>CM070036.1:85102423-85117901 GCA_036250615.1 Ptychadena robeensis | reverse complement strand
TCCCTGCCCGGGACCCTCCTGAGCCTGTCCCTGCCCGGGACCCTCCTGAGTCTGTCCCTGATTCCTGATAGCTCCATGTCAGTGACAGACGGGAATTAACTAGCCAAAATGAGTGGAGTACTGCAAAAATTAATTTAATCGTGAGAAGAGGACAGAATTGATCAGCCAAATTGTACAGTTGTAAGTGCTGCCGGATCAACACGATAGTGAAACATAAAGGTGTGGGCAGATGCCCATGAAGCCGCCTTGCAAATTGTCTCGAGCGAGACCTTCGATGCCGCTGCCCAAGATGCCGCCATGCTCCATGACGAATGGGCCCTAATCCCCCCTGGAACCGAAGATAATGTATGTAGCTTTCGCCCCAATGCAGCAATTTCTGAAACCCTCCTGGCAGAGGTGATGGCAACCATAAATACAAATTTCAGGGTTACACGCCATAAAGGGTTGGAGCAAGCAGAGGCGGAATCTGAGGAGAGAAAGTACAGTACCAAAGGCATATCCCATTGGGGAAAATTAGGCTGTCGCTGGGGTCTTAGGGGTAAGACTGCCTGAAGAAATTGTTCAATGAGTTTGTGTTGAGCCCAGCGTACCTTCGTGATAGCCGAGATGGCAGACACCTGAACCTTCAGTTAGCTTTGACTAAGGCCGAGGTCCAACCCAGACTGTAGAAAGTTCAAGAAGTCATGTACTGTGGGGTGCAAAGGGTTTGAACCCGTAGGAGATAGCGAGTTGGAAAATTTAGTCCAGATCCTGTCATTCGTAGCATTGTTGGTTGGCTTCCATGCACACTGCAAGGTCTGTATTACTGGGGCTCGAAGTGTCCGTCTTTCAGCACCCATGCTGCTAACTGCAGTCTGTCTGGATTCTGGTGCGGCACTGTGCCTTGAGTGAGAATGTGCTTCAAGCATGGGAGCTTGTGAGGCTTGCGGGCGCTGACCTGCTGAAGGAGTGAAAACCATGGGCGCCTTGGCCAGAATGGGATGATCACAAGAATTTGGCATGACTGCTGCTTGAGGCGAAGAAGGAACTTCAGGATGAGCGGAGTTGGGGGGAAGGCGTAGCCTCTCCTGAAGAGCCAGGGAGTGGACAAGGCCTCCGTGCCTGGAAGGTAAGTAGCTGAGATGTGACACAGGTTGTTCATTGCCTATTCCATCAGTGGTGATACTTCCCACATCAGGGTGGCGCTCTGAGTGCCCCCTTGATGTCTGATATAGGCGAAAGTGGTGGTGTTGTCTGACAGCACCATCACCGATTGTCCTCAGATGTGATGCTCGAAGGTCAGTAGGGCCTGGAAGGCAGATTATCCAACGTGTGTTCCCAGACCCTCCTGAGGATAGTACTCCTGGAAGGTCGCTCCCCATCCGCGCAGACTGGCATCCACGCAGACTGCCCACAGCCCACCCCCCGCCACAACCAACGTGCTCATGCGCGGGAGTAATGTTTGTCCGAGTAGATTCCTGCTTCATGGCGCAGAGATCATGGGCAAATGTCATCACTAAAGATGGTCGAATTTTTAACTTACTAACTTTGTGAGCTGATTGCAAAGCCCCTGAACCTGGTATCATCACTAAATTTGCTGGAGATGTAGAGAACGGTTTGGGAACATTGGAAAAAAGTTTTTTGTTTAGTTTTTGCATAAATTAAGTTCAAATTTAAAGTAAAAATTTCAACTTGACTTGACTTTGAACTTAATTTATAGAAAAACTATTTGTGTTAAAATCAAATTGTTCTTTTTTTTGTAGTATACACCCAATCCTTCTCTACAGCTCCAGCTAGTTTGGTAATGATACCATGTTTAGGGGCTTTGCAATTAACTTGAAACCAAATTCAACCATCTCTAGTCATCACTTAGAAAGCAGGAAGTGGGGGAGTGGGACAGGAAATCTTGCCCCACCCCATCTCCCCTGATCGTGTCCATAGAGAATGAGTGGGCGCATTTGAAAATCAATTAATTGAGACACCGGTTTTTAAACGTGTCCATTAATGTCAATGGCCACGATCAGGGGTGATCGGGCACGACCACGATCAAAAATGTGGTATTGCCAGTACCTCCACCTGTGTGCAACATACACACCGTTGCATAGGTTAGTAGCAATACATTACTACACCCTGTCATATTATAGGAAAGTTGTATTTTATTACAATTACTGTGTATTCACATTATTTACAGTAACCCAAACCCTTGGACACTTTGGTAGCAAATAATTGTACAACAAGTTATCCACATTCAAGGTTACTAGAATGGGAACCAAGACACAGAATCCAGATTCAAAGAACCATGCACCACAATTCCTCTCCAACAAACTATACATTTGGAGATGTAGAAAAGGTTTGTGGGAACATTTGAAAACATTTTTGTTGCTCTAGCACATGTAGTTTTTGCATACATTTTCGAAATTTTGAAATGACTTTGAACTTTATTTATGCAAAAACTATTTATGCAAGTTTAGTGATAATACCATGCAGGGGCTTTGCAATTAACTAAAGAATTTGTTTTCTTTATTGGTGTTTTTTCCACCCATCCTCAATTTGGAGATCCTTTCTTTCCTCTTTTTCTTCCCTACTCTGAATTTATTTTCTGCTCCTCTTTTTCCTTTCTCTGTTTCCTTTATCGTTATTGGTTATTATTCTGCTTTCAGTTTGTTTTTTTCAGACCTATTGCCTTTATGTCTTCCAGTATTTGAACGTGGTCGTTGATTACATTTTCTATTCTTACTTTTTTAAACTTGAAAATATAATAAAAAAACATTGTAACATAACAATTCAGAGCCACAAACTAAGACATAATAAAAAATAAAATTATAATTTAATTTAAAAAGATTCTTAAAAGAAAATCTGATGTTTGCAATCTTTTCTAAACCCAAACCAATTAATAATTTATTGCATATTTCCACCTAACATAACTTAAAATTTTAAAATCTGAATTAGTTTTCAATTAAATTTTCCTATGTGATTTAACCAGTAGCACATTCCTGCCTTAAGGTGCCTCCACTGGGGACTGTTGTCACCCTAGGACAGCACCACTGGTAAACTCTGGAAATGCTCTAATAGAGTATAACATTTAGATGGTTTACAGGACTGCCAGGACAGGTCCTGCCAGATTGCCATATTTCCCCTACAGTCTGTGATGCCATTAGGAATGTATCCTGGAAAGAGTCTGGGATATTATTGCATAGCTACTGTAGATTGCTGAATATTTTGTTTAGTTTTTGTTACAGGGTCCCAGACTCTGGAATGGGAAAGAAGAAACTGGGTGAGCCTTCACATTCTGCCCAGGTACACCCAAGGGTTAACACCTGCCTGCAAGTTAGTGTGGAGCTGGGTGTGTCTTCAAAAATTAGTAGAGAGTATCAGGACTTCTGACCATGAAGGACACCGTCAGCTGTTGGAGCAGTGGAAACGGGGGCTCACAGGGAGTGTGGGGCCCAGGCCTCTTGCTGCTGAGAAGCAGAAGTACAAAAATTTATGTTGAATGTTTTAAAGCCGGGAGGCTTTGAATTTCCAAAATACTTTGTTTCTATCTGATATTAACCCCTGCAAGGGTTAGAGTTGTTTGGATCGTTTGAACAATTAATGTGGGCAGGAAGCCCTAAAGAGACACATGTTTGGTGGATGTAGCTCTTTAACACCGGCTATTTGAGGCTGAACCCCCACAAAGGGCTTTACGTTTACAGCTTTAGAAGTGAACAACATGGTCTAACTAATGCTAAGGGCACATTTACACGAGTGTCTGCAAAACGCTTTTCCAGTGTTCAGAAGCCCTAAAGCACTGCAGCCCCATGTCAAGACGTTGCTCGACCGCTTTTCTGGTGTTTACCAATAAGGTTAACATGAGGGTGCTTCACATGTGCCTGCACAAAAGCAAGGTGAACTAATTGATTCATTTTTTTTCCTTTTTTGGTAAAGAATGTAACTAAATTAATATAAACTGAATATTGTAAGCACCCTTATCATGATGATAAATGATTATAATGAATGTTTATTTAGCTCATAGATCTACTTTAATTGTCAATAATGGTTTAATAATAAAACTACTATCTCCACATTTTCAGTAATGGTTACAAGATACTGTCAAAAGTTAAACACTTAGATCAATAATATTATTAACACTAATATTAAAATATCTGCAGTAATGTCAGCTAAAGAACATCCTGACATGATTAATCATCATGACAATTTTTGCAGCATTTTTAGTGACACAGTTTTACAATTAAGTATTTATATTTTTTACACATAAAATGTTTATGACAATGAAATCTTTATAACCAAGTAACCCATAATCACATTTCATAGTACATTATACTATATAAAAATAAAATCTAATGATCAGGTTTTACAGCATAACATGGTTTATTTAATGTCATTATCTTTTTTAGAATATAAAATATAGGGCTTTTTTCTAATAAGGGAATAATTCGTATGCATTTACTTGTCTTCTATATGTGTACAGAATATCTATGGAAAGCTATACATTCTATTAAGAAAGTTCAAATTGCTCAATGTTATCAGCTTCAAAATGCCTTATAGATATCAGGAATTTGATAGGCCTTAGAATCAGGTCTGTTCTTGAAAGATTGGTGGTCTGCAGATAAATCCAATAGAAGGTAATCTGATCATCTCCCATCTAGTTTTCATGCTGTGATGTCCTAAGAATTCTCCCTCTTAATTTTAGCCTGTGACAGTGTGATAAGACACTAGAAATTTAGTCATCATAGCTGCTGCAAAGAAGATCGGTGAGGGGATTATGCTGTTCTATAACCCTCATATTAGACACGGATGGGGCAGTCACTACTGTGCTGTTAATTCCTCCCAAACTCTTCAAAACTATATTGATGGTTTTGCTTTCGCTTGATGAAAAAAAAACCTCAGAAGATTATTCCAGAAGATGGCTTCACCATCATAACCCAGTTTTTGATGATTACTACCTAAGAGAAATTAGTACTGACATTTTAACCCCCTACCCGCCTATTTATTATAAAGGTGCATTTGTTAATGTGGAATGCTCAAAACCTGAGTAAAATATTTCTGGTTTTGATACTTTAGTGCAGGTTTGACACCAAAACTGTTTTATATTTAATACAGCATTCATGTATCTGTGTTAAGTTACATGAGTAGATGTTTTAAAAGCTCTCTGTGACACCCTGATACAATTCTTTCCTATATGAAATTAGTTCCCAAATGGATCTATTGCTGCAACGTAAATCATGTTGGGGGCAGGGGGGGGGGGGCATCCACGCAATTTCTAGCAGCATAATACTTCAATGGTTGTGCATTGAGGGACTGTATAGGGCCCAGGTGCCCAACCTGCGGCTCAGGGGCATGCGGCCCTTTGGGCGTTCTTTGGAGGCCCCCCTCTGTCCTCTAACGAAACCTTACTGTTATTGCATAGGAACTCACCTGTACGCCAATCCACCTCTGACAGGTCCTTCCCCAGGAACTTCTTAGGGCGGGAAGAGGAGGAGAGGCGATAGGTGATAAGCGTACGTCAAAGCCAATCAGCGACCCAGAGGGCGTCTTAGCAAGTCCCTCGCCTCTCCTCTAGTGTTGGTGATGCCTCAGCAGACTGGTGAGTGCCTATGCTCCCCCTATTCCACCAATGAATGTAGGGTGATTGTATAATATATATTGTGGCACATAACCTGAAAATAGGGGCATATAACCTTTATAGGCTGTAAATGTTATGTGTGGCCCTTTAGTGATGCTGAGGGCCACCACTGCTCTAGGGGTTCCTTTATAATGGAATAGAACTACATTGCAGCAACACACAGTAAACGTGTTCCAGCGCACTTTCACTCCTATGAAAGTGCACTGTATAAATTAGTTGTGTAATAAATAAAGCAAACTTTCAGGATGTCTCAGATCCCTTCCTCAGCCATCTGAACCATCTTGAAAGCTCGCTTATTTAAAGACTTCAGTTAGCAAATACAGATCACTTGAAATTTTCTGCAATTATTAAAATTGAAATCATAATTTGCATCCTACAAGACTTTCTACAAGTCGCAACTCAGCCAAGCATCTTGACCCAGGGAGTACTGAGCAATTTGTCTCTTGGACCTAAGAACAGACCTCATTCATACAAATAACGACCATGAAATGCTCTTTGTTTTATATATAATTATAATATATTATATATAAAGTGCAAATGTATATATAAACATGGCCACAGCCTTTATACAATCTTAAAAGAGTTAAAGGGTGGTCTTCCACCAACTTTTTCCAAGTTCCTTCCACCAGCCTTAACAACTGTACCAGCCACTAGCCCTTCAATATTAGCTCAGTGGGTACCTTATAGAATGACTTTCACAAGTGTTTATGACTGCCCTTCTTATACCGACAAGCCTTCAAAGTCCGATTTCCTCCTGTGGCACTGTCAAGCTTCCGCCATGCAGAACACATAATACCCCACACCATCTGTCCAACCCAATATAGGAGGGAGGGTGGGTAAAAATCCTGATCTGAAAAGGATCTGCCCCCTGCTGACCCTTCCTTATCAAACTTCCTGAGCCTGCGCCCCTAGAACACTACCCCATTCCCTACATCCCCATCTCTGTTCCAAAACCAGTCCCCCTGGTCAAGTTGCCCTCCCACCTATGCTTTCAGCCCGGTTCTGGGTACACATTGAAACATGGCTGAGCTGCCTTATGTGTAATGCAAACTCACCACAGCACCCATTTTTCTGCCTATCTACCAAACACTTCTATGGTTGACCTAGTGCAGAGGCATGAAATATCACATGGTTTAAATACCCTACAATGCAGCTAAATATCGCAGCACAAATGAAAACTGTAAAATGGCCTTTAAATATAAAATGAACATTTCAAACTTTAAAAAACAGGGCATAAGGTTAATTTGAATATCATTTATCATATACCTTCTGTTCCTCTCCTGGAAATGCACTCCTCTTTAGTATTGTTTGTTATATTCCTATATCACTTTTCAGAGTTTGGTTAGCTAAAAACGAATGCAATCAGTTAAATAAATATAATCACTTTAGTAATGATCTTTGTTATACTTTATGTTATGGTTATATAAATTAGTAACCTATTACTTCAGTATTTAAATATTCTTCAAAATTTAGTCATTGAAAAATGAAAATAAAGCAGGTCAAGCTTATTTTTTTGCTCCTTCCATTTTGATGCTTCTATTCTTCCTCTTTCTGCAAGCTTGTTAAACAAGAGCATCTTTCTTTCTGAAACACACTTTCAGTAGAGCCTGAATACACAGCCCAGTTTTTCATTGCTGCTACAGTCAATAATAGCTTTCATGTTAACTTAAGGTGATATTCAGCAAGTCATGTTCAAGAAATACAAAAAAAGGTGATAGTCAACTATAAAGAAAACATGCATTAAACAAGGGCTGCCAATTACAGTTACATTTAAGTTCTTTTTTTCCCACAGAATAGTATTAGCTCTATGGCTAAAGCCAAAGTATAACAGTACATTCAAAAGAAATGTAAACATATTTATGTTAAGTTTATAATTCTTTAGTACCATAGGGTTAGTTTCTCTTAGGGACTCTTCCCCTGCAAAAAAGAGGTAACCTAGAGCCACACAACAATGTCGGAATATATATCGCTTCCCAGATCCAACCAGCATAAGCGCCTTAAGTCCTCAAATCCCTGATGTCATTGCTCATTAATCTGTTACAATTTCTAGTACCCAAATGGCAACTGAATGGGACAAACCCGCGGGGAGTGGGGTAAAGCTACTAAACTGTAAAACTATCCGAGCCTAACTTTGCCCTCCTATTGCACAATTTCTTGAATATGAGGTAGCAGGATCCATGACCTACAAGGGCTGCTGCCCCTTGTCTGTGATATTTTTTATTATAAAACTGAACTATTTTTTTTCTCCAGTGGCCCTAAAAACATATTTCTATGAACTTGGTATGTCTACACTCTAAAAAGCTTGCCATGTTGGGACAGACGCACATCATGGGTACATACCCATTAAAAAAAAAGGGATGCATGCCAATAATGCGACCTCTTAGATTTTGCTGCTGTTTGGATCACACATTTTTAATGTTTTTTTTTTTTACTACAACTTTACTATTTATTAGATACGTTTACGGTGCGTTTAAAAAACCTGGCGAAAACTCAGGGTACCGAACACCATGGAAATAGGGCCTAAGGCTTAAGATGAGCCAGCGTGAATGGAGCCTAATTCTATACTTGGAGTTTCAGGTTTTAGGCCACACATGTGCATGAAAAACCCGTAAATAGATAAAAGTCACTGCTGGCAACAAACTGAGCTATGTGCTAGTGGATAATAAGGGAGGGAAACTGCATATTTTAGTCATAGGTAGCTCAGGTATTTCTGTTCTATGGTTATATTTTAGAAAAACAAATTTTTTGTATTTGCTTTTTGTACATTTTTTTTCTTCAGTTTACCTTAATACACTTCATTTTCAAATTAATCAGATAGATATAAAGTCATTTCTTTCCTTATTTGTTAATCATTTCTTTAACATGCATGTCATCTTCAAATTACTGGCAGCATTTGATGAAGGAAAATAGCTTGCTAAATGTCTGTTTTCATTAATACAGACCACCTCCATCATAGGATTACAAACAGTTTTGACTTACAGTTTCTGGGCAAGGTCATATTACTTTCATAATCTATCCTTCATAACAGGTCTATTAGTTGAAATTCATAAGCAGATACATTTTCTGCAGAAGATGTGTACAGTCAACATAGTTCCTTTCTTTCTTTTTAAGCAGTCTAGTCTTTACTTGGTAAAATATTGATAAGACTGTGATTTGCAATGATTTTCTGTCTTTGCTGATTTTCTCTGCCCATAGTCAGTTCACATTTCTATGTAATTTGCACACATTCAAAGTCAGATGAAATTAGGCCAGAGCTGTCTCACTGATGTCCGTAGTGACAACAATGTCCCTAGTTACAAAAATGTGCAGTTACAAGTTTTCTCCATGCTCTTTCCGTTATCAATTTTTCATTAGGTCAGTGGAGCAGTCAACAACACTGTTGGCAATTATAACATGGCAATGAAAGATATGTGGTATTTTGTACTTGTATTTTAATTTGTATTATTTTAAAAGCATGTTTTAATGCTGTAGGCAATGAATTGTGGGTCTGATACATACATGACTTCAAGATGTAAATCCAATAACTATAATTTCTGTAGTGTATAACACTTATGTCAATACAAATGAAAATTTTTTTAATCCATTTATATCTACACTTTCTGTTACAATGACAACCCACATATAAGGTACTAACAAGTCTGACACAGACACTTTCTGTTAACAGGTTACAACTCTGTGTCTTTTCTCTTGTGTTGCCATTCTGTTGCTGTTAGGGAAAACAATGAGTGCCTTTAATAAACTATTGCTTTACTTCTTGTGTGCAAATGAAGGAAATATGATTTATCTTAATGACTAATTGTTAAGGCCCCCATACACGTCTAGATTTTTCATCCAGTCAACTTAATTCAATCAATATTTTTGTTGATTGATCGAAAAGCTATGGCAGACCACATGGTTAGACCTAAAACAATTAAAATTGGGGAAAAAAATTATTGAAAAATGATTGGACGTGCTGGTAAATTTTAATTGGTTGTATTGAAATTCATTACACTTTCAGTCCATCCCCAAAAAGTTGATCAAATATCTGTTACTACAGTTGGCAAACATACAATCAATCACCAATTTCCCTGACCTCAAAAAATTATTGAATTAAGTTGATTGAACAGAAAATCTAGACGTGTATGGGGGGCTTTAGTTGAAGTATGCTAAATACTATACATTTTCTGTTTCTGTGATCTATCATCATTTTATATAATGATATTATATTGCAATTTAATGTATCACCCTTCCTTTGCTTTATTATGGTATGATTTTGACAAAAACTTACCACATTTATTGAAATTGTGTTTCAATTAAGCTATCATGGGTAACACTGTACCCAAGATGGCAAAGGGGTGGTCCAAAGGGGACCCCTTTCACTCACCATGGTTGTATAGTCTCACCGCTGCACTGGCTAACTGTATGGCAGCGGGGGTACCCAGAAAGATTGGAGCACAGCAAAAGTAAAGGTATATGCAAAAATATACAGCATATCATGGCCAACTATACAAACATACATACAGATCATATATACAGTTTAATATACATCTTTAGTGTAAAACTACTTCACTGCACCTCTTCCTATACATGACTTATACATGACTTTTAACTGTACTCCTTCTACCTTCCATTTAAATTTCCAAGAAGGCATCCAAAAAGTGCCATGCTTGTTTGCTGGAGGAAATGTATGGATGAGATACCATATGTCTGACACAGTCATGACAAGTATATAAACCTCTTGCTTGCTAATAAATAATAATGTAGAGAGCAAACTTTTAGTATTGCCAGGTATCAGGAACCACCAGTTGTGGACCTGCAAAAAGCTTGTTTTCATGTTACTTAATTATGTCACTTGCTTGCATGAATAGAACAGCAAACAAATACATTTCACTACTGTCTTAGTTTTCCTTAAACTATAAAGTGAAGAAACTTGGCTTTATATTGAGTATAATCCTGATAAAATAATGGGTCATTAATGAAGGGCAAATGCCCAATATCGCCCAATATCTGTGTAAATTTCCATACATTACAATAATAACTGCTGTCCAAAAGTAGTTAATTTGTTTTCCATTTTTGTTTTATAGTATTATTGCTAAACCCTATAAATATTTAAGTTACTACTATAAATGAAACAATACAATTACATTTGCAGAAAATAAGACTTTATTTATCCCCATAAGTCCTAAATAATACATTACTATTGACCTCATTAAGTTTGCATTTCAAATGTTATTTATGCATCTGACAATAAATGTTCCTTTTATGTTCTTTAGTGGAAAACAAATACATGTTATATGTATGTATGCTTTAAATGTTGGGTTTTATTAAAACTGTCAGTCAACAATGACAACAGTGTTAAATTATCTCGTCAGATAGTGTGGACACTTTGCAGAGCCAACTAAATCTTTATGTCATCTTTTCTTGAAGATTTATGAGTTTAAATAAACACATACAACTATTTAGATTCAGCTGATCCCTTTTCTAATAATGCATATGAAAACCACTCTGTAAAAACAAATGAGTTATTCTCATTAATTGTAAAGTAGCCCTTTATCATAAAAGTCTTTTTACCTTTGATAATATTTGGGATATATTCTGCATTTTCTCTTCTATATATTTAACTTTAATTATGTAATAATGTGTATTAAAACTAGCCACCCAAATCCCCAGGAACCTACTTGACAATGGAATTTATGTTCAAAACAAAACAATTATATTGGATGTAACTCTGGGAATTAGATAGAATATGGCCCACCCCACTTCAAATGCCAAAAGAAATCCCTAATGGCTACATCTCTTAATGATGTTACCCCACCCCAAAAACATTTATCTATGAAACATGAATCAAAAGTATCTAAGATAGGTCTCTATTATATATATTCTATATTATTTTGTGCATCACTCCAACAATCAAGAACTTAAATTGTTTTATCAACAATCATGAAAAGGATTTTATTTCTCAACATTATACATAATTGCATCCAAAATCTTAAAAATAGTTCAGTGATATCCACAGACTGTTAGAGAAAGTGTTTTTTTCGGTCTGTTGTGGACACATTTCTTTCAACATAAGTGAACTTCTTCAGTGATATATCATAGTCACTGAAAAAATATTTACAATTATTACAGTATTTACATACATATGTCATTAAAATCATGATAAATAAGTAAAGTTACAATCATTTCAAGAACATTTTACATTTTGCACGTCAGAAATGTAAGAACTTGTGTACATAATGCCATGACAGGTAACAGGCCCCGGCAACCAATTTCAGGGATATCCCTGATAGTATCCAACACCCTTATTCAAAGAGAGAGCAGTGGTGGGGGTATCCACCCCTATGGAAAAAATAGAAGGAGTGGATCAGACCTCATATCAGTGTCTTATGTTTGTCAGTGCAGTTTCTAGGGCATGGGAGAAGAGAGTCACACCACCAAGATGTTAAAAATGTCCACAGATTGGGTGTGTCTATATAAAGTATGTGAAAGATATTAAAAAGGTTTCACCTACATAGTGTCTTACCTAATCTACAATGGGGTAAACATCCTTCATTGGGTCAGAAGGTGAGCAGCAGAATGCTCTCACATGAAAAGTTAATGCCTAAAATGGACAATTAAGGTAATGAAAATCAGTCAAAATATTACAGCAATAGAAAATGGGATCTCCATAGACAAATAGTACCTATTTGGAAAGCAGTCTCCTTCAGTCCCTCTGTGACCATTCTGTGTGTTTAAATGAAATCCGCCTTTTGCTACAATTGTTTATATTAATTTGTATTTCCCCCAAAAGCTCCCATACACGTTTAGATTGTGACGGGATGTTTTGGACACTGACAGCTAGGGTGACCCGGCAGACAGCATCTTGGGACGCCGGCTGTGAGTCAGTTGGCAGCCTAGCATGAAGGGGGAATGAGGAGCTGCTAGCACCTCCCCTCCCTTCCCCCCTCACAGCTTCTGAGGGAGAAAGCCGGCAGACAGGCTGTGTCCTCAGCCCCGACGGAGCTGAGGAGACATACCCGTACTTTAGACGGAGACATGTCCATAATGTCTTAAGCTAGCCATACACAGTCGGATTCCATGGCCGATCAATCACCCATCCGATCGATTGTCAGCGGGAATCGGAGGTCCGATCGATCGGCCAATTAAGTCCGTCCGATCGCGCCATACCACCTTGGCCCACGGATTCCTGGACGATTCCGTGTCCGATCGCTTACTTCACAAATGGCAACTCCCCCTGATGTGTGCTGAATCGGATCAGAAAGACCAACATGTTGGTTCTCTGTCCGATCCGATTCTGGGCCCCCGAACGATCGGATGTGATCGGACGGACAAGGTGGGCTTCACGCGATTCCGGGACGATCGTTTCGCGTGCACGCGCCCAGAATCGATCGTCCCGGAATACGATGGGAAACGGACCCGTGTATGGGGGCCTTTAGATTGATAGGGCAGACGATTTCGGCCCTTTAAGCTTTAGATGGCCACTCGATTCTTCAGCCCATTACCGTGCACGGCAGTTGATCGGCCGAAAATCGGGTGAAAATCTAAGTGTGTATGGGGGGCTTATTACACTTATATGTCAGAGTAACATAGGTATTCAGACTTTATCAATAACACATTTAGCTTCGGTAGATCATATTTCTCTTGATGCTTAAATGTTTTTATACCTTGTGGTCTATTGCATTCGGATTTGGCACACCAGGACCTCCATGACTTACTGGCCAAAGTGATATTGAAGATGAGTGAGCCATAAACATTCACTGCAGTCCTCCATCGAACTTTTAGCTAGAAAGAGCCCATTAATAAATACATTAAGGCCAATTGTGGTTTTGCTAAAAGAATAGGAAAAAGATAAGGAAATTCAGGGGTTGTGACAGAGCAGAAGCTTTCAATATAGTGGAGGTGGCAGAGTAAAGTTACTCCTCGGTCACCACCCTCAGATTTTCTTCTTCCATCGTGCAAGTCTCTTCTTCTGCCACTTCCCAAAAGATTTGGTTATGATGCCACGAGTGCTTATATTTTAGATGCTTAAGTGCTTATATTTTAGCTTTCTAGAGCAACATGTGTATATGTAGATTGCTTTGGTAAACTGTATTTCACATTCTGTAGGGTTCCCCTGGCATCCTTTTAAGCTCTGTGAACTCCATGTCCAAGAGATTAAAAGCAGGGCTTTAAAACAATGGATGCCAAACTAAATATTGACAATTTTGGTACAATTTTGGCATTTTACTTGGGAATGTACTCATTTTGTTACCAGAAGTTTAGACATTAATGGCTGTGTGTTGAGTTATTTTAAATGAACAGCAAATTTACATATGTATATTTAAGCCGTATACTCACTACTTTACATTTTCTCAAAGTGTCATACTATAAACTATTTTCCACAATGTCAGGGGTATACTCACGTTTGTAATTTACTATATATTATAAAGAAAATCAATGTCTCTCAAAGGAACTCATGGTCAAATATTCCTTCCATAGTTATAGTCTCAAGTTACTGTCAAATTGAAAACATTTTACAGACAAGAGAAAACCTAATTACATATCAGTATATTTTAGGATGTGGGAGAAAACCCACATAATCACAGGGAACATACAAACTGCAAAAATAAACATACAAATTGTGTTGGTGAAGATCTAAAGCCCCCCATACACGTCTAGATTTTCCTTTCAATAAACTTATAAAGATAAATTTTTTGGACCAGGGAAATCGGTGATTGATTGTAATCTATGCCAACTGTAGTAACAGATTTTTGATCGATTTTGTTTGGATTGACTGAAAGCAGAAATAAAAATTTTCCATAATTTTTCAATCGAAAATTTTCCCAATTTTAATCGTATTAGGTCGATCTAACCATGTTGGATGCCATAGATTTTCAATCAATCAATCAACAAAAAAAATGATTGAATTAAGTTGATTGAACGAAAAATCTAGACGTGTATGGGGCCTTTAACCTAGCCTTGTCTCAAGGTCAAAGTGCTAGCTCATGCTTGTATATTCAGTTTGACAACAGTAACAAACCAGGTTTGTGATTGCAAGTTTTATATATTTCCCATTTAAAAGCTTATACCTCTTTGGTCACAGGGGCAGCATATTTTTGTATATTCATGCCCTTATTCAACTTGTCCTAACCATGTAATGTTTGGAGATTTGTATCTCACGTGACAAGAATTTTGAGTTTTTTCAATTTTACATGGCCTACCACTTTGTGGTTGAGTTGATGTTCTTCTCAATTGCTTTCACTTTGTTCTAATACAACTGATTCTACTTTTATATAATACCAACAGTAAAGCCGGCCATAGACACAGCGATTTCCAGCAGACATTAAAATGATCATCGATCCCTGAGTGAGCATGTTTTGGATCGATTGATCATTGAAAGGTCTTCTCTGAATCTATGCAGCCCACCAACGTACCACGACCTGTAGCCGGTTCTTGCCCCTGCGGTTGCTTCCTGTTAATGCCTCTGATCTGCAAAGCTAGCACAGGGCAAGTGCCGGCCAATTAATACAGTGGTGTGCAAAACTATTTGCCCCCTTCCTGATTTCTTATTCTTTTGCATGTTTGTCACACAAAATTTTTCTGATCATCAAACACATTTAACGATTAGTCAAAGATAACACAAGTAAACACAAAATGCAGTTTGATGCTTTTATTATTTAGGGAGAAAAAAAACTCCAAACCTACATGGCCCTGTGTGAAAAAGTAATTGCCCCCTGAACCTAATAACTGGTTGGGCCACCCTTAGCAGCAATAACTGCAATCAAGCGTTTGCGATAACTTGCAACGAGTCTTTTACAGCGCTCTGGAGGGATTTTGGCCCACTCATCTTTGCAAAATTGTTGTAATTCAGCTTTATTTGAGGGGTTTCTAGCATGAACCACCTTTTTAAGGTCA
>CM070036.1:85062543-85089885 GCA_036250615.1 Ptychadena robeensis | reverse complement strand
TGGTGCACTTTTGGTACAGAAATCTGGACCTCAGCAGTGCGCTAGGGAGGTTAATAGGCTTTTTTTTAACTGCATATACAGTGGCTGTCTAGGTTTCCCTGACACTATTCTTTTGCTACAGAGAATCCCATACATCATGAATTTTAGCTTGGTGCAGACATAATGTGGCTAAACAGTCTATCTGTCCCTTCCCACTATCCATTTCAGGCAAGACAACTGCATTATTTCAACAAATAGTGCACGTACCTTCACTCAAGAGGAGTTGTCTCCGCTGCGTGTGTCAACCGCAGGCAGCCTCTGTCAACTTACATGCAAACTCCTTTATATACAGCTGTACTCAGGGGTGCATCTTATCTTGGGGTAGAACTATTCTTTGTAGATTCCAATAAAGTTTTTACTGTAAACAAATACAGGTGGCTATTATTTTACTGTATTCAAAATATTGCAGGCTGATTCATAGAGGGTTGTTACATATAGGAGGTTGTCTTACAGCATGGTATTAAGTGTACACACGTAAGATATTGGGAACTCTTATGAAACTTTGGATCTGGGGTCACAGTAGGTGTCATCAGTGCCAATAAGCTGTTCTTGAATTTATTCAGTGTAAACTTATGTGTATGAATGAACAGTTTAAGCACAGTGGTGTAATAGTTCACAAATTTTAGTTTAACAATTGCATTATAATTACTAAAAAGCATGAACATTTTCTTTACCAGGATGTCTTTCTGTCTTTTGATATTATGATAACATTGCAGGTATTAATTTATAAAGTATATGATATTTTAGGAGTTTCATCCGGTAAGGTTTATAGCAGATCATAAACAAACATATTTCAACTTTTTCAGGAAAAAACTTATTAACCCTATAAATGTATATAGGAGGAAAAATGTAAAATAGTGTTATAGTGAATTTCCAGAACAGGAAAACTGTTCCAGACTGGATTTTTTTTACTTTTTTCTAACCATAGCATGTTAAGAGCATGTTTTTTTTACTCAACAAAAAATAACATCTTATTTTTATGGGTGGAACTATTATGTCAGGAATCTGTGGGCCTATGCACCCAAAATGTGTGTGGATCAACGCACAGGCTACAGTGCACATATAGCTCATTTTCTAATAACTTTTCTATGTGGTCTATTTCTCAATGTTGCTTAAACAATACTTCTAATGTCTAGCTTCTAATACTACTAATGTCTAAATGTAAAATGTGATTTCGATAAAAGCTTTTGGGGAATCACCTGTCTATTACAATATTTTACATGGACATGGACCTGTTTTTCTTTTTTTAAATGTATCTAAACTAACCTAATATATGTCTCTTATTAGCAAACTTTACCCTGTAAAGACTAAAAGCTACACAATAGGAACATTAAAAATGCCACAGACAAGAGAATAGCTGGAGTGACACTGAACCATTGGTTTAACTGTTTTATTTTTATTTATTTATTTTTTAATTTTAATATTAACATTGCATCTGAAACAAGCCAAGTATATGGCTGTAACACATGTGGAAAAATTCAAATAGGACACATCTGTGGCATTTATTTAAAAAAACAAAAACATTTTGTGGGCCAAAGATTATTACAGCAAGAGCGTATTTAGCCCCTGGGCTGGAGTTTGACCCCTTCTCTAGTATTTTTGTATGTTAGCCCCCAATTCAAATGTACCATATAGATTTTGCTTATTTTTTTTGCGATTGACAAAAAGAATAACAGAATAATGGTTTCTCCAAGAACCCTTAGTTACATTTTGGGTACGCACAAAACAAACATGAATTTTGCAAATTTGCTACTACATATGACTATATATATAATTTCACAGGGAAGTCAGTTTTCAGCTTTCAGAGTTTAAGTAGACAAAGAAATAAGACAATTGTTAGATGTTGTTTGTGTGTTCCTAGATGGTAATTTTCCAATCTGGCTCTGTACACTGTTTTCTAGGCTCAACATTTTGTATTAGCTCCTAATAGCTCAGAATAATTGCAGGGTTTTGCAACCCATTCTTAACTCACTGTTAACCTGTAACACAAATTAAATATTTTCTGAATTCTTTGCATAACCTTAAAACAGTGGGTAACATTTTCTGCTCATCGTTAACTTTAACAGGATCCCAGAGTCATCTTTGTTATCAAGCAGGCTCGATCAAACACCCAAGGGCTAGATATGATCTCCATAGTTATTCTGTATTCATAACATAAAGGAATCAATATATTTCCTGTTTTGCATTGCCATCTCTATACAAATACAATTAACACGCTGTAGTCTAAGAAATCTTCTGCACCAATTGTTAAGAAAAATTACTAATTAACGAATCTACGTAAAAAAACACCAAGAAGTGGTATGACACATAAAACTAGGCAACATTTTAAACAACCATGTGAAATAATGTAATAATGAGGAAAATAGGTAACCTCATGGATGACTTTCCTAAAATTGTACAACATATATTTTTTAAATTTTATTTCAACAAATTTTTTAACAATGATAACAATAAAATAAATAAGGTCCATTAAAAATATAAAAAGAGAACATTATAAATACAGATGTAAGGATACATCTTATACAGCCAAAACAGTAGGCAAGTACAATTAAATAGGTATAAACAACACTAAACTGGGGGTGGTACAAATATGAGGAGGTAGGTATACGTGCATTAAAATGAAACCATACAATAGCGAGTAGTTCAGGTGGAGTGGGACTCATAATTAGGAAATAGAGGTGGGTAGCAATGTGGAGTGTGCTGAGCTTTGAAAATTTCTTATGGGTATCAGACAATATGCTGAACAATTTCTTATTATTTTTTAAAGGGCATATTTACAACTGTAATCTATAAATTGGTCACATTATTTTACTAAGCCTCATATAAGACCATTTAAATGTGGTATTTACATTAACAGATACATATTAAACATTACAGATGCTCTCAGTATTTGACCATCTTTTTTTAAGAAATCACAGGGCTTAATAATTGTGTCAGATAGATCCTTTAATTGAAAGAAAGGTGACTAGAGCTGAATAAGGGAACAACACAGGCCAGCTGTTTGGTCTGGCAAAGGGCTTTGTGTACTTGTATGATATATCCAGAGCGACCTTTTAGATTCCATGTACCTAGTAACAATTAAAAGTACACAATGACTTGACAATGTTCACTGTGACAGACTGCAGGTTGGCTGCTTCCCATAACAGCCTCCCAGGCAGCTAGAAACAAAGAGCCAAAGCCCATCTGTACAACACTCTGAATGCCTCATGTTCCAAAGAGTGTTCTTTGTTTCTCCAAACGCCCCAGGAAGCTCTTCAACAAACAAAACTCAGAGGTCCAGAGGAGTAGAGTCATGGCATTAATATGATAATGAATTCTGGATTAAAATGACAAACGTTACAAAGAAATAGGTTCTTTTGATAGTAAGTTGTTGATTTGATTAAAGAGGATTTGTATGGTTTAATATTGATTTTGAGTGAACATTTTTTACAAGTGTACATACTTTAGAAACTAAGTAGTTTAAACTTTACACTACAGTCCTACAAGGTCAGATAATGGGTAGCTTCAAAGCTGAAACTTACTATTACACAGCTTCACCTCCTATGGAAATAAATCATGCCTGCTTGTTCAATCCACGTCTGTTTGTAAAATCTCCCCACTTGCCAAACTACTAGGCTGAAATTGTTTCATTTCATTTTAATTTGAGAAAAAACTAACTATTATTGTAGAGCCACCTGAAAGATATTGCTACTTTTATTTAAAGGTTTTACAATAAGTTTCATGTAAAAAAAAAAAAGAAAATATCTTACACTGCTATTGGAAAGAATTGCATTGTATCATGTGCTTTCAATACAGTGCAGGGTTAGTTATGTACTGTATAAAATGTCAAAAGTAAGTATATTTCATCATGATGTAAAAAACAGTTCATGTGCAGTATCCTAAAATGTTTCTTTTTACAATAACATAATAAAGTGTGTTTGACCAGTATTTTTAAAACTATTAAAATTAATAATTACAAAAATATGTAACTTTTTAAAAAATATTTTTTTAAGTATTTTGGAGTTTATGTGGTCAAAGTAACGTTCATATCTGAACTCTACCTAAGTAAAATAAAATATATCACTTTAATACAGCCTAAATGAAAGGACAGGTTAATAAAGAATGACTTATAAGTTTACTTAAATTTTGTTAAATACAATTAAAAAATTTTTTTGATAAATATTTTTGGCAAATAGGAACCAAAATACTTTTGCTCTTACCTGTATCTTACCTTGGATGGCGGTCCCACCTGGAAAGTTGTCCTGCAACAAGGAATTGTGTTTCCTTAAAGTAATTCCCTTTTGGATGCATCAATCAGACCATCCCTTGTAATTTGGAATGTAATGTATATATAACATTGCATGCTAGCTGTTTAACTCAATAGTCAACCAATTTTAGTCTGCCTCTCTCAGTTTGGAACAGGATTGTCCCTCAGAGTGGACCTGGCCATTACCTGCAGGTCAGGTGGGGTTGATGGTGCTATTTTGGCTGTGTCTGTTAGGGGTGCAGTTCCTACACACAGGGCCACTTTTGTGATGATCATTTAGTCATTGTTACAATATATTTTTAAATAGTGGTAGCCCACACATAATTAATATATAAAATGTAAAAATTCATTTAAAAATGTTTACACTCTCCTTTGCATATACAACTTCAAATTAGTTTTTAATTAAGGTAATTGTCCTAAAATCGGCTTCTTTTATGTAACGTAGGTTCTCATACAGTGGTACATTTAGAAGGGTTGACATTGGACACCCAGGCAATTTAATAACAATTATTTTTAGTTGCTAAAGAAAACCAGCAAGGTATTGAAGAATGTTTGAGTGGACGTGGTGATGTCATCATGATCATTTGTTCGGGAATCGAACAAAAAATCGACCTGTACATGGGCAGCCTTACTGCCAATTGTGTCTGACTGTTAAGGTAGCCATACACAGGTGGATTTTCCACTCGATTTTTGACAGATCGATCACTGCCACCGTTCACGAATTCGATCGGCAATGGAACGGCAGTCAATTCGGTTATGATCACTCTGAACGATCGACCCAAAAAAATCGTAATCGACTAAAAATCGGATCGCACAATGAACCAACATGTTGGTTTTTTGGTCGATCGTTTGGCAATCGTAATACGTTGATGGACCCAAATAGCCCTATGCAGCAGCCTTTCCGATCGTGGATCGTGGAGTAGATCAGCTCATGTCCAAATCAGCATAAATCGGATTTCCAAGGTGGTGTTACATCTATTCCCGATCCAATAAATTGCCGATTCCTGATCACCTGGAAAGATTGAATCAGCAATCGATCGGCATTTGATCGCTGACCTGTGTATGGCTACCTTTAGGAAAATCAGCTGAGCTTTATAAGTGGTTAATCAGAACCTCATTAATTGATGGCTGGTGTGTACCTAAGATGAACAATTTTTGAAATTAAATTGTTTCAACAATGAATTAGTCTAAAGGTGTTCACAATTATGCAACCAGCTTATTATACTTTTAATATAAGAGAGTTATTTGTTTTTATATTTCATTGTACAGGTTATAGGTAATATTACAGTTTGGAAAAGTAAATTTTTTATATAACAAAAACTTAAGCATTTAAAAAAGTTTGTGTACACTTTTCATATCTCCTCCCCCTCCTTAATAACTATTTTCAGTATATATTATAGAGCAGGGGTCCTTAAACTAAGGCCCTCCATGGTATTCTGACTGGAACATGGGTACCCAGCATACCCAGCCCCCCTCCCCCTCCCCGTGGTTGCTCAGCATCACAATCCATTGCCTGGCACCCCAGCACTCAATCCGCAGCTTCTGTCAGAGAGCAGAGAGTGTGGAGGGGGTTTAGAGAGATAGAGGCTGAAGAGGGAGGGAATGATTATTGGGGTTTATGTGTGTACATAATACACAGTTGAACTTGATAACTCAATGTAATCTTAATTGTGATCATGAAATATTAAATGTATTATTTTATTGAACTTAATTGTACTTTATCCTATCCATCAGCCTTGCCTTGGCCTTAAAAGTCCCCTTGCCCCTGCACGATGTCCCCAAATGTTTTCCTTTTTGGACTTGGATGTTGGCCATGCAGCCTGATTATAGGAGTATAGTAGAATTCTTTAAATGATGAATAATATGATGTATTACAGAGGGTTTGTGTGTGTGAAATGTATTGTGACTCTGCTGGGGGGGGGGGGGGGGGGGGGGGGGGGGGGGTGACCAATACAATATGTGTATTTGAGTTTGCGTCCACTGCATCTGCCAAAAACACACTAAAAGTGCAGCGTTTGTGTCTGCTCCCCATTTATTGTCCATGGAAGTGTTGTGCATTTACTATGCATGGACAATACACATTGACATTGAATGGGATGTGTACTGCTAATACAACCATTTTTGCCACATTTTCGGCAAACACAGTGGACACAAGCCCTTACAGGGGTGTGTGAAATGCAATTTGGCTGTGGGGGCATTGCAGGGATAAAAGATGGATATGTGTATTACAAGGGGGGGTTATGTGCGTAAATTGATCCAAAGTAAGCCTTCTGTAGCATGCGGTCTTCATCACTCCTGCCCTCCTTAGTAGATGTCTGATAAATACACATATGTCTCAATCCGTATAACACTACATATAGCAATACATTGTAGGGGCTCTGATTTAAGCCCAGTTCTGGCATACCCACTTTTGCAACTCATTTCGGGAACACTGCAAAGGAGGTTAATATTACTCACATATGGGAACTAGGGAAGAACATACTGATGTGCTGTACCGCTCCCTGTCATTTATTATGGCTGTCCTATTAGTGATGAGCGCAATATTTCACAAATAATTCTACTAATATTTGATTCGATATTTGTGAATATTCACATTTGAGTGTATGACCCTACATTGCAATATAAATATATTGGCAATTATAGTCGCATCACGATTACCTTAAGAAAAAAAAAATATATATATTTTTTGTTTTGTTTTTTTGCGCATTGGGAATATAAATTCGCAATGGATGGCCATAAGCTTCCCAATGCACAATATCTTGAATATTCGAAAATGTGGATATCGGCCACCATATTTGCGAAATTTGTGAAATCTCAAATAGCCCATATTCGTTAAATATATTTGCAGTTCGAATATTCAAGCTCAACACTACGCACTATATCTATTGTATTTGTATACTATTCTGTACACTAATAGAGCCCACATTCCAATCTACCCATTTCTAGTAGTCCGGCCACCCCAAGTGACTACAAACTGGCCCCTTGTTTATAAAGTTTGAGGACACCTGTTATAGGAGATCAGAAGGGTGGGTCCTGGATAGGAGGGTCCTGGGTATGTCTCCCCATATTATGTGTTGTGGTCCAAGGTAAATTCCTGGAAAAAAGTCTGGGATAATGAAGGTGCAACTGTTCTCATATCTCCTCCCTCAGATTTAATTCAGTGGGTTGAACAAAAAGATTGGATAGAAACAAAAAACTCTTTTTTACAAAATCACTTTATCTCAGGGGCTCAAAAGTAATTGGACAATGGACTAAAGGGCTATTTCATGGACAGGTGTGGACTATATCTTCCTTATACCTATATAAAAGGTCTACCATTGTTTGAGGGGTTTGGGCTGGGGATGTTTGGATGTGGAGGATTTTGCTGTGAAGACAACATGCAATGCAAGTGAAAAAAGACATCCTTAAACTGCAAAACCCAAAGAAAAATTCCATTCCAGGAAATTGCTAGAATAGGAATAATTTAGGCATTTTAATTTGACTAATTACTTTTGATCCCCTGCTATGCAGTGGTTGTGAGAAAAAGGCTTTAGTTTTTCACATTTCTATGTTATCAGTTAGTTCAACCCACTGGATTAAAGCTGATCTGCAGTTCAACTGCATCTGAGTTGTTTTTAAATTTATAGTGAATATGTACAAAACCAACATTAGAAAAATATCCAAATATTTATGTGTAGATGTGGCTCTATCGGGTTATTCAGTAGACAGATACGGTTTGCACATTTATGTTATCTATTAAAATATCGTATTACAATGAAATAATAGGTTTAGAAATAAGCCACTTCATAATTAGATTAGATGAGCCAATTTAATTCACTGTGTGCTACCTTATTACAACTAACCTCTATAAATACAGTTTAGGGTGCAGTATTTTGAATAGCCTATTATAGTGTTACCAGACTTATGCAGTAAATAACATTTATATAAAAATAATAGGAGACCAATTCTATGACTGATGGAAAAAAAAAAGAAATCATTAGCCCAAGAGGAATTAAGCAACCCCTGTAACACATTTCCAGCTGCAATTTGAATGTGTTTAAATAAAAATGAGCCCACTTAACAAGGAGTTTGATAGAGTGTTAAGAATCCTCAACTTCACATTTGGCTGTTTACCTACAAAGTGGTCATTAATTCCTGGTAATAACAGCATTCAGGTATTACTACTAATAATTATATATATGTAACACTTTAGTCTCTGTTTAAGACCAAGATTCATTTCCATGTGTCTTTGTTCATAGCAGATTCAAAGTAGTACCTAAAGTATACCAATATGGTTTATAAGGTATACAGGTTTACTAATTTTAAGCATATGTTTACCAACATTTCTTCATGGTTAATAAATCAAGTTGCGGGAGAAAGGCAAAATGCAGAAATAACTTTTTTGCATTTAATAAATAAAATTGTTCATAATTTCTCCTGTGTGTTTTAATAATGTATGTGTATTATATTTTGAAGTAGGACTGCAAAATCTTATTGTAAATTATTTTAGGAGACATATTTTTAATAATAGATAAAAAATAGGTCATCAAATTGGAAATTATCTACAATCCCTAAGGTATTTTGTTGGACAGAAGTTAAGAAAGGGTGTTGCTTTTTCTGACATTGACACCCCCAATATCAAGAATCTCAGAATCTTAAGGGAGAAATAGTAAGTAGCAATAGCTATGCTGTCGTTTTTTTCAAATTGTTCATCGTTGTCTGCCATCAACCTCCCAAAAATATTTTTGGTCATTTCTGTGTTCCGGGAATATGGGCACAGGAAGTTGCTTCTGGTATGAATGTACTCCCTACACTTAAACTTTATTATCGTGAGGATGATTTGAATTTTAACTTCCATCAAGCTTTCAGGCTCTGGCAGTTACCTTCTCACCGATCTTTACTGGTGTTGGCAGTAACTATGACCCAATTTATGGATTGAATTCAGTGACGCTCCTTTAGATTATCTTCACATGCCCTACCACATTCACCACATGGGTGTAATCCAGACCCTCTGATGTGGGTTCATAGTTACCTGCTGTTTGCTTGGCACTAAACATTTGATTATGGATACTGTTGTCATCATTGTTATTATTATTTAATTTCTAATTTAATTTATTTATTAATTTATTATTTCAAAATATCACCACTACTACACCTAATACCTTGGTGAATGTGAGCGCTGAGATTACAAGTTAACGCAAAGGAGAGTAAACTGTAGATGGTATTCTTCAATGGAACACCTGACATGAGGTCTAAATTTACACATGCTGATACTGTATTTGACTGAAACCACATAGTCCCATGCTTGATTGTTTGTAACAACTTCTGAATCCTTCAGCTTGAATGAACATTAATTCATTTCAGGTCCAGTATTAACCTTCCATCGGCGGCATCCCAGTAAGCCCTCCTCTGCGGTGCCCAGAGGACACTTGGATTGGGGGATGTACTGTCAGGTCTCGAACCTGTGACCAGCAGCATTCCAGGCGATAGCCCTGCCCACTAGGCTATCTGCCCTGGACTTTCCTTGCTACTAAGCTTATTCATCTCCGTTGATTCAGCCTTGCCTTGTTAATTGCCATGATCTCCTGCACCTGCTACTTCCTCTATTTATATCCAGCCTCCTGCACCAGGTCCTAGCTGATTATTGTGCTCTTGAGCTCTGATCTAGCTTCATCTCCTGCATCCTCTCTACTACCCAACTCCGGCTCCCGGCCCTGAACCGCCTACCAACCATTCTTCTGCCTTCTCCGTTTATCTGAATGACTAACGCTCCCGAACTGGACTGTCTCACTACTCTGCTTGCCGCCTGACTCGACTCCCTGACTGTTATCCCACTACTACGCCTCCTGCTGCCCTTGCCCTGGACTCCACTCCGCCTTCCAGCCTGGTGTCCTCCTACTCCTAGGTGAACCAGATAGGACACTTACAATGTCAATATATACATTCTGACCTTTCTTGTATTCTTAACACAATATCATTGCATCCTGGGCCAGCAGGATCACCACATACTGCTCTTATAAAAGGGAGTGCCTGTTTATTATTAATGTGCTTATTATCCTTCCATCTCTTCTTAGAAGGGTATTTCTGATGTACATATGGGTGTGCAAAAGTAAAGTAGAAGCCCATTGGGTCATCATTATTCTTTTTTTGTATCTAAATGATCTTAATATAACAGTGACATTGGTTGAATGCGCAAAGCAAGATGTTGGGCTGGTGGAATAAGTGTTGTGACATCCCTGCTTAAATATGTAATTTTAAAAATGTCTGCGTGTGCACTGACTGCTGCATTCTAGTTGACAGAAAGCCCAGAGAACCTGCATATGTGCCTCCCACTTGTTAAGGAACCTCCTGGGCGTTAAGCCCTAAGCCAGTACGGGCGCAGTTTGATCTTGGATCAAACTGCGCCCTTGTTGGTATTGGGTGCAATTGCTGGCTCTCTGTGAGCCTGCAGCGTATCTGCATAGCTTCAGGCTCACGGAGCTTTTCTGGCCCAAGTCTTCAGCTTCATCGGTGGAGCCCAAGGGGGCAGGGCGGTGCCATAGACCTACATGTTAATGGAGGGGGAGGCTCTTTTCCCCGCACACGCAGAAATATTTTAGCCTCCTGGGCATTACGGGCCTTCTGAGCTGCCTGGGCAATCACTGTCCTCCCTGCTCTCTACACACCACCGGTGTCAAAAAGACACTGGCGGTGTGTAGAGAGTAGAGATGGTCGAATTTTTTTTTCAAAATTCGACCAGTTTGACTATTTCGAGTTGATTGCAAAGCCCCTGAACATGGTATCATCATCAAACTTGCTGGAGATGTACAGGAGGGTTGGGGGTACTACAAAAAATAAATTCTGTCTCTAACACAAATAGGGTTTTCACAAATGAAGTTCAAAGTCAAAATTTCGAAAATCAGAATTTCGACTTTTATTTTGAACTTAATTTATGCAAAAACTACATGTGCTAGAGCAAAACTTTTTTTCAAATATTTCTACAACCCTTCTCTACATCTCCAGCAATGTTGATGATGATACCTTTTTCAGAGGCTTTGCAATCATCTCTTAAAGTTTGCAAGTCAAAAAATATGACCATCTCTAGTAGAGAGCCGAGAGGACAGCGATTGCCCGGGCAGGTCAGAAGGCCCGCAATGCCCAGGAGGCTAAAATACTTTGGTTGCTTTTGCAGTATGCTCAAGTTTATTGTCCATCTGCACTGTAAAGCGTTGTCCAATAAGTTCCGAAGCATCTGGGTGAATATGAGCAGATAATATAAACACTTTAGAATTCATCCTGCTGCTTTTGTCAGCAGTCACAACATTAATAAATACAAGAGAACCAGTTCAATTTGCAGCCATACATGCCCACACCATGACTCTACCACCACCATGCTTCACTGATGAGGTGGTATGCTTAGGGACATGAGCAGTTCCTTTCCTTCTGCAAACTCTTCTCTTCCCAAAACTCTAGTACAAGTTGACCTTGGTCTCATCTGCCCATAGGATGTTGTTCTAGAAAAGTGAAGGCTTTTTTAGATGTCGTTTGGCAAACTCTAATTTTACCTTCCTGTTATTGAGGCTCACCAATTATTTACATTTTGTGGTGAACCCTTTGTATTCACTCTGGTGAAGTTTTCTCTTGATTGTTGACTTGACTTGTTGACACACATACACCTACCTCCTGGAGAATGTTCTTGATCTGGCCAACTGTTGTGAAGGGTGTTTTCTTGCTAAGCTCACCACTGCATTCCTTCTTTTTAAGAATGCTCAAAACTGTTGTTTTGGCAATGCCTATTGTTTTTGCTATCTCTCTCATGGTTGTTTTGTTGTTTCAGCATAATGATGCCTTGCTTCACTGATAGTGACAGATCTTTGGATCTCATCTTGAGAGTTTACAGCAACATATTCCAAATCAAAATAGCACACTTCAAATGACCTCTAGACCCTTTATCTGTACATTGTAATTGGGATAAAATTGGGAATATCACACACCTGGCCATGGAACAGCTGAGAAGCCAATTGTCCCTTTACTTTTGGTCCCTTAACAAATGGGAGGTATGCATGCAAACTGTTGTAATTCCTACACCGTTTACTTGATTTGTAAGTAAATACCCCCAAATTAAAGCTGTCAATCTGCAGTTAAAGCAAATCTATTTTGGTGGTGTATAGGTTTTTGAATTGTTTCAATGTCCCATTATTTATGGACCTGACTGTATGAGTTCATAATCAGTGACTCACATTCACTCATCAGTAGATCAAGGTTACTTATTCTGGGTCATGTATTTGTGTTGTTTTCATATTGGCAGCTCCTCAACTACAGATCAACATAGAGCATAGCCTGTTCTTAATATTATTCCACACTCATAAAATCTCAATAACTGATCAGGTTTTGATCCAAAGTGATCAGTGCCAAAATAGATTTTTTTTAGAGGTAATCTACATGAAATAAAAAAAAGTTGAAATCACATGGCTGTCAAAGTCAGTTAGCAATGCTTTTGTTGCACTATATACCACATTGGCAAATAAGATTTCAGCAGCTAAAAAAACTATTTAGTGAGAATTGCATGCAGCGCTGCAATTTAACAGCAAGTGTTTTAGTGTCAGATGAATATTTACACATAGGGCATCAGTGTGTTTTTTCTGCTTTCATATTAATTGCATTAAAGACACATAAATCAGAAAAGCCTGGTGGTTATTATAATCTGTCAACATACTGGGAAACAATCATCTTCTGTCCAGTTTGTCTGTCAATGGTTGTCTTTGAAGACAAGTGGATGAATGGATACACCAGTTTTATCAAAGTATAATGCAATGAAACTGTGGTGTAATTACTGTTTTAGTTTCAGTTCAATATATTTATTTTTGTGATACTGAAGATTTTTAAGACTTCGAGCTTCTAACAGAGTATTTAATTTTTGGGCTTAATAGGTGATGAGAAACTGTTGTTCTGCATGTTATTTGGCACTCCCAGACTATATCTTGGAAGCCATCACTATTTACTATGAAGGAAAATGTGCTATCTCTGGTGCACATTCTTACACTTACACTAGTTATTTTGTTTAATGTTTGAGGATATGTCTGTGGTTATCGATAGAAGGGAAACTACTAACAACTTATGGCATGTATTACTTAGATCATAAAACAAATAATAAGCACTTGACTCCCATTTCATTGTTCTGTCAAAAGCTCACAAATAAAAAGGTCACTGGGAGGTTTTGGCTGCACTAGTAGTACCAATTCTCTTAACACACTGACTAACCAGCTGGATGAACTGAGGAATTCTAGATAGCATGAGTTGTATATTTACATTAACATTCTGCATAGCAGGTGCTCATGGTTAAGTTTAGAGACTAGTGATGGCTGAACTATCCACCGGACAGACAGTTTGGCGTGAATATGAAGTCTATAATTCTTCCTCTGGCTAGGCCTTTCTGCGCCTGGTCTGGCCAGAGCAAGAATTATTTTCACTAGAGATCAGATAGAGACACCCGTTCTCTAGTGTTTTACCAGGCACGGGCCGGACGTGACGTCCAACCGACGTCACTCAGGGTTTTGGAACCAGGAACTGTAAGTTCCATATTCCGGAAGTGAAGTTGTGGCATCATTTGCTGTATAGTTCCCATTCAAATTCCCTGCCAACAGGTTCAGCCATCCCTATTGGTTCACTGCCCATGTTCAGCCATCCCTATTAGGGACAGAATGTAAAATGTTGTTAAGTGGGTTCAGAGAATCAGTACTTCTAGTGTAAAGACACATGCTAACATTTCAGCTCTGCACATTCTGCTGGAACTAAGACCTTCCTCCTGGCACTGCCTACTTTGCTGGAACATGCTGTATATTCTCTTTATATGTCCGTGACTTTTTTTTCACATTTTCTCTCCAAAACTATGGAGTGAGTCTTAAAGTCCAATGCGTCTTATAGTGTGAAAATGGTTCATATCTGGCAAGACCAAAATAGTAGTGCATAACATGTCCTAAATTTTAAATAAAACATAGAAACATGAGTTTACTACAATCTTAATGGTTCTGCTGTAAGGTGTTTTCAACCATGCTTTCACATTCCTATAGTAATGCTGACTGGGTTGTCAGTCAGCATGTTGGAAAGGCAATGTGGCGAATATGCTTATCTGTAGCACAAAGAATGCAGCAAAAGGAATAAGACCATAAAAAAGGAACTTTTGGTCTCGCTTGGGGTTAGCCAACCAGTAGAATTTAGCATTAAGCCATAACCAAGGTAATAATGCTACTGCTCCACCAATAAATTATTAAATGCATTTCACAATTTTTCACATTTAAACACTATAGCACTGGGCTGCACAGTGTGCTGCATTAAATGAAAGGCAATGCAAAGTTCACTGAAGTTTCAATGTGTACTGTTCCATTGATTATCCATAAAGTGCTTTTAAAGCATCAAAACATCGGACATACAACAGTATCCACGAGGATACACAATCTTACCTTCTTTTTGCTGTATTTGCGCCCCTATGTCAACCTGATTTCCCAGTGGTGTGCTGTCTGTGCTATACTACCTTTCTCCACTTCTTTACTTCAATGCCATCTGCATGCTACTATAAAGAGTCTGTGGTAAGCGTGCTTTAGCGTTAATGTCAACACAGGGCAGTGTTGCGGTACAATGCTAGTGTGAAAGGGCCCTTAAAGCTTATCCAACACACATGCATAATAGATGACTTGCTGATCATTCATTAAACCTTGTTGAACCTCATGAAATACATAAAAAATCACCTGGCATTTGTTAAAACAGAAGTCGATGCTGTGATATTCAGTGTTCTGCAAGGTTTGGAAATGGTTAATTCCGTTTAGGTGTCTGGAATGAGCATGCACTACCAACGCCTGCCAGTCAGTGAAGACAGCTGGCTCTCTGCGGACGTATTCTGTGACCTGCTGTCACCCGAGCACTGTGAACCTGATTGACAAGCTACACCTACACACGTACTTCATCCACCCATTACTTTTTTCATCAATGATGCCGGTGATGTGGGCTGGGAAACCAACGCACCTCCATTATAATGGAGATCTATGGCAACCCCCCATGCCCTTCTGTGTCACCATTGACACAGAAGGGGCTGTCCTGGACCCCCGGAATAGCTGAAGCTGTATAGAGAATAGCAGCAGCTTTCTAGGGGTATGGTCAGTTGTTATGATCCCAGTTTGTTCAGATTTTGTTTTTTAAACAAACTCCGGATGAACTGGGTTCGTCTCAACCACTAGGGTGGTTAGAACACATACCTGTCAAGTTTTGGATTTGAGAATAATGGAAGTTTTCTAACAACCTCTGCAAGCCATGCAACTACCCCAACCAAGCTCTAGTATCCCTTATATAATGACAAAGTGAGGCAATGTTTAACATTGTTTTTTTTATTTTACTACAATTGAGTTTTAAAACACATATTGTATGATGAAATTATAGAGTTTGACACTGCTGGCCTCATTAAAACCATGCTTGCTTTCTGGTTTAATCATTTTATAGTTAGTGGTCTGAAATAATCAAGCAGAAAGTTAAGGATTAACCCCCAAAATCAGGGGGGGGGGTGCCAGCGTCTTATGGTCCGAATGCGCAACCCCCGCATCAGCTCTTCTGACAAGTAGATATGCCTGGGAGCTGTATAATTGAACTGCCATCTATCTCTCTCTCCGTCCGTGAAAACTGGAACAGCCAGAGAGGAGAGGAGAGAAGACTCTGCAGCCCCGTGCCCCCTCCTCCCGATCAGTGTGGAGAATGGCATGTTTTGCTGACAGTGTACTGCTGCTAGTGACATCTCCTGGCTGGATTTGATATTGCATTAATTTAATTAATTGCATAAACCCAATTAATGTGAAAAAAAATATATATATATGCATTTTTTTTCCTGCCCTAAAAACTGGGTGTGTATTTCATTACAGGTAAGGATTTAGTTTTTTCATATTTTTGACAGACCGTGTACATAATAGGGTGTTTGTCAGCAAGGGACCTTAAGTACAATAGGTAAATTTAGGTGCACTTATGTTTTTTATGCTGATAGGCTTATATTTTTTACATGTCAAGGTGTGCATGACTTCTAATTATAGAATTTTTTGGTTAAAAGGGTTGGTTGGGAAATTGTGAAGCTGCATAATGAAATAATAAATAGAAGCCATGGTTAATATTGTTTGTATGCATTGTTATATATTATTATTGTTCACTATTGTTTATATATCCAATCCTGCTTCTGATCTTTACAAGCAGTTCTTAACACAGTGCATACCACTGTGAAAGAAATTACATTATACACACGTATATAATACATTTGTTTCAAATCAAACTGGATTCATTTATGAGAACAACTTAACATTACCTAACAGTATGCTGCATGTTTTACTTGCCACCAGTTAAAGTGTAATTGGCCAAATGTACAAATGATTAGGTGCCAGACATTGTGCAGTTTGATGCCAAGGAGAGTGTGTCACTATGAAATTCCTATTAAAATAAAACAAGTTCTAGTTCAATCTCAAATTCAACAACAAAACCTATAGTTCATTTGTTATATTCACATTAACATTTGGGGCAGTAAAGTGCATATATAAAACCAGCCAAACATTTTTACAATTTATTATGTGCTTGTGTCATACCACTTGGCTGAATAAAATGCACAATAGAACCAACTATGACTTTATACCCTATTCAAAGCAAACTAATGTAGTTTTACTGTGCAAAAATAAGTGTGGTACATTAGATAGGTGCAATAAAAAGGACTTACTATGTGCTGACTCCTGTAGTATTTTTTCTTTTTTAAATAAAACCTACATTTAACTAGCCAATTATTGTCTATTATGCAAGAGCACCAGCCTGTTTGGTTAAATAACTTACTACTGGCTGCACTATATCTAATTTAAACAGCTATTTTAATTTGTGGTTAGATAAAGTACTCATGTAATACTAAAATATTTAATAACACCGGTTCTCATACAGGAAATTAAAACAGACTGGATATAATTACAGTCACTGTCGATCAAATGAGAAGGGCATATGTACTAATCATTACAAAAAGAAGTATAGAAAACTCAAATAAAAGATAACAAAGCACAAGTTTTTTTCTATTAATTGCTGTTAACTTCACAATCTCTGCTTGTGTTTTAAATTTGCAATGCTCTAATAAATATTGTATATGTATATCCATAGTGATTAGGCAGTAACCATGCATTTTGCTACACAAAGTTTTTTTTTCTCTTTTCTATACTTTCTTTTTTTTACAAGCATTCATTCAACCTTTTAAATGCCCTTTACAGTCATTATACATATAAATAATATAACAATGTATTATAATACAATTTCCAGTGATCCACAAAAATATAATTTATAAAAATCTATACATGTATAAATAAGTACAAATGTAAAAAAAACAATGTCCATAATACTTTCAGATATAGAAAGAAAGATAAATGGTATGCCACTGAATAGTTGTGAAATTGACTGAATATGGTGAGATTTTCAGTCAGTCAGTCAGTAATAAATGTGCCATGGGACAATATGTGTGGGGCGCGAGAAAGGCATTCTGACCAAGTTGGGGCTTAAGAAACGAGTCAAAAGTCAAAACTCTATATTTAGAGGAAAACCTAAACAGTCACCATCAATTTAGTGAAAGTGAAATTTAAATATTTTCCCCTTCTATGCTAACATTCTAAATTTAATTTAATTTTCTTTTTTTCTCCTAAATATTTAAAAAAAAATTAAAAACTTGTTTAGTTGTATTTTTCATGATGATGATGATCTATTTTTTTAAAATAAAAACATGAATACTTACTGTATTCAAGATGTTATGCATAAGCCAATAACACAAAATTTAAATGCAAAAATATAATTTATAACAAACATCGATTCATTATTGAATAAGTTCAAGTTTTTTTGTAATTGCTACAAATTACATTCAACATTTATGTAAATCGACGTCATTTCAGAAACATTAAACCAAAGCCTTTTAAGTACACTGTGGATATTTTCTATGTCACTAACTCATATGACTATCTATTCAGCTATTTCCAAAAAGCTCCTTTTCAATTTTTCAACTATACAATACAATTTAAGCAAGTAAATTACTATGCTCCAGTTGAGCGAATTCCAATGCGACAAAAAATTGAATAATTTTGTATTTTAAATAAAATGAATTCAGAAAAGTCACTGGCACAGGCCAATAAATGTAAAAATCCACATTAAGTATTAAAGAATAACAGTAAAAACCATGTGAAGTGGTCTGTGAAGGATAATCTGTGTGAATAGCTTCTAAAAAGTGCGACTTCTCCATGCAGTACAATAATATTTTGCAGCATATTTTAGCTTTAGCACAATGAGTTATGCATCAGTGTTTAAGAGCATATTGTGCACTGTTATTGCCCTGTCTCTGGAGGACTACAAACTGCATTAGTATGAATTACCAAATCATAACTTTATGTGCAGCAGATTTTCCTCAAGGACTTTAGCATTTTTATGTCATAATCCCTCTATTATCCCCCTCCTCACATGCTTTATAACTATTAAGGTATTGAAAAATTCTGAACAGATGTCATCTAAAGATGAATGTTGCTCTGCGGATGTGTGTCAAGTCTAGAATCTGGATATTGCTCTAAAAATGTCAAGCAGAGAATAGATAAAAAAATATACCAGAAAATGTTATTTTCTTGTCAATTTCAACAGTACTTGTAGCCAGTCCCAGGGTAAGGTTTTATGGCTCCTATGGAAAAAGATGACCAAAGCTATCAGGCAATAAACATTTAAAAGACCAACTGGAAACTCTTGCACATCAAGATGTCCTTATATTAAGAGATTAGATAAATTGATGGATTTAAAAAGATTGTTTTGTTGGAAAAAAAATGATTGCAGTGTGCCCTTAATTAAGCAGCATATTTCAAGACTTTATGTTTTTGTTAACAGAATAATTTACATTACCAAAAAGCACATGATCAATGGAAAAGGGATAAAATTGGAAATTGACCCTTTAATAAATATTTAAAATTTGCTTTTATTTATTGCTTTTATTGTTTTGCTATTGTGTAATACATATATGGCACAATATACAAAGTCTGACGTCCACCTGTTTGTGGGCAGATTCAAGTCGCTGGTAGTGATGGCCGAACTGCCCGCAAGGCGGACAGTTCGGCCGCGAACAAGCATGTTCGCCCTCCTTCTCGCTGGCGGACAGTACGGGTGTTCGACCCGCCGTGTTCGCCAGCGAGAAGGATCCCTCTATTCTTCCTCCGGTGGGATCATTAGCAGCGAGATCCCGCCGGAGGAAGAATATTTCACTGAAGACCGGGTAGAGAACGCGGTCTATCAGTGAAAATCCGGCTCGTAAACCCGGATGTGACGTCAGTGACGTCACATCCGGTTAGAACAACCAGGAACTATGCGTTCAAGGTGCCGGATGCGACGTCACTGACGTCACATCCGGGTTTTCCGATTCAAATTCCCCGCCTAGAGGCGGGGAATTTGAATCTGTCCGCGAACGGGCGGACAGCTGACTTTTTTAAAAGTCCACTCCGCCCGTTCGCGGAAGGCACCCGGATGTTCGGCCATCACTAGTCGCTGGCAGATTCAGATCGGGAAAACCGGAAGTCCATGTCAGTGACGTCACATCCGGTATCTGGAACGCATAGTTCCTGGATCCGATTGCCGATTGCGGTTTTTGGGGCCGATTTTTCACTAGAAGACTGGGTTCTCTACCTGGTCTCTAGTGAAAAGATTCTTCTTATGGGGGGATCTTACTGCTCCTGATCCTGCCAGTGGAAGAATAGTACGTTCCTACTCGCCAGCGAACAGGGTCAGGTCGAACTGCTCGCTGGCTAGAAGGAATGTGGATGTAGCCCCTGCCAGAAACAGGGGCATAAAGAGTTAAGTGTTTAGGAGGGAAAAGCCTAAGTGGTCACAGGCAGGTTCAGCCATGGCTGACTGTCAGTGGAGGACTTGGTTCTTTGCCCAGACAGGTAAATGTATCTATTTGTGCTCCTCTACCTGAATCCTGAGAGGCCCAAGGTTTTGTGCCATTTTCAGGGACTGGGAGGGGAGAAGTTAGAGACAGGATGTGGAGTCAGTCTTAGCCCAGGGAGCTCCCCTGCTGGGGGGCCCTGGGAGTGTTGTGATGTACCTAGATGAGGGACCAGAAGAGAGAGAGAGTCTGAAGTCTGGGGCGCCTATCTAGAAGGGAGAGCCTGTTATCTGGTCTGCGGAAGATAAAGGTCTCCAGAGCAGCAGCAGTTAAGGGCAACCTACAGGTGCTAAAGGGGAACTCTGTCCAGGTTCTGAAGCAGATGGATCAGTGAGAGTGAGGTCTACTTCCAAGATTCCCCAGGAGAGGTTTAGCCAAGACGGTGCTGTGCTCATCTGTTCAGAAGAAGAAGCTGCTTAGGGGGAGCTAGGCCAGTGTTCAATTGTGTGTATTCTTGTTGCTGGAGAAGAAGAAGCTGCCAGGTGTGGAGCTAGGACCTCAGTTACTGGAGCAGCCTTGTCCCTAACCCTCTCTCCACTTGATGACATGCGAGAATAAACTTTTCAAGTTAAACTGCAAGTAAGTCTCCCTGGTCATTTCTGCTACCCGGTATCCCATTTTACACAGCGGCACCCACGGGTGTCATCGCTACACGAACATCCATGCGAACAGTTCTGCCATCCCTTATAACAGTGGTAGGCAAACTTATTCGACAGCAAGGGCATTAGGAATGAAGTCTGTAGTTTTGTGTGACTTGGAATGCAGCTTCACAGTGTGGATGGAACTGCATCTCTCTGCCCTTAATAAATATGATTACTCTGGGAGTGAGGAAGGTTAGTATGTTTTAAGATTTATACTGCTGATAGGTGAGTATTATGTCAATGTAACATATGTGTTTTTTTTTTATTTAGAACCACTTTAATGCCTTAAAGTTGTTGCACAGAGACAGCCTCGAAACCTTAGGGATTTAGAGATGATCTGCAAAGAGGAGTGGACCAACATTCCTCCTAAAATGTGCGCAAACTTGGTCATCAATTACAAGAAACGTTTGACCTCTGTGCTTGCAAACAAGGGTTTTTCCACCAAGTATTAAGTCTTTTTTTGTTAGAGGGTTCAAATACTTATTTCACTCAATGAAATGCAAATCAGTTGCTATCTTTTATTTCAAGTTATTTTTTCGATTTTCCTTTTGATGTGCTATCTGCCACTGTTACAATAAACCTACCATTGAAATGATACTGTTCTGAGACTTTTCATTTTTTTGTCATTGGACAAACTTACAAAATCAGTGAGGGGTCAAATAATTATTTCCTCCACTGTATGAGAAAACTGCAAGTGCTAAAGCAAAGTGGAAAAATAAAATTCCATCTCTAGCAGAACGCCCAAAAGATGGAGCAGTGTTTGCATTTCTCCAGTCGAGTCTTGTAAATGTCATCACTGCGAGCTGGAGTACCGTGCAAGAGGTTACCTGTCGGCAACAGAGAGTAAGAAAAAAAGAATGCTCAAGAATAGTGATGGCCGAACAAGTGCCGTGTCCGCCCGCGAATGGGCGGAGCGGACTTTTAAAAAAGTCCGCCGTCCGCCCGTTCGCGGACATATTCAAATTCCCCAAATCTTTCAAATACGGCTCGTACACCCGGATGTGACGTCAGTGACGTCACATCCGGCACCTGGAACGCATAGTTCCTGGTTGTGCTACCCGGACGTGACGTCACTGACGTCACATCCGGGTTTACGAGCCGGATTTTCACTGATAGACCGGGTTCTCTACCCGGTCTTCATTGAAAGATTCTTACTGCGGCGGGATCTCGCTGCTAATGATCCCACCGCAGGAAGAATAGAGGGCTCCTTCTCATCGGCGGACACGGCGGGTCGAACACCCGTACTGTCCGCCGGCGTGAAGGAGGGCGAACATGCTTGTTCGCGGCCGAACTGTCCGCCTTGCGGGCAGTTCGGCCATCACTACTCAAGAACCCTTTGTGCCTATGGGCCCTACTGAGCCACACTGAAGGGGCTAAAGAGCCGTATATGGCTCAGGAGCCTGACTTTGCTGACCCCTGCCTTATAACAACAAGTGAGAAAAAATAAAAAATCCTTTAACAAAATAGACCTGCTTTGTTAATGCACATAAATAGATGCCTTAATCATTGACATCATGGGCAATTTTTCATTGCCATAAGGTGCTTTGTAGTTAGAATTTTTTTTATATCAATAGCAGAGCAATGATGTAACCATGTGTTGAAGTGCACTTAACCTGCAAGTCCTCCTCCTTATTAAATTTGCTATGTACCATGAGCCAAAATTAAGAACAATACACAGCAATGTGCATGAACTCACAGATAGAGATGGTCGAATTATTAAAAAAAAAATTCGACCATTTCGATAATTTTGAGTTAATTGCAAAGCCCCTGATGGTATCATCACCAAACTTGGTGGAGATGTAGATAAGGGTTGGGGGTATACTTAAAACAAAGAGTATGTCTCTAACACAAAAAGTTTTTGCACAAATTAAGTTCAAAGTCAAGTAAAAATTTAGAAAATCGGAATTCCGACTTTAATTTTGAACTTAATTTTTGCAAAAACTACATGTACTAGAGCAAAACTTTTTTTTCTAAATGTTCCCACAACCTTTCTTTACATCTCCAGGAATTTTGGTGATGATACCATGTTAAGGGGCTTTGCAATCAGCTCACAAAGTTAGCAAGTCGAAACATTTGACCATCTCTACTCACAGAGGCAATTTTAAGTCTTTAGTCTAACCTACAATGAAATATGAATAAATGAAAGAGAGTAATTTCAATCTGTCAATGGACGAGTACCAGGGCCGCCTTCAGGGGGGAGACCGGGGGGACTCCCGTCCCGGGCCCAGGCAGCTAGGGGGGCCGGCGATCCACATGTAGGGGCCCCGGATTGGCACAGCAGTCAGCTGTCACTGTCAGCCCGGACTGAGTACGATGTGATGTCAGTCCGTCCAGGCTGATCGGCTGCTGCACCGATCAGCAGCACGCCAGGGGGGGGGGTCAACAAATCCTGCCATGGGGCCTGGACATTTTTGCTGTACCGGGCCCCATAATTTCTGACGAGTACATTCACCTCTCAATAACAAAATTGCCCACAACACTTATTTAACACTTCCATTGTAGCTTACCAGAAGATCTACAACCTGGTTTTAGGGCCATTTTACACTAGCTGCATTTTACACTAGCTACACTACAACAACACAGCACAAATTGGGCAACCTGGAGCACACAGGTTTCCACATATCTTTCACATTGGTCCAGTGTTTGTGTTTTGTTGTAATTTGCAATGCCTCACAGAATTACAAACACAGTGCAGCATGCATTTTTGGAGATAATTCTGAGAAATAAATCGTAACCCATTTTTTTTATCTAGCAAATTAAAAAAAAAGGAAAAGGATCAGAAATAGCTAATACAGCTTATCTCATATAAAGACTATTAGCTTTGCCTAAAAATTCCAACATACACTGACTAGTGGCTGCTAGAGGACCCGCACTTTCACAATAAAGAGGGTGTTTGCCCATTCCTATTTTGCTGACTCCATAATAGAAATCAAGTAATCAGATTTTCTTCTGGTTCAATACATTTCACAGTAATTTAGCCAGAACCTTTATTAACCCCCCTGGTGGTTCACTAAGGTCCCCATTCAAAGTACTGGCAATTGACCAGAGAAAAACATTTGTTCTCTGGCTGATCAAAGTTTTGTGCGACTTTGATGGGCGTGGGATGCTCTAGGTGGGCGCGTTTGTTTTGCGATTGATCACCAAGCGATCACCCCGAATGCGCATGGTGATCATTCGCAAAATTGGCCACAGATTGAAGCGCAATGGCCGGCTTTAAAGGCACATAAAAAGTTTACACTTGTTTTCTTTTCTTTTGATTTGGATTGGATAAAACATTTATCTGTACCTTGTGCCAATCACGGAAATAGCCGGAGAGACCCGGGAGAAGCCGGCGAGGATGTCGATGGAGGCGGTAGCCGGACCAGGTGAGCCCCCTTGCTGTGCCCGAAACCAGTTCGGGCGTATCGCTAATTGCAGCGTCCCTTTGCCCGAAGCCAAGGAGGTTCGCTAGGGAGGTTAAACAAATCACACATTTTTTCCTTTTTTAGGCATTAAATATATTAGGAGCAAACATATAACTTTTTGAAGGGCACATGTTTAATTTATATCTATTTTCTTATTAATTTTTAATTAATCAAGTTTCATTAATCAGGTTTGACAATGATTATTATTATGAACATTCATAATATCATGTATATCATACACATAAAAAAAATTTCTTTTTTTGTCTCTTTCATGTATTGTTTGGCATATTTTTGTTTGGTGTGTTTCAATATTATTTCATGTATTTTAGACAGAGTGAAAATAGCTTTTCAGTTATGTCACTTCCGGCATCTGGAATAAGGACACTTGTGGAAGGTGGCGAAGATTGGGATGCCACGATGCCTGAAGCTGAATACTGAAAATGATACAGGTAGTCTTTCATCATTCTGTATCTGTTTTAAAAAAAACTTTTACAACGGAAATCAAATTTTTTCTGGAACACTGAATATTTTCAGTAATGGTCTAAACCCCAGGTGCCCAACCTGTGGTCCCACAGATCACTTCCGATACATGGAACACCGCATTTTGCAATCCATGTGCTGGAAGTGATGTCACTGATATCACTTCCAGTTTTACCCGATTCAAATTTCCCTCAAACTGGCGGGGAATAAGAATTTCCCCGTAAGATTGATCAGCCTGTTCATGAAGAATAAGGCCAATGTTCGGCCATCACTAGTGGAAAAATTAGAATAGGAAGATAGAAAGATAGATCTGGTCTATGGAGATTATCGCATTTCTCCTCTAGGGAAAAAGAGATCCGATCTAAAGTTATTGAATACACAATAACTATGGTAAACAAAAAAGAAAAAAAAATTCCAGTACCTTCTAGCATTTAATTTTAAGCAAGCCTATAATTGGCCTACCATTAATGAATCGAGAAAACCCAAACAACCAAATAGACAACAATCAGATTATGCTCACAGTGAAAGGAATGATTACAAATCAGGATCAGGAACTATGTCATCAGAACCCAATGTTAGAGATTCACACTTCAACCACTGATGCCACCAGTGGGGAAAAGGTTGGCTCCTCAATGGAATGAATCGCCTCTATGATTGAACATAGTCTAGATATTGCCAGCAACCCAATTGTTTCATCCAACTCAGGTACTAACATTACTGCCAACACTAACTCTACCAGTGTTTTGGTCCCGCCAATGGACACCAAATCACATATTGGTACCTCCTTAAAACCTTCTCACACAAGCAAATCGAAATCTGATTCCAACTCCATAAGCAGAGAAGCAACTGGCTCCAAAGATACAGCAGAGAACACCACAGCAAGTATTCCCCAATCTCATACTGGTGAATCCCTTTTTTTCCCCAAATCAAACGATCACTTTACCATTATAAACCTTTCCTCGCATGTTCTTACAGTAAGTGAGGAAAATATGTTTAGGAGAGGTTTAAGTTACTGCCCGGTAAGTAGTTTGGATGCATCTGTTTGCCCGTAAACTCTTGAAAGTGTTACATAATCAGTCTCAATAAAAAAAATTAAGTACAAATGTTTGGAAAGAGTTGGACAAAAGAGATTTCCAAGCCATACACAATTTATTATAGCTGTTAAATGAACAGGTCGATTTTTAAACTGTTTCTGAACAAGATGATCAGGAGCAAGACATGGCTTGCTCAGCGCTGCTCATGCTACGAAAGCCTAGTTTCAAAAATAAATCTGATAGTTTTCCTCCTTTACATCTCAAACCCACCATTAACACTTTTGTCAATCAAGTAGTTCAGGAAATAGAAGGCAACTCAAAAACTGTTAAGGTAGCCATAGACACCTCGATCTATGGCAGACCTTTAGCAGACTTATTACAGCTTGGTGACTTCACCACGCTGTGAGCAGTCTGCTAGATGTCGGACAGGAATCCCGTGTGTTCCACTAACACACGGGACTCCTGCCAGACTGAAGCCAATTAACTCGGAGGGGGAGGAGACTCCCCCTCCGAGTCAACAAGCTGCAGCACAGTCGGGCTTTAGAGTCTGCTGATAAAGAGGGAAATATTGTCCTAATGTCTAGAACATTCTATAAATAGATGTGTCTAAACATTTTACTTAGCAGAGAATGGGACAGACCCACACATAGTAGAATCTAGAATGATCTTGGACTGTTCCCCACGACTCCTACCTTCAAGCACTCCCAAAGACCGACAAATCCCTCACCAATCCCTCTGGATGACCTATCATCTCGGGTAATGGCACACTTACTGAGAATGCTAGCATTTTCATTGATCACCATCTTAGAGAATTTGTGAAAGCTTTACCATCATATTTTAAGGATACTATCAAACGTCCTAAAATTGTTGATGGCCTCACCTATTCTGTTAATAGGCTCTTAGTGGCAATTAACATTGAAGCTTTGTACAGCTTCATACCACATACTCAAGGTCTGCATACTGTTAAAATATTTCTATATGAACACGAACATGATTGTGCGGAGCTAAATACATTCATTTTGCAATGATTGGAATTTACTCACAATATCTTTTTTTTTTTTAAACCCATTACCTCTAGGTACAGGGGATGATGATGGGAACATATTGTAAACCCTCATACGCCAACCTATACCTGGGGGCTTGGGAGAGAGAGCTCTTCTGAGATAAATCCATGTTAGAATATCTATGCTACATCGCCCTCAGGCGTTGTTATACAGATGATCTTGATAATTTGGACAGTTGCTGAGTCTGACCGCAATGATTTTGTTAGAAAATTTATTACAACAATTAAAACCTCAAACTCATTATCACTAGCTCACCAAATGGAATTGCATTCTTTGATATCTAATTGATTCGCAAAAAAGATAAATTGATCACTACACTTTACAGAAAGCCTACTGCTGGCAACACCATACTACATGCATCGAGTGCACACCCATCATCACTAACCAACCAAGTATCATGCGGGTCTTCTGAAGGATCGATTACACCACAGAGGTTACGGTAATAAGAACCTAAAGAGAGTGTATTAACCTTCTGGGTGTTTAGCCCGAGTTAATTCGGGCTAAATAAAGTTGCTTAAATG
>CM070036.1:84982930-85007786 GCA_036250615.1 Ptychadena robeensis | reverse complement strand
GGGTGGTGTTTCTGTCACTTTCTGAACTTTTCCAATGGACCAGGCACCCTCCCCTCTTCCGAGCTGGCAGTTCCTGGTTGTCTCCCATTGGCTTACATTGAACTAGGGTGCTCAGTAGAACACACAAACACTTTGGTGCTCGCTGATCACTATTCCCCATCCCAAAAAAGCCATGGTTCCTGGGCCCCCTGGGCATGCACATGGCAAGGAAAATGATGCCGGCCACATCCTGGGTCCCTTCCATTGATTAGAATGCTGCTGGATCAATTAGGAATGGGATGGTCAGGACAAAAGCAACTCAGGGTCCATTCAGGGTGGGGTTGATCTGGTGTTTTGCCTTTGGAGGGTTTTCAGGGTGAACTGTCAGGGTGAATTTGTCGTTCTTTATTGTCTAAAAATGTATTATTAATTCTTTATGTCTCAAGGGGGAAGCTTGGGTTTGGGCACTGTTGGGTTTGGGCTTTGTTGCAATACTCAGTGGGCTGAAATTTTATAAACTAGTATTCCTTCTGTGTGAAGCCATTCTCCATGCATCCTTTGTTGATGTTTAATATTGATAGCAATAAAAGAAAAAAGAAGATTCCCCTCGGATGGGACTTTGGTTGGAATATTTGACACCACAAATTTGGACTATTCTTAAAAAAATCACGTTTATTGAAACAATCATAAAAACAAACAATGGAATTCTTGGACCATGCAATTTCACAGTAATCTTCATGTATCGAAGATATACCAATAACACACAGTGGTGCCGATCTAGCTATATTTAACAAGACCTTTCATTTTGATGGGTGTGTGCATCGATGACTTGCGACATGTTTAGTCTAAGTGGCTTCTTCAGGCTATACACACAATTTTATCTGAAGGGTTATAGAAAGTAATTAAACATTTCGAACAGAGAGGGGAATCTGGAGCATGTGTCATTCCAAACTGAGTGTAAGCTTACCAAGCTATGAAGGTCATGAAGCTGGTCTAAGGATGTTGCACAAAGACAAATACACCATGATGAGCTCCCCTATAACTATATATGTATTGAAAATACATTCTACCTTTTTATTTAATTAGTTTATAAAAAAAACATTTAAAATTCAATGCCTTGTTCAGACCCGGGAAAGTGTTGGCTTTGAGTTTATGTATCCATCTCATTTTCCTTTGCAAAAGTACTTTGTCCATATCACTCCCACAGATAGATGGATGTATTCTATCCAATATGGCGAACTTTCGCTTGGTTTTCCCCAATATAGAAAGGCCCACAGTATATCACTCCTGGCGTGTCACATGTCGCAAAGTGGTGGGACTTAAATTTCTCCCCATTTGGCAGGATGATATATGTCCTATTATCCCGGAAAGGGCATTACCTACACTTTTTGTTGTTACATTTGAAAGTACCAACTCTTGTACACTGGTCCCGTCTTTCACTGCCATTGTAATGGCTAGCCTATCTTTCAGTGCCTGTGTTTTTCTAAAGACAAGCTTGGGTGTATCTCTCACATAATTAGTAATGGTATCTGTTTAGTTAGTCCCAATGTGTATCAAGGATCTTCCTTATTTGATTATGTTGTGGTGAGTAATCTGTAATGAGTTTAACCGTCTCGGATGTGTCTTTAGGCCTGGTGTTGAATACCAGATCTGGTCTATGTTTCAATTTGGTTCTGTTAAATGCCTTTTTTAGACAAGTTTTACTGTAGCCTCTAGCCAACAGTCTTTGTTTCAACTCTTGGGCTTCTCATAGAAAATCCTCATTGTTGTAACTTTTTAACCGCAAATATTGGCTACAAGGTATGCTTTGTATGAGGTAACATGGATGTGAATTTGTTGCAAAGAGAATTGTGTTCCCAGCCGTCTCTTTACAGAATAATGAAGTTTTCAAATAGTTATTACCATCTTTGAATATGACCACATCCAAAAAATTGAATTTTACTCAGTGTAAATTTGAGCTTGAAATCATTGATATGGATTTGTTGAACAAATGTTTCTAAATCTGCTTTCGAGCCATCCCAAATAATGAAAATATAGTCGAAATAATGATAATACATGGTTATATGTCTCATAAATCTATATTTTATGAGACATATATAAGGTTGGGTCGGCCCACAGCTGGTGTTCCCAATAACTGAGGTAGAGGTGGCATAGCTAGGGGCACATTTAGTCTCCATAGCTACGCCTTGTATTTGTAAATACAGCTGCTTATTAAAATTCAGATTGAGAATATATCTGAGCATCTTGAGAATAAAGGTCTCCACTGCTTCCTTCCCTTTGTGGTGCAGGATAGAGCTGAAGAGGGCCTCCACATCAAGACCCACTAGCCAGGCTTCAGATGAAACATGTAGACCTATAGATTGCAATAAATGCCTGGTATCCTTAAGGTATGATGGGAGGTACTCTACATAAGGACATAGGTAAGTGTTAATGAACGAGCTTACTTTTTTGGTAATGCTGCCTATTCCTGCCACTATAGGTCTGTCTGGGGGACTTTTAATACTTTTATGGACCTTTGGTTATGTATAGAAGGAAGGAATAGTGAAGGTGGTAACTGTAAGGTAATCTTTCGTATCCTCATCTATAACGTGAGGGAAAAATGCCTCAGAGACGATCTTTTGATACTCCCGTTAGTAATTATCAATCAAAAGCTAAAGGGCCCCATACACCTTACAATCTTTCCATACAATTTCTATACAATCAAATTTTGTTCTACCAAAACCATGTAATATGAGGACCTTTCTAATCCTTCCAATCACTATGTATTCTATCAGGGAGGTCACTATACTACACAGTTGTTGGTAGATCTAATGGAGATTGTGTGGATCAATCTCAAGGTTTATGGGGGGCTTTAGAGATGGGTCTATACCAATCCTTGCTGTTTGGCACTCTGTAACACATGGCTTTATCATCAACATTGTTGCCTCCTTTATCTAGGGATTTGATGGTAATATTGTGATTGGATTCTAATTATTTAATAGCACTTAAATATTGTTTAGATACATTTCCAGAAGAACTCTTAGTGATGTTTAGTCCAATGTCACCCTATTGATGAAAGTATGTACTGCTGAATTTAAATTCAGATTCGGAAAGAACTAAGACTTGGGTTTTGACGGGAGGTACCTCTATCCTACTGATCGAACTTTCTAATGAGGGGGGATCATGCGAACAAATTGAGATCTTTAAGAATACCAACATGTCTATAGGTTGATCTTGGCAAACCCCAAACCTAGAGACAATGTCTGATGTTCTATGGGTGTCAACTTGTAAGATGACAGATTGATGATCCCCATTACCTCAGGGTTAATATTTGGTGTGCGTAACTGTACTGTACCCTTATTTAGCATCCCTACTTTAGAAACTATTAGTTTTTCTTGGGACCGGAATCGTTTTTTGTATCCGGTTTTAGATGATCTAAAAAAACTTCCTGAGCTTGTGGTCATGGGAAATCCTGAGACTCTGACTGGACGGGGCCATGTCCCCTGTTTGGGATGTCTCACTTGGTTCCGTTTGGGACCGTGTTTTTATGTTGGATTTGGGCTGCTGCCCTTTATGTCTTTTAGTTTTACTCGCCGAGTATGTTTGTCTTTGGGGTCTGAAGGTTGCCTCAGATCTTGAGACTGTCGACGCCTGTGATGAGGAGTCTGATGACCCCTGTTCCATGTCAGTACCTCTTTTTTTAGGGACTCTTAAATCCCGTTTAGTAGGTTGTTTCCATTTGTAAGCTCGTCCGCTGTTAAAGGAGGAGATGTCCCTAGAACATATTTTTTTTCTTATCTATGATGCTGAGGTTAAGTTTTTCTATATGAATTCTTAACTCCTGTTCCTTTTGTTGTGTAACTGTTTCATTTGAAATGTGGTTGTATTGGGCAATAAACAACCGCAGTTCTGTGTCAATGTTTTCTATGTCTCTATTATAATCTTCAAATAAAAGGCCCATAAGCTTTCTAGAGCACTCTGTCAGTATTGCCTCCCATCGAGTTTTAAACAATGGGTCAGTGGATTCCTTCAGGGGAAATAGTTGACATTGTAAAGCAGGGTACAGATGTGGAGATATGGGTCAAATCGATGTCCATCTCACGACCCATATAATCTGCCCCTTGCGCTGTTTTTGAGTGGGACATATCAATCCCACTCGAAAACAGCCTTATCGGACATGACCGTTAATACGGCGATGTCCGATGCTTTGCCTGGGTCTCCAGGCAAAGCTTGGCTGAGGAGGAGTAGTTCTGCCTCTCCCCGGCCTGATATCTGATAGCAGCATGATGACGTCATCACGCTGCTGCAGGGTACATCGGATGGCTCAAATATCGAGCCATCTGTACCCTGCTTAAGCCTATTGGGTTAATCTGCTCTTCTATGTATTTTTCAAGATATGCTTTATACCAATGTAAGTTGGTTTTTCCTATCATAAGTTTTCTTAAGTAAACATAAAGAGTTATGAATGATTAAAGAAATGTAACAAAATTATTTCATACCGGATTGTCACTGCTGCTGTGCTCCTACCTGGCGGCTTGGGACACATGCAGATGCACCGCAAATGTAACATCATAGCCTCTTTGGGTTGGACTGTGTCTGAGCTGGTTAGCCCCTGTGATATATCCCCTTACGTTGGGGTACCATCTACCATCTGGGGTACCATCTACCATCGAGCCCCATCTCTGAGGGAGTTAGGGGCGTCAATGTGGGGGTCGCTGCTCGACCAAACTCCAGAGCATAACACCTTTCCGGCTATCCTGCTTTGAACACCTATATGCTACCTACACATCCCCATACCTATACACCTTGAACTATTGATCCTACACTCCCTGAGGAGCCACAATTGGGGGCAAAACACGTCTGAGCTTTTTAGAATCACTTTTTACCCCTGTGTATAAATCATTTAAGGATGTATTCAAACTGGTTATGTGTATATGCTTTTGCTTTTAAAAATATGAATTTTTGTTGTATGATTTCTTACGGACATTTATGTAGGTCCACCACCCTAATACAGACCTTTTTAGAAAAAGATAACATCATTTTATTTAATTAAGTGCCTTAAACCCTAAACCTTTAGAATATTGTCCTAGGACCATATAGAGTCCAGGATTAGGGTATTTTGTCAATACATGCAGTATTCATAAGTTTTATTATCACATAAATATCCTGTATTAACAATCTCTACGCACTTCACAGTTTTCTACCGCTTCTTCAGGATAATCACAGGTTTACATTGATCTGGAGAGAAATGCAGTCCATATTTACTGGTTTATTTTTACATATGTTGTGTAAGTATATTCTTAAGATTACCTTGGTGTGATGCTTCAGTTTCTGGCCCACCGAGAGTGGGGCAGGGGGAAAGGCCCCACTCTCGGACCAATCCGGAATATGTGTTTATGAACTATGAATAAAAGGGAAATCGCACATGTGGACATATGTTATTAATGAGAGGCAAAAGAAGAAAACGGGCAACCATTGAAACAGAGAGGAGGGGTGTTGATAGTGAAGGGAGAGGGAGCAGAGTGGAAAGCCAAAAGATAGAAAGAGTGACCACAAAAAGGGGACAAGAGATGAGGATAGAGCAGACATATACAAAAAAAGGGGAAAGGAATAAGTGACCATTGGTGGAGAGGGAAAAAAAAAACAGAGAGAGACTGGGGGGAAGTGTGGGAAGATACCTCAGATAATAGTGCGACCAATGTAATAAAAAAGCAAAGAAAGAAAATAAATCATAAGAGGATTCATCAAGTGATCTATCAGTGTGGGGGGAGGGGAATTGTGTGTGCATTGCCAAATCAATAATATTGGTCCAAACATCCTGAATGAGCCAACCATCAGTGACCAGCCACCCGGTTAAGTTTATAAATAAAATTCAGTATAAATACTTTGTTGCTTTCCTTCTGGATATGAATACAGTATCATGATCTGTTGAAAAACTTGAGGTAAAACTGTTGAGGGAACAATTTGGTATAATATGGTATACTGTACTTAGCCTCTGTCCCAATGTAAGATCCAGATGACGACCAAGCCTGACGTGTATGAGCGTTTTAGATTTTTATGTCCCTTTGTGACAAGTTTTTTGTATGGTACAATACCACCTTTTTGTGATTGGCAAATGTTGTTTTCCATATTGTTATGTGTATGTTTATTAAAAAATTATAAAAAAAGTAAACTTGCCTTTCATTCCATGAATCCATGTAAAGGATTCCATGTTAAGCTGTCAGTCTGCATGGAGAGGATTGATAAAATTTTGTATTGCATGTGACCACTGGTCTGCATTAGAATATGTTTTTTTCAGTGGGAAAAATTTATTACTGTAGATTTGTATGCATGATTTACCCTACTGTAAAACAGGCAACAGACGCATAGATATGGGCGAGATCGATGGCTGGTTCGAGCGCCATGCGCACTTACGGCCATCTATCTGGCCCATATCTAATGCAGCCATCCCTGTTTGCGGGTCTCCATGCAAAGCATCGTCGGAGCTGGAGACGCAGCAGAGCTGTGCACCCAGCTCCTTCGTTGTCGGGCAGCAGCGCAATGATATCATCGCTCTGCTTAAGGGAACCTCCAACAGCTCCCACATCGAGCCGTGTGTTTCTAGCTTTAATGCGCTTTCAGCCACCTGTTTTCTTCCTCGCCTCAGTACAACATCATCAGAAGGGAGGAGCAATGAGGGACAATTGGAAATTCACTAATTAGGTTTTTTTTTACATAATGTTTCCAAATTGTGGTGTTTGGCTGCGTGGAACATAAAGTACAAAAAGTGAGTATAGGTTCTCCTCCTGCAGATACATTGTGCTTTGTTAATGCACACTTTAAAATCTGTTTCAGACAAGTTTTTTTTAGAAACTTGTTTGGTTTAATGATTTGGTTGTTTCTTTAAGGGGGGGGGGGGGATCAAAGACGAAACTGGATATATTTTGTTTGATCCAGTTAATGACAATATTGATTCATATTTGTATTTCCAACAAACTCACCTGTCCGATGAATTCCCTCAGCAATTCTGCGCACCGCCGATATGCTGATGCTTTTGTGCCCGCCCCGATGATGGCACCAGTGACGTCGAACGGGCAGGGGGTAGCCATTGTCATTGACCTCAATGTAATGGAGGAGGTGTTGCTTTTCCCCAGCCGTGCAGGGGACCTCCCGGAGGGCAGTAAATCATGCTTTTTTAAATAGCACACCACATGCGCAATGCCCAGGGGGTTAAGTCATCCTCAAGGCAGTTATTAAGGCTGGGGGCCTCACTTCTGGTTGCTTAAGCAGCAGACATTGATAAACAAAGTTTAATGGAGCCCGTACAGACTTGCATTTTACTTGTTTTCTTTGAACATGGCCACAGCCATGGTAAACAAGGAAGTGGGCAGATTTGTATCTATCAATGGTGGGTTGGTGATCAGGCAATAGGAGCTAGAATAGGATACTGACATGTGGTGCCAAGACCTACTGAATGGCATGGCAGGGTTGTAAGGGTGGTCTGGAATTGAAAAATTTAATTCATAAGGATCATCATAGGCAATGGGAGACAATCAGGCACCCCCTGCTCGGATGATGGGGGGGGGGTCCATGGGAAAAGTTGAGAAAGTGATAGAAAGTGACCACAAACTGCATGGGGACCATGTATGGATGCATGTTGGATTCACAAGTCGCTGTTAGGGACCATTTTCCCCCGGCTGTGTGCCACTTTTACACCCTGACAAAAAACATGCCCAAAAATACATTATGTGCCAGTGATTGCAGTTGAGCTGATGCTCTAAAATATTATAGGGCAGTGGCTGAAGTTGAGTGGACGCAGTGCCAGAGGTTGGGCTGCTGCTGTAAAACATAATACGGAAATGCCAGAGGTTGAGCTGACACTCTTAAACAGGGTACTCAATAGGCGGACCCCGGTCCGGATCCGGACCCAAATAGGGTCACATGTGGACCGGCGGCTGCTGCTGAGAGCTGATGCTTCAGCTACGCCAGCTGATGCATTACAGCCAGAAAGGAGAGACTTGCATGCCCCTTGGCCCCGCTTCTTCTTCTACCTGATGTGAGTCTTACAGCAGCAGATTCTGTGCTCTGTCAGATAATGCTTCCTGTAGTTCCTCCCGCAGAAACAACATCCCAGCCAATAAAAACGCAGGACAGGACGCACCCTCTCCCCCTCTCCAGCTGCACTAGAAACAAAACCAAAAGCTGTGTGACACATTAATGGTATAATCATGAAACTTTTAGGGTCAGTAATGCTCCCCTTACTACTACTTACACCCAGAGTTTCACCCCTATAGTTAGAACACTTAAGTTACATTTCAGCTAAAATGCAGCTATCAAATATTACTTCCCTATGAGCATAAAGCACTACTCTGCTGCATACAGGCTTTCACTTATCCTTTTTTGACCAAATAGATCTTTAAAACTCTGCATGGTAGAACCTTGACAATTTGGGATTTACCAGTTAACCCCTGAGACTACATCCATGCAAATTTTCAGGTCCCTGAGCAAAATTCTTCCTACTAATAAGCCCCCTATCAAATATTGCTTGGATGTAGTCTCATTTTTTAGATTGCCAATTTTTTTCAGTTTTTATTGGTAAACGCATACAATTTATGTCACTTAGATAACCGCAGGGAAACATTAATAGCTATGAAAGGTTGCAGATAGTGGTGTCAAATTGTAAACTACTAATCTAAAAAAGGGTGTTGGAGCATCTGGGGGTTAAAAGTCAGGGAGTGGGCATATGTAAAGACCTAGCTCCATGTCCACTAAAATCCCTGTGTTGAACACAGAGATTTTATTGCAATGCTCAATGGTGATCGGGGAATAAGGGGGGGAGTTTTCACTTCCATCGGGGCCCCCTCCGCTAAGCGTATTGCTGTTCTCACAGCACTGAGCCATTCTGCCAATGCAGGGCTGAACATAGTGGAGTACGTTGAACCTCTACATCAGCAGATGTCTGAACACAGCATCCGCCGAGCAGGTAAAGTCTATGTTCTCCACAGCCCGTCAGAGCCCTGGTCCAGGGGCTGGTGGAGGCTTGACAGAAGCCAGTGGATCCAATAGTGGATGTGGAGTTAAACGGGCCTAAGAGTAAAATCTGACTACTGAGGAGTGAGATCTGGGGGTTCAAACATTACTGGGGGTTACATTTGACCCAAAGCCAGCTGGTGACCTGTGGATTGAGACAGCTAATGGGAGCCTCAATTAGGAACAGGGAGGTTTATCTGCAGCAGAATCTACCATGCAGGAGGCTGACGCAGAGGACAGTGAGGGAGACCACCCTACATATGGGGTGCGTACCAAACACCATCTGGTACTCATCTGAGGAGCTCACTAAAAAGTTATGTGCACACCTAAATAGGCATTCTCTGGAGGCCTCAGGCTGGGGGGATAGGGAGTGCTAGTGGTAGGGGGCCCCTAAAGAAATCTTTGTGAGCAGAGAAAATGGCCATCCCAGGACTCCTCAGGTCCTCCTACCCCTTTCACCCTCCACTGACCCCTCAATATATACCTGTGAGGTGCCCCTTGTCTAGTAATTAATTACATATGTTTACATATTAATTTACATAGTTTCCTGTTTAGACTATAGGGAGAATATTTATATTTATTTATAAAAATGTAGTCGACTACGTCAGGCTTCTGTCCGGCAGACCGGGTCAGTGCCATGAAATCTGCAGATCCGCCGGCAGTGCACAGTAAAACTCCAAACTCCGGACCTCAGACTGAATGGAAATTTGGTAAGTGGACCTTTCAAATTAATATTTGAGTAGCCCTGCTCTAAAACATTGCATGCCAGTGCATGCAAGTCAACTGATGCTCCCAAACATTGATTGGCATGGTCTGCCAGTGAACTGCTGCTCTCAAACATTGATTGGCATGGCTTACGCTCTCAAAGAATGGATGGCATGGCTGCCAGTGAGCTAACCCCCTCAAGAAATAGATGTCATGGCTGCCAGTGAGCTAACGCTTTCAAACATTGGATGGCATGGCTGCCAATGAGTTAACACTCTCAACATTGGATGTCATGGCTGCCAGTGAGCTAACGCTCTCAAGGAATCAATGGCATGGCTGCCAGTGAGCTAACGCTCTCAAACATTGGATGGCATGGCTGCCAATGAGTTAACACTCTCAACATTGGATGTCATGGCTGCCAGTGAGCTAACGCTCTCAAGGAATGGATGGCATGGTTGTCAGTGAGCTAACGCTCTCAAACATTGGATGGAATGGCTGCCAGTGAACTTATGCTCCCAAACATTAGATGGCATGGCTGCCCGTGAGCTAACGCTCTGAAGGAATGGATAGCAGGGCTGCCAATGAGCTAAAGCTATTAAGGAATGGATGGCATGGCTGCCAGTAAGCTAACGCTCTCAAGAAAATTATGGCATGGCTGCCAGTGAGCTAACACTCTCAAAAATTGGATGGCATGGCTGCCAGTTAGCTAACACTCTCCAACATTGGGTGGCATGGCTGCCAGTGAGCTAACGCTCTCAAAAATTGGATGGCATGGCTGCCAGTTAGCTAACACTCTCCAACATTGGGTGGCATGGCTGTCAGTGAGCTAATGCGCTCAAGGAATGGATAGCATGGCTGCCAGTGAGCTAACGCTCTCAAACATTGCATGGCATTGGGGCCAGTGAGGTAATGCTCTTAAACATTACAAAGCTGTGTCTGCAAATGAGCAGACACTATAAAACATTCGTGCGAGGGCACGTTGTTCAGTGCACCATAGTAAAAAATTAACGTTAAGGGTCCTGCACTTGACATGACCCTTTTTTTTATTCTGGATGAGGAAGAGGAGCAGGAGGATGAGGAGTAGAAAGGAAGAGTAAACCACATGCTTTCAAGTCAATTTAGCAGTTCCGCTCTCCGAGGATGGGGTGGAGAAATCAGGAGCAACCCAGGCCTTGTTCATTTTTGCCTGAGTCAACCTGTTAGCATTGCCAGTGGACAAACGGATACGCGTATCTGTTATAATGCCACCAGCAGCACTGAATACACGCTCAGATAAAATGCTTGCGGCAGGGCAGGCCAGCACCAAGGCATGGACTGCAAGTTCATACCATGTGTCCAGCTTGGACACCCAGTAATTGTACGGCACCAAGGGAACATTTAAGACGGTGAGGCGGTCTGCCATGTATTCCTTCATCATTTTCCAAGCTTTTCCCCTCCTTGTAACACTTGGACGTCCTTCCGGTTGAAGTTTCTGACGGTGTGTCATGAAACTGTCCCATGCCTTGGATAATGTTGCCCTGCCCTTAGAACTGCAATGACGGCCATGTTGTCAGACGGAAAACTTTGCAGCAATCTATCCACAAGAACCTTCTAATATTGCATCATTTTACTTGTCTTCTCCTCAAGAAGTTGTCTTTGTAGCGGGGGTCGAACAGGGAAAAAACACCATAGATGTTCGCCCTCTTTCTCGCCGGTGAACAGTACGGGTGTTCGACACACCCTGTTCACCAGTGAGAAGGAGATCTCTATTCTTCCTCCAGCAGTATCAGAAGTAGCCAGATCGTGCCGAAGGAAGAATCTTTTCACTAGAAGCCCGGACATGAAGCCGGCTCAAGAACAGGAAGTGACTTCAGTGACGTCACATCCGGCTCCCTTAACCAGGAACTATGCGTTCCAGGTACCGGATGTGACGTCACTGATGTCACTTCCGGTCTTTCTGAGTGCAATTCCCCGCCTCTAGGCCGCGAATCTGTCCGCGAACAGGCGGCCGGCAGACTTCTTTAAAAGTCCTATCCGCCCGTTCGCGGACAGACCTGGTGGGGGTCATGGTTAAAGCAGCTTAACATAAACATGTGAGGAAGAGTCCCAACAGGCAAGATGTCGAAGTCATCTGGATGACTCTCCATCTCCTCCTCCTCGTTACATCTACGCTGGACTGAGGGAATTAAAGTTACATGAGTACTACTAGCCTTTGTACCAGAGGCAACAGTGTCCAGCAGCTACTCCTCTTCTCCATGCTCCAAGTGGAGCTCTGAAGCCAAACAGTGGATGGTATCACTATCACCCTGTATCATCTCCTCCTTTGCCAAATTCAAAGCGTCGTCCTGAATTGTAAGCAGTGATTCTTTCAGTAGACACGGCAGTGGGATGGTTAAACTGATAATAGTGTTATCACCACTAACCATCTTTGTGGATTCACCAAAAGATTTTAAGATTTTACACAGGTCTGACATCAATGCCCACTCCTTGCTTGTGAATTGTGGCTGTAGACTGTGAAGGCGACGACCATGTTGCAGCTGGTATTTCATGATTGCCCTCTGCTGGTAACACAGCCTGGACAACATGTAGAATGTGGAGTTCTAGCACGTGCTTAGATCGCACAACAGTCGGTGAGCTTAAAGCCGCAAACGCTGCTGCAAGGTTGACAGACCGACTGAAGCTGTGGACAGCATTAGTAGTCATTTTAAAATGGGGTATGTTTTGAGAAACCGCTGAATTCAAAACATGGGCTAGACAGGGATAGTGTTGAGCTCGAATATTCGAATTTCGAATATATTCGGCGAATATCAGCTATTCGAGAATTCGCAAATTTCGCAAATATGGCGGCAGATATTCGCAAAGTCGAATATTCGCATTGGGATGCTTATGGGCATGGATTGCGAATATATATTCGCAATAAATACGCAATGCGAAAATAAACAGCAGCACATGTGACATTCATTCATTCATTTTAAAAACCATTACAAGGCGATTATAATTGCGAATCTAGATGCGAATCTAGAATCGAATATTAGTAGAATTATTCGCGAAATATCGTGAATTCGAACATTGCCTATGCCGCTCATCACCGCTTCAAATCCGCCACCAAGTTACGGCCATTGTCACCATGCCTGGTTAAGGTCAAGTGATGAGAGCCAGAGCTCGGTCTGGTCGCTTATACCCTGCCACAGCTCTGCTGCAGTGTGCCATTTGTCCCCCAAGCAGATCAGCTTCAGCACTGCCTGTTGGCACTTCCCCACAGCAGTGCTACCCTGCTTCTAGCTAGTGAGTGATGGCGTACTGGTGTTTGAGGTGGAAGTGGAGGAGGAGATGGTGGAGGTGGAGAAGTGGAGTTTGGAGCCAGTAGCATAGCTGCTGGCAGAGACCCTGATGGACGTAGGGCCCACAATCCTGGGCGTGGGTAGCACCTGTGCCGTCCCAGGGTACGACTCACTCCCAGCAGTGAGTAAAACATTGGAGGAGTAGGCAACGGTTTTACAGGCTGAACTCCTATCCCTTGGCAAGGCAGATTTCTGCAGGGTGGTGCTCTGTGTCCTGGTTGCAAATCTTTTTGGTGTGCGCCTACTTCTCCCTCTGCCTTTTCCAGCCTGTTGTGCTGCCGCAGACCCCTCCCCCTCTAAACTGCTGTCCTCACTTGGCTTGTCACTTTCCCAGGTCAGTGACCTCATCGTCCCCCACCTCCTCTCCCGCTTCCTCCATCTGATCATCCTCCTGACTAAACATAACCGGAGTGTTTGGCAACTGTGTCTCATCATCATCCACATCATGAATGGATGATTGATGATCACTAACGTCATTGCCTTCGGGCAGTGAATGGTCAAGATGTTGGGAATCAGGAAACAAAATCTCAGGTCCCTCCTCCAGTGTGCTGGGGGATAGGGCCAAACGCAATTGTGGAGGTGTAAACTGGTTTGGCATGCCTCAACATGGCAGGAGGGAGGATTGCGCCCAGGGCCTTGTCCTCTGCATGTACCATCAGCACCCTGACCACTTCCCTGACCCTTCTTGCTCACCCTCTTCATTTTGAATGAGTGGATTTTTTTTAAATGTGCAAATGCAGCAGAAAGATAAATTCATTTCTAACAGTCAATTTAAAGAAATGCAATAATATTTTGGCAGCGCTGCTATTTTTCTTTGAAATTACTATGGATGACTAAGACACAACAGGCACCAAAGTGACCCTCTGAAGTGCAGGCAGAATTAAGAACAGTTTTTTTTTTAATAAATGTACAAATGCACCAGAAATGAAACTGAATTTCTAACAGTCAATTGGAAGAGCTCCATTGAATTTTGGCAACACTATTTTTCTTGGAAATTACTATGGATGACTAAAACAAACAGGCCCCAATGTGCCCCACTGAAATGCAGGCGCAATTAGGAACAGTTCCTTATTTTTTTTGGGGGGGGGGGAATGCCAGTGAAGGATGAATCCCTGTTACAGCACAGTGGATGTCCCCAAAAGAGCACAACAGTGTATATGTCCCCAAAAGTGCAGTGGCGCTTTTAGTGAGCAAATGACTGTCACTGATGGATCAATTCCTGCTAAAGCACAGTGTATGGCCCCAAAAGAGCACAACAGTGTATATGTCCCCAAAAGTGCAGTTGTAAAATATGTCTGCTAAGGTAGCCACCCACATTTCTATGAAACCACCACCACTAGATGGCAGCAGAGTGTTGAAACCTGAATGACACAGCACTGTAAGTAGCAGGGAGGAACTGAAATGACAGATCCTGGGGAACAGGATATTATTGCACTTCCTGTATCTCCATCCTGAAGGTAGTGTGTTTGTTCATTGCAGGTAAGAGAACACAAATTCAGGGCTATAAACAGGATTCAAAGGATTCAATCCACATTCCTTTTATCAGCTAAGGCTGCTAGTGATGCAGTGGGTGTAGGTAAACCCTGCACAGATGTTGGTGAATAGTACTGATGTGTCACATGGTATCAATGCATAGTGGATGTGATTGTATAAGCAACTGATATCACTGTATGATATGATACTGCACTATGGCTTACTGTGATGCAGATTAGATAATCATAGAGCAGCTACACATGTTATTTGGTTAATATCTCTTATAGGAAAGTTATACCTGAGACTTCTCACTAGAAGACCGGGCATGAAGCTGGTCTTCTAGTGAGAAGCTGGACCAAAACCCCCGGAAATGGCCGTAAGCAAGGTAGCAGCTTTAGCCTCTGATTTCATCCTTTAAATGTAAAAAGCACATAAGGAATATACTGTTAGGATCACATCAGACAGCAACTGCCCACAATTCCATCCTCTCTTAAAAAGTGACACAGAATTAAACAGCATAACACATTTATCACATTTCTGGATTACTGCAGGAGTATGAAGATTTTATAGGCCACTTTATGTTCTAAGGGTTGTTTTGTGAACGCTTTGACTGTGAAGCCTCTGCCACCATTCTGTTTTTTTGCAGCTGCACTTCAACTAGAAAAATGTTATGGTTTAGAGAACAAAAACATAAGATTTAACAAAAAGAATGTCAGAGTTATAAGCTCTGCACAAAAAATCAGTTCTTAAATTTGCAGAAAGATAGGAACACACATCACAACAATATGTGGGAATGCTAGCATTACCATCACAAAGGCCTAGAATATACATAATAGAAAATTAGTTGCATGGAATAATTCAGGATAATTACACACATTTAATGCACAATATTATAGAGAACAGATTTAAAAAAAACTTTTAAACTAAGACATTTTTGTGGCTAGGCCACAAGGCTTTGTTTATACAGTGTGTTTATAATGACATCTTTCCCTTTTTTTGTAGAATTGGTACAAATCACTTGAGCGTGAGTTAGTGCTGAAATATGAAATGGAAACAGCAGTTCTGAATTCATCTTGATTCTTCCAGCCAAATGCCACAAATATTTTAAGTTTCTTGCCAAGCAACTATTGAAAATATCCAGAAACAGAATGAAGTAACTTTGCTTCAATTGTAAATAATAATCTTAATGGAAATCTAAATGCAAATAGAAAAATGCAACTTACATGACTATAAAAGTATTCTGGTTTTTTTCCAGTCTAAAAACATGCATGATAATCCTACCAAAAATTTAGTTCTTGTCACTTCCTGTGAGCAAAACTGATGACACAAACAGCTTATCTTCTTTCTAAGACACCCCCAAACATACGGTACTGTAACTCTGGACAGGGGGGATCAGAGGGGGTTACTAAAATGGTAATCCCCACTATGAATCTCCTGTGCCATTTTGATTCCCCCCTGTGTTATTTTAAGTGATCCCCCACCCTGATACCCCAGTGTCGTATTCTTCTTCGTGGAAAAATAAGACATCCCCCGAAAATAGGACATAGGGCATCTTTGGGAGCAAAAATTCATATAAGACATTGTCTTATTATCGGGAAAACACAGTATGTATATATATAATCATATATATTTATTTTTAGATTACTTTCATTTAGGTTTTTGAATAATGTTAAAATGTAATGCTCTTACTTTAAATGTAATGTTGCTGATAGCAGAAATTACACACTAATAATATAATAACAAGTACATCCAGTGCCCAACAAAACAAAACAAAACAATCTATCTATCTATCTATCTATCTATCTATCTATCTATCTATCTATCTATCTATCTATCTATCTATCTATCTATCTATCTATCTATCTATCTATCTATCTATCTATCTATCTATCTATCTATCTATCTATCTATCTATCTATCTATCTATCTATCTATCTATCTATCTATCTATCTATCTATCTATCTATCTATCTTATTTTCATAGGATAACATTCACAAGAAAATCAGGATGTGAATAGGTTTGAATTTGCTAATGCTCTGCTGTTTGGAATATATGTCTTTAAAATATGAGCATGTGATGTTAAACAGAACATGCAAAAACAAATATGCCTGGAACCATAATGACATCACTGCACTAGAAAAGGTATGAAGGGACCTTTACTTTCAACAAACAATTATCATCATTATTCAATGCCTGAGTGATTTAAGTCTCAGACAAATTCCACATTCACAGAATATGTCAGAACCTTCTAAGTGTACCAGCACACCTAAAACAATAAACGTTTATGCTTGCTTGCCCTTTTTCTTGAGATAATGGCAATCTGATGTAAACTGATGATACCCACAATTTTCCTCAGGAAAAAAAGTTGTCCGACTAACAAATCTTTCATTGGAAAGTTTGCTTATCAGAGTCATAGCTGTTTTGAAAGTCCGTAGATTAAATATCCCCATATGCTGTATATTTTTAGATGCAAGCATCAAAAATCATCGGCTTTGTTGCTGATGATAAATCTTTACTGTGATGTATGCCAGAGGGAAGATGATTTAAAATTAAGAAGGAACACTTGAATTTATATTTTCATCACAGTAAAAAAACACATTTCATGATTAGGGTTTATACTTTTAATTCAGTCTGCAATACCATAATTCAATTGCACGTATACAATTAAAGGCTAATTGTTGTGCTTCTTACTGAAATATTACAACTAACAACTGCATTGTGTGCACATTGTTACTGTTAAGCTGGGCATAGACGTTCCAATTCCTGCACGATTTGACCTCCTAACCGATGCGCTTCCGCATCCCTTAAGGATCGGGTCGTGCAGGAATTGGATGCAGCAACTAAAGAGGATTGGGCTAAAATCAGCCGTCTTGTCGGATCAACCACACATGAGCTCCACATAAAGAGTGCGGTCCGTCATCATGCCGCTCCTAGTGCAGAGAATTGGATAAGGAATAGACAGTAAATCGTACCGTCTATTCCCAGCTTTAGGCTTATCTTAACATAGACATAAACATGTAAGTACTTTACATATTTGAACTTTACAGTGCTTTTAACCTTCCTAGCGCTTCTGATGGCACTATCTCGTCCTGCACTTGCTTATGCAGTATTGCAGCTGACGAGATAGTGCCGTCCAGCTAAACTCACAATCCCCGGCTGCACACTGCTCTGTGCTGTCTGTGCGATTTTATGCAAGCCGGCTGTGACACCTCTACCAGCCTAATCTGCACATGAATGTCCCAATTGGGCAATTCATGTGCAAATTGGGATATTCATATGCAAATTGGGATATCTTCAAAGAGCACACCTTATCAACCCCCATTGTCATTCAAATGTATCTTTGAAGTTAACTACCTCTTTCAGAGAATGCCCATTGTCTTGGATACAGTGATAACTGTATCCATACAATTCAAAACAAAAACTAAATAAAAATGTTATTATAAACAAACATTAAATACTGTTTTTGAAATTCAAAATATCTGTTTTGAAATCTTTCATACAATAAGTATTCAAGAGATTTAAAAGCATTCCAAATGATACATTTCATAATTTTTTATGTACTTTTTTTTATAATTGTGTGTTTCAAACATTATTAGTCGCGGATGTCATAACCCTTGTACGGACAGATTTTTGGAGTTACAACGCCTACAACACAAAAAATAAATTCCATTAGAGTCTAATGGTGCGCTTCTGGTACAGAAATCTGGACCTCAGCAGTGCACTAGGGAGGTTAAATTAGCTCCATTAATACCATATAATGCAATTTATATATTTGAGGCGATCAAAAGCTTCCCGTTCATGTGGCTGGCCCACATCCCAAAAAAGAATAATAAAGTAAAGAAGGTTGTGGGTTGAGGATTAGGAAAAATCCCGTTCCTCATTCCCCACACCAAAGGGGGTTTCCCCTACGACAAGTAGGAGCCAGGGGACTTTAAAGGCCAGCTAGGGAGATGTTCCCATGTGAATTCAATATAGAGTGTTCATCATAAGTCATGAACAAAGCATGAGAAATAAAAATAATAAAATTTAAAAAAAGTCCATGTAGTTTTAATGTCCATAAAATGTCACATAAATAATTTTGCTACAAAGCAAGTACTGAACTGTCTTTTTCTTCTTGTAGTAGGGCTAGGGGTGGAGAATAGGCAGGTCCATATAGCAGATGATTGAAAAAAAACCAACATATGTTTCGCATCCCTTCGTCAGGGGGTGCTGTTGAGGTAGTGCTGGTGTCCCCTTCTGGTGCCGGACAGAGACTTTGCCATAGGGGACACCAGCACTACATCAACACCTGCCAGCACCTATACGGATCTTCATAGATCCTTGAACTACCCAATTGATACAAAATAAAGTGGATTAAGGAGTACATGTCAAATAATTGGGGAGGCTTGATGTGATGGATGAAGTAGAACAAAGATATATAGGACTCTAACTGAGTGGGTAAAATCTTCAGAAAAACAGACCTTCCTATATATATCATATATACATAACCCTGCTTGTCCTCTTATCTGAATTGGAGAAGTCCCCTTGTCCAATAATAATACATTCAATATGAGGGGACCCTCCTTCATGGCTTTGCTTGACTGGCTCGTTTACTGCATGATTACCATATGCCTCTATAAACATACAAAAAATAATGTATTATTCACATACTGTATGATTCACAATGGTTTTACAAGTATCTATTTAAATCTTTAGATGGGTACAGCAGCTACCAAGGCAACCCTGCCAATTGACAGATTCCATGTTTTTTCACATTTTATTGGAATGGAATATCAGGGGGGGCTTCTACTCGTCAGCAAGCGAAATATATACCTTCCTCCCCCACCTACTTTAGAAGTCTTATTTCTTTCCAACCCATCTTTCTCCTAGACCAGTGGGGGCAACTTAGTTGATATGTAGGGCCACAAGTGCGGCCCTTGGCATCACTAAAGGGCCACACATAACATCGATCATGACCCTCCCCCTGTCGACATATCCCAGCAGGCAGTGGAACAGATCCCAACAGACAGTCAAAACCTGACAGCACCTACCCCCCCCCCCCTCCTTCCCCCTGTGAGCTGCGCTCATATGTAGACCTGGTTTCCCTGATCAACAATGCCAATTTTACTGATGTAGGACTGCCAAAGTTCATTTGGAAAGCTGGGTCAGCATGTGACCACTTCACAGTGAGTTGCTATGCACTATGCATTAACAGTTCGGTTTTGGGGCCTGCATTTGGGCGTAGGTCCTAGACTTTCCCCAATTCTCCTTCACCAATACTTCCCCAACAACAACAACCAACCTTTAAGATCTGCTTGTTTTAAATCTCATCTCACTTATTTTTACTTCTATCCTCTTCTCCAGACACCAAATTTATGTAAAACCACCCCACTCTCCCTACTCCACTATGATACAGATACACACCCTGTTAGCGTTTACATTCAAGATACTCACAGTATGTGTTGTGTAACAATGACAACCATTTGCAAACCGGATGTGAGGTTGTTCATTGAAAGTAAGGTGTCAAGAGTATTATGTACACTAGTCTATTGCAGTTGAAAATGTTCTTTGATGTAACAGTATTTTTATACATTATTTGCCCTTCTATTCTAAAAGGTTTTTTTTTTCAGCATGGCATGGTATGAAAGATCACTCCCAATCTTTAATTGTGTTATATGCAACAATATGAAAAAATATACCGTATTTTTCGGACCATAAGACGCACTTTTTCACCCCCAAAATTGGGGGCAAAAAGTGCCTGCGTCTTATGGTCCAAATGTGCAACCCCCGCGGCCACTCGGCCGCTGGTGGTCGCATCTTGGCTGCCCGCCAACTCCCCCGGCACGGAGATTAGCCGGGGGAGCTGGAGGGAACTGTCAGTTGAGAGATGCCGGCTGGTGTCAGCTGTACTGTAAAATTGCCTGTCAGCAAAGCTTTGCTAGTCAATGCAGAGAGAGGGAGAGATAGACTGCCATCTTTCCCTCTCTCAGTGTCAGTGGGAACTCGGCAGTTCCCACGGACACAATCACAGCTGATCAGAGCAGCTGTTTAGAGCAGAGAGAGCTTCAGATTTCTGCCCCCCTCCCTCCTCCTCCTCCCGAGTGTTGAGTGTGATCAGTGTAAAGTATGACGTGCTGAGAGTGTACTGCTGCTAGTGACCCCTGCTGGCTGAATTGAATATTGCCTTAATTAAATTCATTGAATTAACCCAATTGATGTGAAAACTTTGAAAATCTTTTTTTTCTGGATTTCCTGCCCTAAAAACTGTGTGCGTCTTATGGTCCAGTGCGTCTTATAGTCCGAAAAATACGGCAACATATAATAGTAGGAAAAGCCCATAATAGGAAAAACCTATAATGACTTATTATCAGAACATCTTATATCTTCAGAGCCCTAAAAGGCTATCAATACATATGCAACTAAAATGTTTTATCATTAAAATGCAATTTCATTTAGCATTATTTATTTCTGTAGTTCTTAAACATAGCTTTAATGCCTGAGGATTCTTTTAGGATGCTGCCTTCATTTTGAAACAAATATTCTTCCAACATTTCTTACTGCAAAGATGCCTTTTAATAGAAACAAATGTTGACAGTTTAAAAACAACAAAGCAAGTTTAATAAGCTTTAACTTTGCAATCGTGTAGGCTTGTTGCATATATTGTGAAATAGTCCATGTTTGCCTTCAGGTACAATGTACTTTTAAGTCAAGCTGATCCGGAGGAAGGCAAATAACCTTTCATAATGATTAATCCAATTTGTTACAATAAGGGAAGACAATTTCTATCTTATCCTTTAAAGCAATGGAATAACTCCCTGGATCATCTACTATCATGTATGAAGATAAGTAATGGAGAGAACGTAAAGAGATTTGAAGATAACAATAACAGAAATAAAAGGAAGCAGGCAGGAAATTAAAATAGTAGTAATAGAATCTGCAGAAAAGGTCCTAGATTATTAAATTGTTAAAATGAAAGACAATTGGATTTCTTTAAAGAGGAGCACTAAAAGGCCATATAGGAACTAGGCCAAATCTAAATTTCTGTGCTGAGGAGGGAATGTTATAAAATATGCAAGAGTGAGAGTAAAAAAAGAAAGAAAAAAGCTACAGAGAATAAAATAATGGTATAAAAAAAATCAGAAACGTATGCAAAGAAACAAATTTATAATGGAGCATGCCCACCTGAAATAATTATACATAAATATAAAAAAATGGGTATCTAAAGTAAATATCTATCTTTGCCAAATTTTAAGTGTGCAATGTTTTTTCTATGTAAACTTAAATTTATCTGAGCCCAAATCTCATTCCAACCATCTGGCTTACATTTTCAATTTTTTGTCCCCAAGATGAATCGTCCATCAATCCACTGTTGAAGAAGAGAATCTCTATCCATGTTTCTCTAAAAAGGACATGGGAGTTGGGAGGGCTTTTTTAATAGAATCAGGAAGTTCTATTACTATAAAAGTATAAATATATGTGTCCCTTACTGGTGAAAAACAAAATATGTTAATGTTGCCAAAATTAAATGTACTCTCAATCGCAACATGCAGTGGTGCTACAATACTACAGCTCAACGGTACAAGCTTATATTTCAGTGCTGGGGCCATGGTTGTGTAAATAATACCAATATTACTGCAGTATATGATGAAGTATACAATTTTTTTAAATTGGCTATTTACTAAAGGTGCCCATACAGTCATAGATATGGGCTAGATCGATGGCCGCTTCGAGCGCCATGCACACTCACAGCCCTCTATCTGGTGCATATATGTGGCCAACCCTGTCATCGAGCGGGATCAATCCCGCTCGAAAACAGGCATATTGGACAGGAACATAAATCATGGTCGATGTCCATTGCTTTGCATGAGGACTGCGGGTCCCCATCCAAAGCATCTGCAAAGATGGATGTCGCAGCAGGGCTGCCTCTCAAGCTCATTTGATATAGAGTAAGCTCCAGTCCAGCGCGATCATCGTGCTTGCCTGGAGCTTCCTCGAACTGCTCCAATATCGAACCGTGTATGCCCAGCTTAAGTGTGAACACTCCCTTAATTTGAACCTGTGCATTCATAGCATTAGCTCGAACATTCAAGGGTTTGTTAACTTTAGTCAAATTAGGGTAATTTCAGTTCATTTCATTACTAATAAATCACACACAACTATATAATAATTGCTTTGCCTGAATGCTTCTTTACATTTAAGGAAAGTTTTCTGCTTGATTGGCAATATTTTCCAAATAATAGCGTGTATATTTCACAAATGTTCAGGGTATGTAAACTTATGAGCACAACTGTATACACATTTTGAAGAGAATTCGTTTTCCAGTATGTTTGACTATAATAGTTCAGCCATGAGAATGCAATTCCTATCCTTTTATTTGTGGTAGCTGCTGTCTATGTCTGCCAAATGCTAGGGACACACTGTGCTTGTTGACTTTACGAATTTCAGGAGAATTTTAAACAGCTACAGACAGATATTGTCCAGGAAAGAATGAGAGAAAATTACAAAGTGGTACGACTCTTGATGACCCAGGTACATAGAGATATATCTACCAAAGTGGGTAGATTGGGGACCCCTGATGAGTTCCACTAAGATGTCAATGAGATAGCATTGGTATTATTAAAATTAAGCTTTAAATATTCTCAATGTATTTATGGGCAGACATGTTCATAGTTTATAGATTTAGCGGGCATATATATTTTTTTGACTGCATTAAATACTGGACAAAGGTACACACTTAAGGTACCCATACACGGGCTGATTTGTCACCGATCGATTCCCGATCTAATCATTCCAGGCGATCAAGAATCGCCGATTGATCGGATCGAGAATTGATGCAACACCACTTTGGGAATCCGATTTGTGGCCGATTTGGACATGAGCCGATCTCCAAAATGGCCGATTCCACAAAATCCATCGATTGGAAAAGCTGCGGCAAAGGCTGCTGCATAGGGGCCACCAACATACTTCGATTGCCAAACAATCGACCAAAAAAAACCAACATGTCGGTTCAATGTCCGATCCGATTTTTAGTAGATTCCGATTTTGTTTTGGTCGATTGTTCAGGGTGGGCAGAACCCGATTGATTGCCAATCGATCGCCGATTGATCTCGTGAACGTGTGCAGTGAACGATCGGTCAAAAATCAAGTAAAAAATCGACCGATGTATGGCTACCTTTAAACAAATAATATTATAATATAACTTTACATACAGAGCAATTTATTTCTCCATTATTTGCTATGTTATGTTTAAAAAGCATGTTAATTAAGGGCACTGAGAGTGCATTGAAAATATCAGAATATTCATTTACTTTGGCAGAAAATGTCTAATAGTAGTCTCTGCCTACATTCCCCTTGAGTTATTAGTTAAGGCAATAGTTTATTTTTTCAAAGAAAAAATAAACTAGAATGCACTCAGCACTACTTTTCCCTAAGCAATACTTCTATTTTGTTTGACAAGAGAAGTGCTCTGTATTATGAAAAATGATTCCATAATGGATGAGAAGACTCTGATAGTTCTGCAATAATTTGCAAAGACTGGGGATGTTGCCATTGAATGAGACCACCAAGGATTACCATGTATTATCCCATAGCTATTAACAAGCATTACTATTGTTAGTCTGTATTATATGTTCTATAGGTAACAAAAAGTTCCATGTTATATTACAATAAATAGGAAACACTTATTTTCAAAGTAAAGAGTCTTCTTATATCCAAAATCCAATATATATATATATATTAGTTCATCATTTTTAAGCTGCAGTAAAAGTTGTAGTAAAAGGATTGTGGGCATATTGCCCGTGTTTTAAGGTGTGTTGTGTTGTGTTGCACTGATGATCACTAGCATCGCCACAATGACAATGTGGGGCCACATGTTAAAAACAAAGCCGCATGGCAATGGATCTTGTCCCATTCTTTTTCAGTGCATGCAAAATGTGGGAAAACGATGCAGTGGACACAAACCCAAAACTCACATATTGCTTAGGGATGGTCTACTGTTCACCATCATGCAAAATGCCCTTTAGTCTTAACTTGGAGAACTTTTGGGTAGAGATGGTAATTTTTTAGAAAATTCAACCAGTTCAACTTACTTGTGAGTAGTGATGGCGCGAACATGGAATTTGCTGTTCGCGAACGGCGAACGCGAACCTCCGCAAATGTCCGCGAACCCGGCGAACCCCATAGACTTCAATGGGCAGGCGAACATTAAAAAACAAAGGGACCCTTTCTGGCCACAATAGTGTTGGGAAAGTTATTTCAAGGGGACTTACACCTGGACAATGACATGACAGAGGGTGATCCATGGCAAAACTCCCAAGAATTTTTTTTTTCACGCAATAAATCCGCATGAAGTATTTCTATAATGATAGTCAATGGGATTTGAACATAAGAGGGGAGCTGGAGAGCACTAAAC
>CM070036.1:84933591-84978455 GCA_036250615.1 Ptychadena robeensis | reverse complement strand
AGAGGATGATGTGGTCAAAATACTCATTTGCCTAATAATTCTGCACTCCCTGTAATGTATCTTGCTTTCCGGTTCACCAATATCGAAGGGAAATGCGTACATCTTCTAGTGACCATCCTCTTTCGGTCTCTGTGGTGCCAAGCATTAAGCTTAGCAGGGCAGGCAGAGAAGTTTGTCAGATGTAAGATCCACCCACTCTCTCGTTGAACTGAATTTTTATGTCAGCGGATGGCTGGAGCCCCGCTGACATAAATGCCAGTAGAAGAGCCATGGCACATGAACAAGGCAGGACACAGGGTCAGGGGCAATCTGAGGTCAGGGTTGGCAGAATTAAAAAAATAAAATGTCAGATTTCAGGCACTGAAAGGGCACAATTTGCAATCAAACATATTGTATGACATGTTACCACTACCATCCATATACCATAATAGTGTGAAAAATAAGTGTTGAGCACAAATATATTCATCAAATATAAGCTAATTTACAAAGCTGGTTCACACAGCTTTGCAAATAATTACATGCGATGTAAGTCAATAGAATACAGTCAAATCGAATTTTGAATGTTCCTTTACATATTCACGAATTTACGCGAACTCAAATATACCATATGCCGCTCAACACTACAACATCACATTAGTTGCCCCTACTGAGGACAGGGACAAAGATGAAAACCAGACAATCGTTCCAACTGGATCCTCCTCCCATCAAATGCCCAGACTATTCTGGACCATCCTGACATCACCTGCATATTTTGGAGTTTTCATCCAAGGCAGAATATACAGAAAATATGAATAAAAATAAACATAAATAAGAATAAAATTCTAAATTTCAACAGCTGTATTGTGTTCTTATGGTATTCTGTAGTTTTTTTCTCTTTTTTGAAACTACTGAATCAGACTCAAGATTCGAGCACCTTTTAACCCTCTGGGCAATCTGCTCCCTTTCCACTTCTTTTAAAAGAGTGATACAGGTAATCAAGACAGATTACAGAGTAATCCAATTGAATTACCTGCCCTCTCCCCCTTTCACATTCGTAGTGTCACCAATGAAGCTGGGAATGTGAGGACCAGTAAGGATCAGCGAGCTTGCCAACATGAGGACATTGCTGGCTCCTTTTGTTAAGGAAGCCTGATTGTAGCTCAGAGTAAGTAATGTTTGTAAACAAACTAACTCAGAGCTAACTTAAAGCCCATACAGTAAGATATGTTTCCCTCCATCCAAACAAACCCACAGATAGCTAGATTAGTACTATTAGTAATTTAAGAGATTGAGAGTTCACTCAACTAAAAAAAGGACAAAATTAACCTCCCTAGCGATATGCCCGAAGTCAGTTTGGGCAAAGGGAAGCTGCAACTATTGATACGCCCGAACTGACTTCGGGCACATCGTGGGAGCTCACCTGCTCCGTCGCCGCCATCTTCTGTCTTCTTCTTCGTCTTCTTCCGGGTCCCGGAGTGACGTGTGACGTCACGGAGGCGGGACCCGGTCCCCGGAGTGACGTGTGACGTCACGGAGGCGGGACCCGGTCCCCGGTTTTTTTTTAAATCTTTTTTTTTTTACTTTTGAGCTGGATTATAGAAATGTCTTTCTATAATCCAGCTCAAAGTGGATCCCGCTAGCAGAAACGCTCGCGCTGATCGTTTCTGCTAGATGGATCTTACTTCGGCTGCACCCGAGGTCTCCGGCTATCTCCGTGATCGGCATTCGGGTCCTGATGACGTCATCGGCCGGCGGGAAATTTAAAGGTACAAAAAAAAAAAAATTTCTTAGATTTTTTTTTACATTTGTTTTCATTTTGATTGGATAAATGTTTTATGAATGTTTTATCCAATCCAAATCAAAAGAGAACAAGTGTAAACTCATAAAAGTTTTTTTTCTGTACCTCTAAAGCCGCCATAGCGCTTCCATCTGTGGCCGTTTTGCGAATGATCACCATGCGCATTCGGGGTGATCGCTTGGTGATCAATCGCAAAGTGAACGCCGCCCACCTGGGGCAACCGTTCGCACAAAACTTTGATCAGCCAGAGAACAAACGTTTTTCTCTGGTCGATCGCAACCGCTGGCTCTCTGTGTGCCTGCAGCATTTCTACAAAGCTGCAGGCACACAGAGCCTTTCCGCCCCCATCGGCGTCATCGGTGACGCCGATAGGGGCGGAAATGCAAAACACTGTATCACTTTTGGTACAGAAATCTGCACCTCAGTGAACCACCAGGGAGGTGGGAACTAGAATTAGAACTAGGAACTAGAATTGCTTAAGCTGGCCATAGACATTTAGTTTCGCTTTAGTTTTTCCAGCAGATCGACATAATCACGCACAGCCGTGCCTGCTGGTGCACCCTTTGTGAGCCGGCAGCTACTTTGGGTGAGGTCCATCCAAACAAATGCAATTGTTCTATAATTTAATGACATGTCCTCAAATTCTTAGATCGGTTTCCCGGCCGAATTCAGCTCTAGGCTGAAGCATTAGATTTGCTGCAGATTTTGCGGCAGATCGACCACCGTAAGCGTGCACGGCCGTGGATCAGCTGCAAAATCTGCAGCAAATCTACCCGTCTATGGCCAGTTTAAAGATTGTTTATGTTCTTAATGCTAAAAAGCCACACATATTGCTACTTTTTAACTTCTATGGAGATTTACAAGATCGATAATATTTTAACTGTACAATTTTGAGAATAGTTGGATCTTTTAGACATCTCAAAACAGTGCCAATTCTTTACTGAACACTCCTAAATCTTGCATGAGAATCTGGACATCAGTGACCTATGCTCACAAAGGGAATAAACAAATTTCCGGTATTTCCACATTCTTTTTGTAAATATAAAATCACTTATAGTGAGATAAGGACTACCGTATGTGTCATCTGGACAAGGTGCTTTTGGTTCCAATATTTCTTTCTCTTTTCACATTATCAATTGTAGATTAAACTTAAACCATAGGTGTTTGTCATTCTCTATTTCAGCCAACCTATGCAGAAATTTGCACAGACAAATATCAAATCAGTTAATTGAGTTAACAACGCTCCAAGCTGATTTTTTTTCCTTGCTAACGATTTGCTTTATATCAATGAGAAACCTGCCCCGTGTGTATCTTAACAACCAGCACTTAAGCCAGTGGTGGGCAAGAGCGGCCCCCGGCATTACTAAAGGGCCGCACTTGTGGCATCGATCTTGATAGTCAGAACGCGACAGCACCCCCCCCCCCTTCCTGCCCCTGGGTGCAGCAGTCATATGTAGACATTGACAATTTTACTGATGTAGGACCACCAAAGTTGATTAGGAAAGCTGGGTCAGCATGTGACCATTACACAGGTGAGTTGCTATGCTCTATGCATTAAAAGTTAGGTTTTGGGGGCCGAAAATGAAGGACCAAGGGTGGGCCACCTAACAATGTCCAAAGGGCCGCAGGTTGGGCACCTAGGACTTAAGCTATTGTAAAGCTTTAGATTAGAAATAGAGTGAAGGGGGTTCAAATGTAACATTTGGCTAGAACTTTCTTTGAGTCGAAAAAGATACATCCTAATTTATTAGGCAATTAACATAATGTATAAACAAGTTAATTATGTTTAAAAGTTTCCTGTTACTCAGTAGTTTATTTTGTGTTGTTTGCTTTACATTCACTATTTACTATCTATATATTTACTATTATAACTTCTGCATTTTGCTGTTTTTATTCTAATGTTGATATGTTTTCCAACTAATTGTCATGTTTTTCGAATTGCTCACCTTGGCCGTTTACAAAGTGAAAAGTAATGTCTTTCCGACAGAAACACAAATTAGTCTTGCATAGATTGTGTTTAATCAATGCAGGCTTTGTCTTATCTGATCCAGATTGAGGCGGTTGGATGGATCATTTCAGACATAATTGTGTCAAAGAAAGAGGAGCAGAAATAAAAATGAAAGGATAGAATTGTTTTTCTGTTTGTTTTTGTTTGTGAAGATCTCTGTGTCTTTGAAATCAAAAGATACAGCATGCATATTGTACAAAATAAATTAGAATAGACATACGTATTGTAGCTCAATCAAGGTCTGTTCAAAGATAGACATTTTTCTTGTAAACAATGTTTTTCCTCTTCCCTTAAAAACAAGAAAAAAAAACATTGTTCTAAAGTTTTCAAAATTCATTTTACTAGATTGAAAAGATTAACTCTGCTTATGTGTGCATACGAATATAATTTTTTGTTAACCTGCATTCACTGCAGAGGGTCACTGAGGTTGAGGGGTAAAAATATATTCCCTCAAATTTTGTAGGTGTTTGAAGTTTGTGCTTCAGTTTTGTTTTGTGTTTTTAAATAAATGTGCATGATATAAACCTTTTCAATTACAATGCAATCACCAGAAAAGTTCAAGTGACAGACAATCTTTTCTTGATGATACAATTTAAAAACTCACCCAATTATTTTTCTTGGCTGGGCACCAGGATAACTTTTTGAAATCACCTCTTCTGTGACCCATTTCTGTTGTCCTGAATTTATATTGAAAAATATGAATATTTCCAACAAAATAATTGATTTACCAAAGTACTATTAAGCTCAGGCAGTGGCAATCTTTAGTTATCGAAAGGCTGCCAGTCCTAATGGAATTAATGAACTGCAGTAAAGTATACTAGATACTTGTATGTATGTCACAAGATTGCTAGGTAATGATTTTGAATGATAAAAGTGCATCAGGGCGGAGAAGACCTTCAGGGGAGTTGATTATTATGTAATTTTTTTTAAATGTAAATCGATTAATAATGAACGTTGGACTTCTGTATTGTATGGGGGACTGGAGCAGCTTGAAAACTGACCAAAAATTAGCTTGTGCACTGGTGAGCCCTGCACCCTGTGTACTTTGATTTATCTGTCGGGGAGTTCAAGTTGTCCTAGGAGAAACCGAAGTGAGCGTCTCTCTTCTACCCTCTTGAGGCATTCACACAGTGTTACTGGGCATATTATATTAATATTAACAAGCAGCAATTGGAATACTTGATTGTTTTAATTGATTATAGAGATACTGGAATTTTAGAAAATGTAACTGTTCTTGCAAAATTTGATTTAGCCTTAAACATTTTTGTAAGGATCAGCATCCACCAATTTTTCAGTTTATTGAAAAGTCCTTGAACATGCTGTCATCATCAAAATTACTGAGGAAGGGGAGTGAAGCCGATTTTTTCCTTCATAACCATTGAGCATTTCTAAGGGGACTTTTATGGGGACTGGGGAGTGGGGACTCTTGCTTGATGCTTACCCTTTGTCCTGCTGTGCCAAGTTTCATGACTAAAGGGAGTGTGGTGTTAAAATATGTGTACTCCATGTTTTGTTTTTTTTAAACTGGAAACTACACATTTAAACAGTGACAGTAAAAGGGAATAAATTGCAGCTTTTAAGAAGAGGTTTTCCGCCTGAAATTTTTGTTTCAGACAGAATGTTCCTACAAGTCCTTTGACCACCCAATATTTTGGTGCTAACCATTGACATAAAGTGGTGTTTTTTATTTAATTGATGCCAGTAATGGTGGTAATAGATTATTGTCACAAAGAATATAATAGGGGAGAATAATATGAATATGAAACATAAAATATTTTTCATATAATAAATATGAAAAAATTCTATCATACGATGGGAACTAAATTGTTTCTGTCTCCCATTGATGTAAATGTCTCAGTCAATTTAACACTATTTCTACTTCTGTTATCACAAGTATTCACAATAAGAAGTAAGACAGATATGTGAAACGTCACCTAGGGTAAATGAAGAATATACGGTGTCACAATCCTCATAAACATAAAAATATTTAAACGTGTGTACGGGCACTTCAGTTTTGTCTTCAGCAACTGAAATGCATGCTCATTCGGATTAAGGTCAGGTAATTGATTTGGCCATTGCAGAACATTCCACTTCTTTCCCTTAAATACAAGAGAACCAGTTCCATTGGCAGCCATACATGCCCACACTTGACACTACCACCACCAAACTTCACTGATGAGGTGGTATGCTTAGGATCATGAGCAGTTCCTTTCCTTCTCCATATTGATCTCTTCCCATCACTCTGGTACAATTTGATCTTGTTCTCATCTGTCCATAGGATGTTTTTCTAGAACTGTGAAGGCTTATTTAGATGTTTTGTAGTTTGACAAACTCTAATCAGGATTCCTGTTTTTGAGGCTCACCAATGGTTTACATCTTGTGGTGAACCCTCTGTATTCACTCTTGTGAAGTCTTCTCTTGATTGTTGACATACACCAACCTCCTGGGGGTTGTTCTTGATTTGGACAAATGTTGTGAAGTGTGCTTTCTTCACCAGGGAAAGAATTCTTCGGTCATCCACCACAGTTGTTTTCTGTGGTCTTCCAGGTCTTTTGGTGTTGCTGAGCTCACTGGTGGGTTTCTTTTTCATAAACAGTTGTTTTGGCCATGCCTTATGTTTTTGCTATCTCTTTGATGGGTTTGTTTTGTTTTTTCCGCCTAAAGATGGCTTGCTTCACGGATACATTTAGTCTTTGGATTTCATCTTAAGAGTTAACAGCAACAGATTCCAAATGTAAACAGCACACTTGAAATGAACTCTGGACATTTTATCTGCACATTGTATTCGGGTTTCGGGAGGGAATATCACACATCTGGCGATGGAACAACTGAGAAGCCAATTGTCCCATTTCTTGGGAAGCACATATGCAAACTGTTGTAATTCCTTTACTGTTCACCTGATTTGGATGTAAATGCCCTCAAATTAAAGGTGGGTTTACACCTGTAGATTTTTCCGTCCAATCAATGAAGAACAAAAAATTTTTGGTTGATTGAACAAAAATCTAGAATGGTCAATTTGTTCGATGGATAAATTTTGTTCGATCTCAAAATAAAAAAAAAATCGCTCAATAGGTCATCGAACATGTTAGTAATAGTAGTAGTAGTAGTTAATAGTAGTAGTAGTAATTCTGAATGAATTTCATTCGAAATCGGGATAAACGAACAAAAAAATCTAATGTTACATTCGATAAATGGACGAATGATGTTCGACAAAAAAATCTATCAAAAAATCGAACGAACAAAAAATCTACACTTGTAAACCCACCTTAAAGCTGACAGTCTGCAGTTAAATTGCATTGTTTTTGTTTCATTCCAAATCTATTGTGGTGGTGTATAGAGCCCAAAATTTTAGTCGATGTCCTAATATTTATGGACCTGGCTGTACTTGTTAGTTGCTTTAACTTGTTGTCTTGAGGAGGCACTTGCACACAGGAGCAGGCAGGCTCCAGACTCCCAAATACACTGGTCAAAATGTCAAATCATCTGGAGTAAAGGTCAGATGAACATAACATTGTAGTTGTACAAGTATTTCATTGGTAGCTTACTAACCAGAAATTTCTGGGCTCTTTCTTATCTTTTTCTCTTTACTCAATTCGAAATGGAGTTTATTGGCTATGTATTATCTTTTAAATATGTAAATTCCAAAAAGATAAATATCAAATTAAGGCAACAGTTTTTTAAAGCCAGATCCAGAGCACTGAATTTGTCTTTAAATTCCTGTTTTACAGGGCTCTGTCCAAATTGCACTTTCTGGAGGACAACTGCAAAAAGTTCTTGACAATGCACGCATTTCTCCCATAGCAGATAGCATTGAACAGAAAAGCTGTGTTTTAGATGAGGGTCCCTCATTCTCTTTTTGACTTATGTGAACATGCAACCTTCATGCCATGTTTCTGAAACTGCCATTGAATCTATTTTGTGACAGGGAATCCTCTAAGAAAATCTATTTCAATGGCACATCCAGGTGGCTATCTACCATTATCATCCACCATTAACTTTTTATGCTTGCCACTTCTTTGTCATGTAGGACTCTTCCCTAAGTCTCAATTTCCTGCTTAAAACTTAACTTAATTTTTCAGTCTCTCTCTGTTTCATTTTAATGTTTTAAGACAAAGTTAAATACAAGGTGCTTGTAAATCTCATCAAGAGCATTTAGATTTTTTTACATAGTTTGCCCTGACCTAATTATTGAAGAGTATCTCTGTAATATCTGTCATGTATGTCAAATACTGGTAAAAGAACAATATACAGTTGGATTTGGATCTGTTTCTGCTGCATTTCGGATACTTCAAATCATACTTTCAACTATCACAGTCCTTTAATTCATGTGCATAATTCCAGCTAACCCCTTATTAAACAGAAAATAACTTTCCAGAGTTCTTTCATTATTGCTGAAGTGTACAGAATTTTATTGCTGCTCTGCACAGTTCCAAAATATGAAACCACATATATAGATTGAAACCAGATAGATTTTTAAATTATTAAATATAATACAATTTCAGAACATAAGCATAATCTGATTTCAGTTGGAGCTGTTTCTTTTCACTGTCCAGCTAAAGTTAATAGATCAGGAATGTTATGTTGTTCACCATATTATATACCATGAAAATAATAGAATTGATAAATAAAAAATATATTGTTTAATTAGCTAAATTTGTAAAAAAAAAATGCAGCTGGTGGGTACACACAAATATAAACTTACTTTATTTTTTTTAATCTATTGTTAAGGAATTCTCCTACCTGTAGGAAGATGGTAGCAACTAATCACCCTTAATATCTGTGTCAGTTTCCAGTTAATATTATATGTTTTTTAGCACTAAAATTTTATAGATGCTAATCCAAAATGCTTGCTATATTTTACCACTATTATATCCTTATCAAGAATAAGTAAATAAACACATTTACACGTTGAAAAAATATTTGAATATGTAAAAACACAAATACATTGTACAAAATTATTTTTTTTTTTTTTAAGAAAAGTCCAGACAGGTTATGCTCTCATGTTCTCTCAACACGTTACCATTGCTAAGAGTGCTGGAAATCTTGTGATGTGATATCATCGTAGTTAATTTTAGTCTTCCAGGATTGCCAATGCTGTTATGGCAATATCAAGTATTTCTTATTGGTGTCTGTAGTGTAGTGTGCAATAGAAGTTACCATGTCATCCTAACTATAGTGATTGATCTGATTGACTCTAAATGGAAAATGGGATCGCAGAAGTTAGTTGGTGGACCCACAGCCCTATGCAGCAGCCTTTCCAATCGATGAAGTTTGTGGAATTGGCCATTTTGGAGATCGGCTCATGTCCAAGTCAATCAATTGCTGATTCCCGATCGCCTGGAAAGATGGGATCGGCAATTGATCGGTGACAAATCGGCCCGTGTATGGCTATCTTAAACGGAAAGTGCTTTCTGACGTATGCATTATACAAGGGATGGGAAAGTTGGATGGAGTCTAAAACTAGGTTCAGCAATTCTCAATTATCAGAATTATTGTCTTTAGGCTTTAACATTCCATCAAAAACTTCCACATCATTCTTGAGGCCCTGGATGTAGAGAAACAACAACATTACAACAACAATTCTGATATTTATAGGTATGTGGACTGATGTGATACAGAATGACGGTGCTAATTGAAATTTAACACCATAACTTTTTTAAGTAGTGAATACAAAGAAAATAAAAAAGACAATATTTAAGGTCCCTTAGCATATTTTTTTAATTATTTTTTACATTTGACTGCATCTTTTGTCTTTGACAGTAATTTACAGATTTTCATTAAATCTAGCTTAAATCTTACATAGACTGTAATGGGGCTTGTCACTCAAAAAGTTTTACTTTTGTGGATTTTGATTAAAACTGATAAATATATGTATGCAGGGGAATGCAATTCAAGCCTGACATTGGACCATCAAATAAATATACATTTTAAATAATTATTGAGTAAGTATCCTTTTCAATATTTGCTAAAATGATTAAGTGTATTTGTCCCTTAGTTATCTTGAATAGTAACTGAACAACATTTATAGAATTGCAAAAGTGTAGTCACTGCACATGCTCAAAAGCAAAGTTTATATACAAAAAAGACATAATTAGAGAACTATTAATTATTAAGTTATAAGTTAATATAGCCACAAAGGCGGGTTGAAAGCAATAAAGGATAATTAATGACAGGACTGAGTTCTGGAATCAACATACTATTTACTTGATTTTCTTTGAATTCAGTGACCTTACACTTAAAAATACCAGACAATTACTAAAGACACGCTTAAGTGCCTCACAGCAATGGGTATGAAACGTATAAGAATTGTATTCAGATAATATCCCAGCATTAGTAAGGTAATGTGATCCCCATCTATCAGTCTACAGTTTATCAAATTTAATAATGAAATACAATAATTATTTAAACGTGTGCATGTCAATAAACTTGTAATCAGACTAAATAGCATTGTAAAAGCACTTTAAACACTCCTGATTTGCCAAAATAGTTAGAAAACTGAAATGCACTGGTGTCACATTAGAAAAAGCTATTAAGAATTAAACTACTGTTTCAATGTGCTTGGGGCGTGTTGAGTTTAAAACAGTAGTTTTTGTTGTTTTCACACACATGTTACTGTTCAGTAATAACTTACAAAGAGTTCCATATGACACTAATTAAAACAGTGTCTGTGTGCTACAATGGACTTAATTTGTACGCTGTTTTATTATTGTTCACCTCCTCCCTTATTTGTAAGACAAAGCTGGCATAATCTATGGGCACTTTGATTCTACAACAGTGACCAGCTGTTTTCAGAATGACAGCAATAGTTGCCAATATATGCATTAACTGGAGTATGCGAATACAAGAAATAATTTTCCAAGCATACAATATTGTATACAAAGGACTAAAGGTAAATTTTTATGTTTCCACAGTGTGTATTAAACAAAAACTATTTGTAGATAATAGTCAATATAAAATATTTATTCAATAACATAATTAAATAGATTTTTCTTTATTCCTATCAGACTAGTTTTTGTAGGCTAAATAGAAATATATATGCAAGGACTAACCAATCAGTTTTTTTAATATTTAACAGATATGAAAAATAGTGTGTTCATATACACAAAATACCTGTAACACAGAACAGTTAATTTTTGGGTTAAAACAGACTGGTATTCGGTACTGTAATTCTATCAGTAATTGTGTTCTCAATAATTAAAGCCTCAGTTTCAGCTGAAGAAAGACATCATGATACTCCAAATCATGATACTACCATCGCTGTGCTTCACTGTGGAGAAGGCAGTTCTTTGGTGGTTCTGGTGGTAAGTAATGCTTTAATGTAAACAAAGTTGCCTTTGCCACTCACCTCTCTGGCACAGTAAGCACACTGGTAGCCTCCAACAAGCTGCTTGCCTAGCAGAGCACAAGTGAAGAAAGTCTGATCATTGCTTTTTTCCCATTTTATACATAACTCAGCCCCTCCTATTACCTTCTCTTCCCAGGACATTGGTTCAATTCACATGGTCAGTTGGTTTTTAAGCCTTACTGCTCCACTTAGTTTAGTGCAGATGGTTGGCAGGCAGCTGTCAATAACCCACCAGTCACCCCTATGTTCTCTTTTGTGTTACTCGAACACCTGTGTGAATTTACCCTAAGTCCTCCTATAAGACTTCCCTTTATCTCCTTTGCCACTGTTGATGGATGATGGATGGATAATGTTTCTTTTCTTCTTTTTTGTACAACTTGCTTACTAACTTACATACCATCTGATCTACTACAGGCACACTATACCAGCCATACCCCACGTGGAGCTATTTAACCTCCCCACCAGTTCTACAGTCCTAGTCTTCCATATGCCTATTCCAGAAGCTCCATATGCATTCTAAACTGATTATGCACCCTGCCTACAAAAACAGATTTTCCTATTTCTTACTACCTTCTTGACACCCTTCAGTCTGACCTTTCACATTCTCACTCATTCTTCACTCAAACAGTCCTCAATAAAGCTGGGCATACACGTACCAATTCCTGCATGATCCGATCCCCAATCCGATGTTGTGCCCGCTCCCGCATCCCTTAAGGATCGGGTCATGCAGGAATTGGAGTCTGCAACTGATGAGGATTGGGCTGAAATCAGCCGTCCTGTTGGTAAATTTTAGCCCAATCCCATTAGCTCGGCTGGGGGCAGCCAACTAATGAGCTGCAGATGAAGAGTGCTGCACTAGCAGGCGGGCATGATGACGTCATTAGGCCGCTCCTAGTGCAAAGAATCACATAAGGAATAGATGGTACATCGTACCGTCTATTCCCAGCTTAAGGTTGCTAATGATTGTCTCAAGGCATTTTTCCCTGCTGCTGCTTCTAAACCCTTGATCTCCCTCATCTTCTCCAGACCCTGCACTCTGACAATATTTGTGTGAGACCACTCAATTTTAGTTCTCCTCTTATTTAACTGACTTCCTGTTACAAATGTCTTTCAATGGCAACTCTTCCTCTTCCACTTCTCTCACTGTCAATATTCTCCAAGAACTTGGCCTGATCCACTTCTCTATTTACAACTTAGCGCTTAGCATATTCACATATATATTACTAATACTAATAATAATTATATATATATATATATATATATATATATATATATATATATATATATAATATTGTAATATAACTATAAAAAACAGAATTTAACTCTACTACTGTGTGGGTTTCGGAGGGATAACCAATAAGTAGGTTAGGTAGGATACCCTAATCTCTGGTTCAGTCTCCCATTCAACATGTCTACCCTACTTCAGTTACCTCCAGGATGTATAAACACAAGGTATCCCACCTGAGAGCTGAGACTGATGCAACCTTCCTGAGACCCTTAAAGATCAGGTACAGAGCCAAAGGTTTAACAGAATAGTAGCCTAGGTACACTGCAGGGATCATACAAAGGAATTCAGTCCAACCGACATTGTATCAAAGGGGCTTCACAGAAGAGTCGTCTGGGTACCAAGCAAGGGTCATACTGAGGAAAACAGTCCAATGAACAGAGCAATGAAACACAAAACAAGGAACCCAGCAGTCCAAAAAAACTGGTGCTATCACAGGCAGGACAGTCATGCACCATCCAGGTTTATATAGGGCATAAGATGGACACAAAAACTTGACATGGGTGACGATGATGAAGCTGCAGTGACAATGGGTGACAACAAAGTTTATGTAGAAACAGTCCACATTACAGGGTCGGTGCCAGAGCAGAGGGGGGTACGGGTCGGTGCCAGAGCGGGGGGTACGGACCGCATAGGCAGGCAATTTGGGGGGGCACTACTACGTTCCACAGGTAGAGCCGGCTCAGGTAGGGGGCCCCAAAAGTGCAGGCACATTGACCTGACTGGGCGGCCTGGCCCCACATGGATTTTGAAGGCAATGCTTTCCTGGCCCATGCTGGTTGGGATTTAAGAAATATGAGTAAATGCTTTGTAAATGAGTAAAGAAATATTTTCCCTATTTAGTTCTCCATAAAAGAAATAAAGAAAAGTAATTACCCTTATTTCTCTCTGTTCTCTATACTGGAACTATTTGGATGCTGCAAGTTGATTGGAGCAAGTACACCTAGCAAACATAATGTTTATAGAGTCTTGGAGAATGTGTTGCACCACTTTCCTGCCATTTAGCAATGAATGATCTTGCCAACTGAGGCCATGTTTCGACAGCATTAAAATCAATCATGAAATTTAATGGGTGTGTTTCCACATGTGCTGTAGGTGATGCCGTTTCAAGCCTTTTCGGGGCCCTATGCAAGTTCTTTGGTCCCCCTCTTCTACTACATACACAATGCAGAGCACCACAGTGACATTAACTTTAATGCTACTCAACACAAGTATGGGAATTCATTGCAATCAAAAATGCAAGGGAATGTATTTTTTCATGCTCTTCCTGCATTCAGTTAGGGAAAAAAATCACTCTGCTACAAAGTGTGTGTACAAGTGTAGTATTGTAATATTGAGGCTGATTATAAATTCAACCTAAACATCTGTACAGATTTTTGTAATGCAGCTAAAGTTGAAAATTCCCCTGGATATTGTCATAAACAAATATCTTTAGAATACTAAAAGTTTGGAAAAATATTCTCATTATAATACTACTTTCTTAATAAAATAATGCTGAATCAAGACAGATATGAAATATGTTTTTTTTTTTTTGTTTTGTTTTCTTCCATCTATTCTCGAGCAAAAACTTTCTTTGAACTATTCTATTCCTAAGATTATGCAATTAAAACTAAATGTGTTAGTGTTTACTGTGCTAACAATGACAGACTACTGTCATCTATCTTTATTATTTACCACTGGGAATTACGACACATTGAAGTAATAAGTTTGTTTGGTTTCTCATTACTGTACAATAAATGTCTCTGTGCTGACTCTAAAAGAATGGGAGAAATTTAATTAATAGCATAAACATCATCCCACATTTTTCTGATTATATGGTAGTTAGTCTGAAGCTACTGCTTCCACTGAATTCCAAAGCTATGCCTTTTTTTGTCTTAACTCTATGCTCCAAGCTTTACTGCATGTTATAAATATGTAATATGGGGATTCTGCTGGTTGTCAAAGAATATTCCACTATTTAATGACATTTCTCAAAATATATGATTTGCAGAACTTGGAAAACTCATGTCTTGCAACCAGTGGAGGATCATCACATCGCTCCTGTTTTTATTAGAATAGTTCTCTATTTTAAGATAAAAAATTCACTCTTAATCTGAGCAATCTCTAAATTTCTCAAATAAGTGCTGCTGCAAATGCCAGACAGGTATGATGTTACTGAGATATTTCAGCCAGTCTCTTAGGCATAAGTAGGCTATAAATAAATAATATAAATAAATTGTACATATATTTCACCTGCAATGAATTTTTTATTAATGTGTCATCATCTCCTACATGCTGAAACAAAATCATCCATAAAGTTTGGAGTTGATTTTTCCATCAATATTACTACAAAACCTGCAAAACAATATTCTTCACTTTTGAGGAAATTAGAGGGATAATTAGTGTTAAGTAAGACTGCAACATCTGGTAACATAAGAATATCTCTAAAATAAATGTGGTAAATGTATAGAAATAAATCTAACCTATACTGTTAGCTTTTTTAGGTTATTCCATTACATTTGTAATAAAATATTATTTCTGTTTAGTATTGTTACATATAACTTTGTAGTTGCTGATCATGTTCTGTGATCATGTATAGAGCAGAAAATACTTGTATTACCACTGAGAAATTATTTTTAAATAATTAGTGTGAAGCAAACAATATTAATAACAGTTATTTGGAGAGCATAGCACAGAGGTCTTAGTAGTAACAGAATTCATGCCCATACATTTTCCATTGCAGATAAGTAGAAAGCATGTAAATCTTACATTATTGCTATTGGAAATTGCAAAACTTTAATAATCTTTATGGTTTCTTGGCATTCTTCTTTTGTAATTTCAGAGGTACTGTAAAATAAATATATAGTTTTGTATTAGTATTATATAACATATCTCATTACCAAAAAGCATATAAAGTTTAATGAAGAAAAATAGTCAGACCATATAGACCAGTTTTTGCCTCTTTAATTAATCTCATTTCCATCCTAATTTTGCAGGAACTCAAACAACGTGCGCGTTCGCAAGTCAGTCGAGCGGCGATCCACCTTGATCGCTCCACTTTGGAAGGGGACCAGGGTCCCCATCCATAGTATCTGATGGGAATCCATGTGTGGGTGGCACACATAGTGATTCCTGTCCGTTCGGTGGCTGGCTGAAAGCAGCATGGTGACGTCACCACACTGATTGGTCGCTGCCCAAATGCATGGGAATCCATATGTGTTATATGCTTAGCTTTAGTTCTTCCCTGCTTCAGCAAATCTCCTGTTTAGCCCTTTAGCACCAACCAGTCAATTATACTTTGTCATTACACAGTACTTTTAACTAAGGCTGTAGAGCAGAATTTTCAAAAACAATTGCCAAAGACATTTTAGCCTATTCCAACCTATGTCCATCAGTTTATTGAAATAACCTGTACATATGTATTTTATTTCTCCATTATAGAAATAATGCCATCTACAATAAATAAAATGCCATCTCCAGTGCACAGTACTACTCCTTATATTTAAAATTTCAAGCAATTCTTCTGCTCTACCTCCCCCTACACATCCCCTGCATCATCGATTACGCTGCAAATGTGCTAGAAAAAGCCCTACCTCTTCAGCATCATCGATGTCCACAGATACTCATAATCACTGCAGGCTCTCCGGAGATAGCTAAATAATCTTTTTTTTTTATCATGTAGTAGGTCCCCAATTCCATCTTATCACTGTTCTGTAGATATCAATAATGTATCTAATTGATTTATAGGGGCATGATGTTAGAGCCTTAGAGAAAAAGATGCAGAGAGCACAACTCATATTTTAGTGGGTGCCCTCAACACCATTTTGTCAAAAAAGATCAGCCGCTGTTTGCCTGTTTAAAAGAAAAGGGTGTCTTAATGCAGATGCAATGGTAACAACCTTGGGCAAGTCACCCTTAATGACTCCAGTCAATGGATGCTTTTTTGACCTTATGTAAAATCAAAATCAAAACCACTATGTTCAGTTTTTAATGCCTATATAACAGGGTTGTTATATCAAGTGGGAAAGTGGGACTGGTAAATAAATCAGGGAATTGTTATGTTATATATGAATATGATGTAGCCAGACCATATATGATATAAAGGGTAAAAATGTGTTCTTTAAATGTAGTCATTTTGTATTTTTGCAATGATTAGCCAATGTAACAAAAGAGTAACATTGAAATTAAAATTAAATTCATTATTTTATGGAATTGTTTGTCTTAGAAGTAAACTCATCAAGCAGATGGATAATAAACCCTGAATTTTCTTGAATTTTTTTAGGCATCCCCTAACCTGCAAACACCTTCACATTTTGTGCACACGCTCCAGCAAGGGGGGGAATCTTTCTGGACTGCTGCTGACTGTCAGCAGCCTGGAAAGCTTACACTCGCATGCTGCCTTAGGGAAGGAAGATTGTTAGACAGCCGGCTTTAAGAAGTTGACTCCATTACAATGTGACTGTACTTATGCTGACCATGAAGGTAGATGTTTTATCCTAGTAGGAAGTATGAATTGTATTGAAATTACCTTAGCTACTATGCTTCAAGGGGAAGGCAAGCGTATTTGACCAAAGAGCCCAATCGCAACATTGCAATGCTAGAAATAAGTTGACAGCCGGGGGGGGGGGGGGGGGGGGGGGGGGGGGGGGGGGGGGGGGGGGTCTGTCGAAAATTACTATTAAAATTTTTTATAGTAAATAGGGATTTGTTAAAACATAGAATAACAATATTAATTATTCACTCACTGTTAGAAGAAATGGCAATGTTGTCATTCACTGTCAGAAGAAATGGCAATGTTGTCACTCAGTGTAAGAAGGATGGCAATGTTGTCACTCACTGTAAGGAGAATGGCAATGTTGTCACTCACTGTCAGAAGGAATAGCAATGTTGTCACTCACTGTTAAAAGGAATGGCAATCGAACGTCACAAACAGGTAATTGTTGGGGGCCAGGTTGATGAGCCAGTGAGGCAGAAGGACAAAATAGTCCACTTTACTGGCTCTGATGCAGAGGGGGGGGGGGGGGGGGGGGGGGGGGGGGGGCGGTAAGGGTGCTGAAAGGACATAGGGGAAAACAATTTCAATGGGTGTTAAAACTTAGCTCTAGCAGGAAGAGCTAGACAGGAGGGGCTAGAGAACCAAATATGGCTTAGGAACCCCACTTTGCCGACCCCTGCCCTAGGTGGATTTGTTTTTGAAGATTCAACCAGTTTAAATTTGTGAGTTAATTGTAAAGCCCCTGAGCAAGATATCTTTACCAAACTTGCTGAAGATGTAGAGAAGGGCTGGGGTATACTATAAAAATAGTGTTGCTCTAACACAAAGAGTTTTTACATAAATTAAGTTCAAAGTCAAGTTAAAATATCAAAAGTCAAACATTTTGAGGTTTAATTTAAACCCAATTTATACACAAACTTTACATGTTAGAGCAAAACTTATTGTTTTAAAATGTTTCCCCAACTCTTCTCAACATCTCAAATGTCTCATCTCTCATGTTCAAATAATTTCCAATGCGAATTTTCAAATCACTCCTGCATGCAAATTTCACAAAAACATTTAATGACCCCATCAAAATTCGACTTTGCGAATTCTCAGCAAAAAAGTCAAAATTTCTACTTAAAAATTTGCACTGCAGTGGATATAAAAAGTCTATACACCCCTGGTAACATGGTTCCTGTGCTGTACAATAATTATACAAAGATAAATCATTTCAGAACTTTTTCAACCTTTAATGTGACCTATAATCTGTACCACTCAATCGAAAAACAAACTAAAATCTTTAAGGTGGAGGGAAGAAAAAATATAAAAATTAAATATTTTGGTTGCATAAGAGTGAACACCCTTCACCCTCCACTCTTTTTGGGTATGAGTTGTACAGGACTGCTGGGATGGGTCCTGCCAGAGAGGCATATTTCCCCTACATGCAGGCTGTGTTCCCATTGAGTGTCTCCTGGAAGGAGTTCAGAATAGTATTGCTCAGCAACAGTTGGTTGCTGAACAGTTTTTTATTTCAGTTTTGTTATGGGTTTCTGAACTCTGGGATAGGGAGTATGGACCTGGGTGGGCCTCCCTATTCCCCCAGGAACACCCAAAGGGTTAACACCTGTTTGCAGGTGAGTGGAGTGGGTGTGTCTCCCTGACCAGTGTGTCAGGGCTCCTCATGGAAGTTGGAGACAGGACACACAAGTCTTGCTGGAGCAGTTGGTACAGGGGGGCATACAGGGAGTGTGGGGCCCAGGCCTGTTGCTGCTGAGTAGCAGAGACGCTAGAGTGTAGGACACTACTATGATTTATATTGGCAGTGCAAAGCCAGGTGGCTTGGTATTTTCAAGGACATTCATTTTGTTTGGATTAACCCCTGCAAGGGTGATTTTGTGTCCAAGGACTGTGTTGGTGTGCCAATAAACGTGGGCAGGAGCCCTTAAATGATAAACAATCGTGTGGAGTGGTGCTGTTAAGATTGCAAGGGCATCTCCTGTGCACAGCCCTCTTCAGATGACTTCACAGAGTTTCAATCGGATTCAGGTCTGGGCTCTGGCTGGGCCATTCCAAAACTCTAATATTTTGGTGTTGATTTTGATGTATGCTTTGGGTTGTTATCATGCTGAAAGATGAAGTTGCTCAGCTTTCTAGCCGAAGCCTGAAGGTTTCGTACCAATATTGACTGGTATTTGGAACTGTTCATATTTCCCTCTATCTTAACGTAGGCCCAAGTTCTAGCTGAAAAAAACAGCCCCAAAGCATAATGTTGCCACCACCTTGCTTTTCTGTGGGTATGGTGTTCTTTTGGTGATGTGCGGTATTGTTTTTGCGTCAAACATATGTTTTGGAATCATGGCAAAAAAGGTTAACCTTGTTTTCATCAGACCATAACACATTTTTCCACATGCTTTTGGGAGACTTCAGATGTGTTTTTCTTCGTTAGTAAAGGCTTTCGCCTTGCCACTATACTATACAATACTGCACATCACCAAAAGAACACCATCCCCACAGTGAAGCATGGTGGTGGCAGCATAATACAGATAATAGATAGATCTGTCTATGCATATAAGACAAAAGCTTAAACTCCAGTTACAACAAGACATTCTGTAATGTGCCTGGGCACATAATCGCTACCAACAGAAAATCCATTCAACAGTCTTTATTGGAGTTGTCCAAAACAAGGCAAAGGTCATACACAAGAATCAGTCTGAGGAAGCATGGTACAAAAGTATAGGGCAAGAAATGCGGTCAATAACAGTTCAGGGTCGGGGCAAGGAGAGTCCAAGCAATCAGGCTGTGTGCAGAGAGGCAGGAGGTTAGCAATGCAGCAGTAAACACAGGGACACTGCTATACAAAGGCTATAATAAGTAATGGTGTGCAGGGCCCCATTAAATGAGGAGCCTGCCCAATCATATCAGGCCACCTAGTGCTATTGGATTGGTGGACGATAAGCTGGTGAATATCCCACATCTGGTTGGGACTGTGGGAATTCAACCTTGAACACATCCACCAGGGCTGTGCTGTGTCAATCAGTGTCCACATGGCTGCTGGGGATGCATCCCTGGACAAACACGGAGTCAGCCAGAACTGCATCCCACCACCAGGGGGCAGTGAGACATGAATGCAATGTTTAGTGCAGGACCGCAGGAACCCTGGCCTGTTTGGCCGAAAAGTAATCAGAACAAGTAGACCTGCTTCTACCATTTATGCGCTGAGATTGTCTGCGATCCCTGGGGTCACCAATGTGGGATTGCCGGCCGGGCAAGTACCTTACACATTCATTGTAGAATAAATTTAAAATGAATACCGGAGCCGATAACATACTATAGAGCATGACATTAAAGAATTTAAATTTAACTTTTTATGAAAAAGATATTCCATTGATTAATTATACAATGAGATATTATTCACTGGTTGTGGATTAGTGAATATTCAAAACTAATTGACATAAGGGATTCGATTAACAAAAATAAATTTACAATAAAAGTGATTATGAAAAAGATTACCCTCATTGTTAAACATTAGAATAAGGTAACTTTATTTTGTTAGGATCTTAATACAACAAGTGTTGAATCTATGAGATCTGTGAAATACATGTCTATATGGTCAGTGAAATTAAATAAAAAAATATGTAGGTGCCTTGAAGGAGCCGCTAAACGTTGCCACCTTGTCTTGGTTGTTCAGATCTGAATATTTTTACAATGAATTGCCAGATGAAATGCCCAGAAAGTTAAAACTTTATGCTAATATTGTATTCTTTCTAACGCCATTTTAACAAATCTGTAAACATTAATGTTTGACAGCATGTACCACTGAAATAAATAATAAAGATATGAGATCTGTGTTGGATTTATCCAGTACCTGGTAGGGTCACTTTAAATAAGTACAATCAGCTGCACATCAAAACAATGCTGGCAACCGTAAAACAAAAAATATGTTAAAAAAAAGTGAAGAGAAGAAAAAAAGCGAATATCTGTAGCAATATATAATTAGTGTTTTATTGCAAATTAATTTTAAAAATGTTTTCTAGTTTTTCGGGTCGTATGGTAGAAAGCCATTTTTAAATAAATGAAGTCTAATGTGTAACAGGAATACTTCCAGTTCCTGGGGCTCAAAGATATTTGAGACAGTTTTAGTGGAAAAGGAATGTTTAGCTTTAGTGTACATTCAGAGTATTGAATCTGGGCTTAGATCTTGTTAACATAACCTATGACCTTGTTAACAAGATAAAGATACTGTATACTTCAATAGAAGGGAAAATATTAACTACTGATATTTTTATTTTGGGTCAGAAAGTTAGATATTTTACAATTTTAATGTGTCATTGTCAGAGACAGACAATTCCATCTGCCAAGTTTAAAATTCAAACCAGATCAGAATGTTCTTCAACTGTCATAAAATATTGGATAGGGCCAATCCACCTGTATATAATTAACATATAACTAAATGTTTTTATTGCAACTGTGTGTGTAATCTTTTTTAAAAATCCCAAGCTCAGCCTTTTTGCTCTATAATGCATGAGTCTTCAACCGACGACACCTTTACCCCCTCCCCCCACCCACACACACCAATATGGCCCTCTAAGACTTTTTTCCATTTCCTAAAGCAATAACCCTGATGATTTTGAGCTGTCATACATTTTGTTAGTTTGAAAGTTGTCAGAAAGCTTACGGAAAAAATACTGAACATACAGAGATGATATAGGTTGCACCGACAGGGTGATTTTTTAAAAATTTTAAAAATGCTTAAAGCTTGAACACATTAGGTAGCTGTATAAATAGTTTGACTTTATTGTGTTTACACCATCTGTTAACCTTTTTAGTATAACATAATTATTTTTTCCAGTTGTTTTGTGAAAAAAGTTTATATCCATGAAATAACGTCTGGAAAACATTAATATAACTATGAAACGTTGCAGTTAGTGGTGTAAAATTTAGAGAGTAAATATTCTCAGTGGTAAATTACCAACCCCCAAAATATTGTACTTCTAAAGGTAGCCATGTACGGTGCAATTTTCACCCGATTTTTTGGCCGATCGACTGCCGCACATGCTCCCGCCAATCGCCTGGCTGGCGTTTGACCGACAATCGGGTGGGCCCACCTGGTGAGAACGACCAGGAATCTCCCGCATGTCGGATCACCCGGTTAGGGCCATCCAACCAGGCCCCATACCATACCTCAATGAGGGGAACACACAGAGCAGACATGATCCCCCCAGCTGGGGCACTTGACTCTTCGTGGGAAGAGATGGATTTACATGTTGGAGTATACACTGTTCAGGCCTTATCTATAAATGCCTGTCTGATTGATTATATTATGGGTCTTAGGTACCTCTGAATCTTTTGCTCCTTCTTGTGTTTCCTCCATGTTGATTTTAACAGGGGATATCCCCTTATGTATGCTGCCAGCAAGAATCCACCTGGTTACTAACAGGTGGTAATGATTGGACTGAGCAGCTATATATATAAGGCAAGCAAGAGGTTTCTAGGCTACTGTTTTGTGCAGGGACACTTACATCATGCACTCTTCCTCCTCCAAGCACTATAAAACACACACCTTGCATCCAGTACGATAGTTAAAAAAGCTTATCTTAAATATTTCAAAATCTTCAGAGCCAGACCTGTGCACACACATTTATTTTTATGGTTTTCTGAATATGAACAAATAAAGTGGAAATCACACTCTGATGGCAAAATCACAGGAGATAGTTAAAAATTAAAAATACAAGTTTATATTCAAAATGAGTTATCTGAGTTATCAATCACTCCATCCATTCTTTGTAAATGGATGACCATAAACTGGCCCTATTGGCCCATTGGCATTACATAGTGTTTCTAGCAAATTAGAGAGTTAATTATTTCACAGGGATGGTTTCTAACTGGTTTCTGAAAATGTCTTTTTTAATAGGTGTCTAATTTGTATGTAAGAGTTAAAACAAGAGGTGCACTTATACTGCTGTCACACATCAGCCAGCAGTTGTTAATGCTCTAGCTACATAATGAAGAGCAGACAGATGTCTCCATAACTATTGTTCTACTGGAAACATTTGCCCATCTATGGTCAATCAAAGGAAATGGCTTTATCCCATCAAACTTTATTTAGAGTATATCTCTCTTTTTTGCATGTGTGACACTTTTTGATGGATTAATGTGGTTGCACAGTTTGAATCGTTTATTGTTGCAGGACTGCAAACTGTGTAGCCAGATTAATCCATCAAAAAGTGTCACATATTTAAAGGAACTTTCATTATTACAGGCTTGTATCTTTGCACCTCTGATAATGTGGCGTATCCAATCAATGCAACCAAGAATGTAGCATAGTGAAAAAAAGCATAAATCACAAAAAACAAATGACTTTACATGGTCACACAGTTTTGGGATAAAAGAAAAAAAAGAAATACATTTGAACTTTTTGAAACAAAAGATAACAAACTTAATATTAACTTGAGTTTCCTCAGTTGCTTACAAATATTCATATAGTAACCCCTCTCAATCCACAGCTAAATGATGATTTATAACTAAATGACAGAATTTGCATTTGATACTGTGAAAACATTAAAAGAAAACTGAGACTATGTTGAACTGTGTTGTTTTTAGCCAGTGCTAAAATGCCAACCAATTTCTTTGTTCTTAACATTTCTAAAATACTTAATTAATTCTTAATAATGTTTACAAAAATCTCAATTCATTGTTGCACCATTTATACTTGGTTGTTGGCAAATAGTGGCTATATTCAATGGTTAAAATTTTCACAAAAAGATCAGTTATTTATTGTTAATACATATATCAGCTTAATTTGATAATACTTTGGCAATTAAAGATGACTGGACCCAGATAAACTGCACAAAGAGTGTCATACATCTGGGGAATATCTATGATCTGAGGATCTGGGGATTCCCATCTTCAACTATTCAGCCATTGTTCTTATGGTTTATCTTCTCCTATAATGCTCATAGCTCATGATAATTTTTGCCTCTTAGGTATTCTACCCTCAATGTGCTTTTTGTTTTCTTCCCTATAGTTATGAGACAAAAGACTAAAGGAACCATACCTGCCAAATGCTGCCCGATTGTTCGGCCAATCGACCGCTGTGTGCGGTCACCTGGCGAGATTGACCAGGATTCTCCTGCATGTTGAAGCGCACAGTGATCCAACATTTTGGTAGATACCCAGCTGATCCCATTACTTTGGCAGTCCCCATCGAAAGTAATGTCTGACACACCAAGGGTGCCCGGCGATCCTCTGAGGGGCCAGCTGCAGCGTAATGTCATCACGCTACAATCTGTCCCTCATCTGTCAAGGGAGAAACTTACATGTATGCCTCCCTTAAGTGTGCAGTTGGAATGACAAAGTAATCTTTCAGTTGTAACATATAATGAAATTCAAATATGTCATTACAATGACTTGGTTTTAGTATTTTTGTAAAACAATACTTGGACATTTATGTATATCTAGATATTGAATATAGCCCTATTAAAGGGAAACATTTCTCTGAAGAAGCAGACTTTGATCTGGGAAACACATAAAAAATTGTCTTGAAGTTACTATTTGCCCATAAGCAATTATATAGTCCAATAATGTAATGGAATGTTTGTAGAAAGGCAACTGGAATATAAAACAAGTTAAAAAAAATATGTAAGTTAAATATATGTTTTAGAAAATCACATGACAATGCAATAAAAAAGTAAAAAGTGTAGTTTTGATTAACAAAAGTTTACAGAAGAAACTGCCACTGTGCTTTTGGTATTTTATATGAACTTATATTTTTACCTATAAGTAAAGACATTCTTTGTCTTTGTTATTGTTATTGTTACAGTTATTGTAAGAACCAAAGTCTAATTTACAAATTGACAAATTTTGCCTTTAACATTCACTACAATGCATCTTGCAGAACAGTGACATTTTATGAAAATGTCCTAAAATTACTGCAAAATCTCTTTTTCCTTTATTATGTGTAATTTTGGATCAGTAGATACACTCTCCACTGCACAAATTTATATGGGGGCAGAAGACTTTAAGTCACATTTTATTCCTTGAGCAACTGCGCGCAAAATTTGACATATCGTGTCTGGCCCACCAACGGTTCACAGTCAGATGCAGAAAGCAGTCAACTACCAACCAGCCCAAATCACTGTGAGTAAAATCACAAAAGCAACACTACATTTTACTGAACTAAATTATTTATTTAATAACCCTACATATATGGTGTACAGAAGCTATACTTTCTTGTTCTTAGGTTGCCTGTTGGTTGGGCTCTAACAGACAATCACAAAACCAATTGTGCAAGTTCTCCCACTTAAAAAGATGAGAGAGGCCTGTAATTTTCATCATATTTTTGGGCAAATTATGGTGGAAAATAAGTATTTGGCAATACTTTGTTATGTACCCTTTGTTTGCAATGACAGAGGTTAAACATTTTCTGTAAGTCTTCACAAGGTTTTCACTGTTCCTGTGATGGAATCAACTGTGGGAGCAATAATTAGAAAATGGAAGACATACAACACCACTGATAAAATCTTCAATTTGGGGCTCCACGCAAGATCACACCCCACCTAGTGAATGACCTGAAGAGAGCTGGGACTAGAGTAACAAAGGCTACCATCAGTAACACACTACACCACCAGGAGCTCAAATCCTGCAGTGCCAGATATGTCCCCCTTCTTAATGCATTACATGTCCGGGCCCATCTGAAGTTTGCTAGAGTGCATTTGGATGATCCAGAAGAGGATTGGGAGAATGTCATATGGTCAGATAAAACCAAACTATAAAAATCAACTAATCGTGTTTGGAGGAGAAAGAATGTTAAAGAACACCATACCTACTGTGAAGCATGGGGGTAGAAACATCATGCTTTAGGGCTGTTTGTCTGCAAAGGGACCTGGACGACGTGTAAAGGAAAGATTTAATGCGGCCATGTATCGGGAGATTTTGAGTGAAAACCTCCAAGAGCATTGAGGATGAAATATGGCTGGGTCTTTCAGCATGTTAATGATCCTAAACGCAACAAAGAAGTGGCTTCCTAAGAAGCATTTCAAGTTCCTGGAGTGGAATAGCCAGTCTCCAGATTGCAACCCCATAGAAAACCTTTGGAGGGAGTTGAAAGTCCATGCCGCCAAACAGCCCCAAATCATCACTGCTCTAGAGGAGATGTGCATGGGTGAATGGGCCAAAATACCAGCAGCAGTGTGTGAAAAACTTAAGACTTACAGAAAGTTTTTGACCTCTGTCATTGCCAACAAAGGGTATATAACAAAGTATTGAGTATTTTTACATTGACCAAATACTTTTCCACCATAATTTGCAAGTTCTTTAAAAATGTACTGGATTCTTTCAAAAGTCAAGAATGGGTTTAACCCATGTTTTCTTTAAATGTCTGGGTGGCAAGTTCAAAATCTCAGCCCAGCAGAGAATTTAAAATTGGACCTAAAAAAGATATCCAAGCACAATGGAGGTGGAACAGTTTTACAGTCAAACGTTTTTAAGTCAAAGTAAAACAGACCTTTTAAGCATTTACAGATCTTTCAATATATACTCAAGGTAAGTATAAATACATTTACTGTTTTATTTATATTAACTTAAATCAATTAGCACAAATCTGTTTTCACAATAAAAAGTAAAAACTGAAAAACGTTTACTGACAGTAAACCTTAAGAGGTTAATTTATAAGGAAATGTGCACTCTTTTTAATAAGATAAATAAGCATGTGATTAGCGAGCATATTATGAAGATATTCTCTGGTTTAGGCTTTAGTGTGATGGGTGTTGCCCTTTTTTTCTAATTTTCTGGCTTGAGTTTAATGTTTCATCTTCAGATATGCAGATACTTCAGCCAGATCTACATCTGTTATTATATTATTACGAAAAATAATTTTGATGTGACTTGCCAGAATATTTAGCAAAGCATATTAAATTCATATGGATTTTGTAGAGACGGCATAATTGGTTTTAGCTAAGATGTTATACATCTGCAGCTTTTAAGAAAACATTTGCCTACTTTGCTATTTTTTGTCAGGGTTTTTTGCGGCTTCTATTTGACTTTTTTACATCTTGTCTAAAGAATTTATTGATATATAGATAATGCATTTAATCTGTTTTCATCTTGAACCTATCTTGTTAGTGTTGACACATCCAAGATTTCATTATGAGATTTCTAAGTGGTTTGATAGTAGCAGTGATATCTTCTGATTATATTTATGGCATGGTTACAATACTGCACACCAGTTAAATGGGAATAAATTGTGCTATATTAGAAAATTATGTCTACAACTTTATATACAGTGTTTCCTAAAAAATAAGACACAGTCTTACATTTATTTTTTATTTTATGACACACTATGGCTTATTATCAGGGAATGTCATCTTGTCTGGGGTGCAGATATTCAGGAAAAGCTAGAGATAGGCTAGCTGATGTGTAAGGGCTGGCTTATTTATCAGAGATCCAGTGAGAACTGTGTCCAATCAGCACAGTGGAGCTGGGAGCTTTCTAGGCTCAGTAGCAGACTGTTTGCCAAAGCTTTTCCCCTAGTTTGTGTGGGGTCAGAGAGACCCACAGACTGTTGCTGGTCAGTGATGGGGATCAGCAGCTTTACTGGTGATTGTGGGGATGAGAGAGATACACAGCCTGCTGAGGGTTTTTGCTGGGGGCGAGAGATCCACTAGTAGCCGAATAATACGGCAGCCACAGCTCTACTTCTTCTCCCTGGGGACACACAATACCTAAAGCAGAGTGTCCTGCTTCTCACTTCACTGAGGAGACGTTTACTTTCACTGTCTATGTCTCCCTCTATGCCTCCGTTTGCAGCAGGCACAGAACGACTGGGTTCTGACAGGGAGAACTGCATAGCCACTCCCATCACTATGTCTTATTTTTGGGATATGTCTAACATTGCCCAAATGCTTAGAAATCCTGCTACCGCTTATCTAATGGGTATGTCTTATTTTCGGGGAAACATTCACATACTGGCATTTGACGTTAGAAAATGTATATAAAATATTATTTGGTAAGCTACGATCACCGTGCAGCTCACAGCTTGCAAGAAGGGAGAGAAGAGTGAAGAATCCCCCGTTCTCCACCTCCCCCTCTGCCTGAAGTGTGCTCTCTAGTGACACCTTTTTTTGGGGCTGAAATTGGGTACTGCAGAATTTTTTTTTCCAACTGAGAACATTTCACATTTTTTTCAGTTTTATCCTGCTCTAAAAACAGGGTGCATCTTATGGTCCAGTGGGTCTTATGGTCCTAAAAATACAGTATAATGAAAACTGTGTTTCAATGTGAAATGGCATATTTTAATTTTATTTAATTCAAATATGCAACACATAGAACAGTAAGTAAAATTTTTAAAAATGTCAATATATATTAAATTTGTCTAGCAAATACATTTAAGAGCTGGCAAAAACTGGTTTTGAGCTGGTAATCTTTTGCCACATCCCTTGAAATTCAAGTAAATTAAAAATTGGGTGAACATCCCAAATGGAACGGTCAGTCCCTGTGAATTTAATGGCAATTAGGTTTGTAGAAATATGTTCCAAACCGAGGATGGTATACAATTTGTTTTAGTACACAAAAATTTTAAAGGTCATGATGAACATGAGCCCATAGATTAAACTTTACTGTACATTAGTCACCAACATTTACAAACAATACACATTAAATAATTCAAATAAATGCGTCCTGGCCTAATGCATAAAAAAATTTGTTGTCCCAGGCAATTTCCAATGTGTTTCATCCACTCAGGACTTCTTCAGGGTCTTGGATAACCACTTTGCATTTTTATGGCCAGGAGAGTGTTGCCTGGATACTTTCAATTAAATTCAATTAATTAGCTTTAATTGAGTAAATGATCTATCCCCACATGCATCATTTCCTCAAATAATTTTTTTTCTCATTTCATTGATCATATTAAATAAATCCATTATTTTTATGTAACACTAAAAACACTAACATAGCCAATTTTGTAACATGTTGGAGGATGAAGACTTAGCTAATGTGTTCTAAGTAAATTATTTGTCAAAATCCACAAGTAACTGACAAGTAAGCATACATTTTTTTTTTCTTTTTAATTTGACCAGTTTTACTTTGTGAGTTAATTTCTAAGCTCCTGAGCATGGTATTATCACCACACTTGCTGGAGATGTAGAAATGGGTTGAGGGTATAATACAAAAAAGAAAGCATTGCTGTAACACAAGCAGGTTTTTCATGAATAAAGTTCAAAGTCAAGGCAAATTTTTATTTTGACTTTAAACTTAATTTATGCAAAAACGACATATGCTAGAGCAAACTTTTTTTTTAATTGTTTCTACAAACCTTCTCTCTAGACATTTTGGTGAGTATAACATGTTTAGGGGCTGTGCAATCAATTCTCAAGTCAGCTAGTCGAAAAAATTGGACCGTCTTTAATCTAAAATTAAAACTGCCCTTAACACTGTGATGCAGTTGGCATTTTATTGAATACATTTATCATCTGTTCATTGTTTTCATAAATATGAGGCAGAAACCAGTCTAAACATGTATAACTCTCTATATATTTTTTATTTAACCACCCTTCTATCAGATACTTTGACTATGACTGAAGCAGAATATGGTGTTTTATAAAGGAATAAAACAAATGAATAAAAACATATCAATTGCTTAATAGCATAGCCACAATTCAAGTAGAACAATGTAAAGAAAATATTTTCCATTAAATTGTAAAAAAAAATTCTAAATCATCACTGTAATGTAATGTTTTCAAAATCTACTTTTTGTTTCTTGTTTTGTAAAAGGAAATTGATAGTTGCAGGTCAGTGGAAGACACAAGAAAGAAGTCAAGTATGCCTTTAATCCTGTTCTGATTGGCAGCCTGAATCTTTCTAAATAATTTAACAAAAGACATAAGATAGAATAAGAGGTAAGGAATACAGAGGAAGCCTTCAAATAATTGCTACACAGAGAAATTCACAGGATGAAAAATGAGAATTCCATTTAGTCACATCTCTTTTCTCTCGGATTACTGTTTTTTGAGACTTTTATTCAGTTTACTTGCGTCAAACACATTTTAGGTTATCATCTGTTAGAGGGAGGTAAAAAAAATATTTATTGCCAAATGCTTTATCTAAGTTGTTGCCATGATGCAGCAAAGTTTCATGTTTAAACCCAATATAATATAAATTATTATAAGATATATATATATATAAAGACTATACTAAATATTTTATGATGCTGGAAAAATAAAACAGGTGTAGAATAAGCAAGAATGACATTAAACACTGCCATTTTACAGTTTTGACAACTTCTTAATAAACGGGTGAGACAAACCCACTATACCTTTGATGTCTTGACAATTGGACCTTGAATAGCTACCTGCCTAGATCTTTGAAACAGGGGCTCAATTTGCAAAAATAGCTCAGCTAGCTCTATACTACAAAGTAAAGAAAAAGGCATCAAAAACTTCACCATTTTTTTTACTGTGCAACAGCAATTAAAACAGAACACAAGCAAGTAAACAACCCTTTAGGCAAAAAAGTATCAGAAAAGTGACTTATCTGTGGCTCCCCAACATGGCCCTGTGGTACATGTTATCAGAGCTACAGAACCTTGAATTCCTCTACTACTATAAAATAACACCTACCACTAGAAGAGGCTAAGCAACTAGTCTGGGGTAGTGATGATCGGCATAGGCAATATTGGAATTCGCGATATTTCGCGAATAATTCTACTTATATTCGATTCTATATTCACGAATATTCTCAATAGAGCGCAGTTGCGATTATAATCGCATCGTAATTACCTTTAAAATGAATGGTCAGTTTTTATTTTCGTATTACGAATATATATTCGCAATCCATCCCCATAAGCATTCCAATGCGAATATTCAAAATTGTAAATATCCACTGCCATATTCGCGAAATTTGCGAATTCTCAAATAGCCGATATTCACCGAATATATTTGAAATGCAAATATTCGAGCTCAACACTAGTCTGGGGGTGTCAGCAGTCATGTCGATTGCTAAGGCACATACTTCCAACTTGACCCTATCATTGAGAAGTACAATAACATTTATTAAATTGGATCCAAGCACTACCATCCTGCTGACAGTCTCTCTACTGGTGCCATGCTGGTATACACTCCTTAAGGTACACTCGGAAGACCCCACTAAGACTGATTGTCAGGGAGAGAGATTCCTTTATTGCTTGTGTCCACTGCATTTAAATCCCCATGTCTAATGAACATTGAGGTTTCCATTCCAGTGTGTCATGGGTGAACCACGTGAGTATTGGACCCACAGTTCCACCAGACAAGTATAAACCAGGGTGCAGAGCCTAAGGGCCCCCCACCACCCCGTATTCACCAGAGATTGGTTTTGCTGCAGGGAGCCCCCAAGTTGCAGTCCCTAGTTACACTTACTGGCAGGGGTTGACAGCAGAATTCCAGGGTGAAGTACAAATCAAGCCTTCTTAAAACAGAAGGTATTTACACGGCCCAATCCAGCACAAATCCCAAAACTTTAGGTGGAAGCCTTCGTTTTGGGACAGTGGGCGGAGCCATGCAAATTACAGAGACAGCAGGCAGAGATGTAGTCAGGCAGGCGATAGTCAGGTCTGCCGGCAATCAGTGTAGTCAAAGATGGTCCAGGTATCATTAACAATAAAGCAGACAAATGAAAGCAGAGACTGAAAGACCTCTTTGTTAAGACAAGTTACTGTTGTCTGAGGATTCCTTAAGTACCTGGTCAGGTTGTCTGATTGGACAGGGTATTGCCCAACCAGGAAAGGGAGCAGGAGCTACATCAAGTTCCACCAGCAGAGGGAGCTGATCTACTAAGGTCCTGGTCCTCTGAGGTTTGGGAAGAGATACAGAACCGGTAGATGGCACATCTGCAGTTACAGATTGCTGGGTGACACCGCAATCTGTTACACACTGCCTCACCAACAAAGTGTGGCACTAATGCTATAACGTGTCCCCGCAATCCCCAGGGCATGGGCATCATTGACACATTAATTTAACTTAATTCATGCACTACATGTGCTAAATAAAATCATGTTTGTAATTAATTCACGCAAAGTCAGCTAGTCAAAATTTCATAGACATTTTGTAGTCATCTCTCACAAGCATATATGGTAAGTAAATAGTGACTCAAAAAGAAAGATAAACATGATCAAATACAATGACATCACTTGATAGCACACATCTTTAGTACATACATAATGTCTATATGTATGTGTCAAGAAATCTTTGTAGACAATGTTCTTAAAAAAATGGCCACAAATGGTCACAAGTTGAAAACTGACCAAATCCAAAAAATGAAATTTTAAAAAATACATTCTTAGCCTGTGTCTTATTGAAATGATTGTGAATACTGTATATACATGTATACACTATTTAACACAGGTGAAAATACTATTATTCGTGCAGTATAGCAGGATATATTTCCTTAAGATTGCAAATAGAAACCCAATAACCTTCTTTATTCACTTCACTTTGCACAGCCAAGATGGCTTGTCATTAATTATATGCCCTAGAGTGTAGATATTGAAGATAAATGCTGCTGTGAAAAACATTTTCTGTGTGTTTAAATATAAGATATGTTTACCATACAATAGTGACAATTTCAAGAGTATTGTGACTCAACCTCAATAGTTGTCTGAGCTGTGATTGTGGTAATAGTTATTGATTTTTTATTGTTCATATCTGTCTTTTTTTACCATACAACATACACAAATGACTATGAGCTTTTTCTCAAGGGAGCAGAAGATGAGAACAAATGGTCTAATGGTTGTAGTTTCCCTTTGTCTAAAGTAGTAAGAAAAATTCATTTTGGGATCACAAAATGAAGAAAAATGTATGTGTCAGAAAACTATAGAACAAATGTAGAATCTCTAATAAGCCAATTTAATTAAAGTATAAAAACAAAAGTAAAACACACTACCATATATATTAACCATACGCTTACAAGACACAAAATTATTTTGTAAGTGCATAACAATTGTAAAAACATAAACATAATTTACAAAGGTGAGAAAATTGGTAACATGAATTTGTCAAATGTTCATATGTAAATGTAATAACCTGAGTTATATTTGCTAAATGTTCCTTGCATGTACTTTTTCCTGGTTTAGGTGTTTGAAATTACTAATTATATATGACCTCAGAAGTCATAAGTGTAAGAGAAAAGTCTGGTATCTACACATGACTATTTCTGCGTGTACATTTGTTTGAGTATTGATATTTGCCTCTGCAGCTTGAATATTGGGGGATTTTTTTCCAAAGTCATAATCATAGTGCCCCATCCTGCAGAACCCCTTTTTAAATTTACAGCTACTCTGGATTATGTAGTTGAGTGGGGAATAGCAATTTAATTTAATGGCAAATTTGTAAAGCCTAGAGATAAGAATTTTATTTACAATACCAATCTTAAAAAGGGTTAAAAGGTGCAACTGCTTGGACAGTGTCATGTCAGAGGGGGATTAATGGCAAAATTTTCCCTAAAAAATTTTAAAAAATGTAATGCTGTCTTTTCCACGTCAAATGCCCAGAAATCACGTCTCAAATACAGATTTTCCCTGAAACTGGAATGGGCTTCCAGCCCGACAGTACCTTCTGCAGCACATCACATTTGGTCAGATCTCTCTGCAATGTATGGGTCAGAGCAGTTATTTATTCAGCTTCCAAAGATTTGTTTACATAAGTTGGTGATGGTGAACTACAATTGCCAGCACACCTCAGCTCAGGAACACAGCTGATAGGTTCCATAATACAGGCTACCCCACCCCCAGAAAATTACTTTTTTTGGTCCCTATTAGTGGGTGATGGCGAACTACAACTACCAGCCAACCTCAGCTCAGGAACACAGCGCACAGGTCCAATAATATAGCATACTCCCCCCCCCCTTAACTTTTGTTGCTTAGTAATGGTTAGTGATGGCCGAACTTCGGCCAGGTCCGATCGCGAACAGGCAGATTGGACTTTTAAAATAGTCCGACGTCCGGTTGCTGGATGTGACGTCACTGACATCACTTTTGGTTTTCCGAGCCGGTTTTTCACTGGAAGAACGTGTTCACTGGAAGAAGTGTTAGTGCCCTGCAGATGGTTCCGCCATCACTAGTAATGATGAACTGCTTGTTGCACAATGCCTTAGCTATAGCTACAGATCACTCAACACATCCCCCAGCCTTGGGAGGAGGCTGGAGTCAGTGGTGAGCAGGTAAAATGGGATTATTTTTTCACCTACCCTCACTCTGTTCTAGACTCAGCTAGTAAAAAAAAATAAAGGAGATAGAATTGCCCCTGAACATGGTATCCTACCCCAAATGGCTGGAGATGTAGAAATGGCTGGAGGAATATTACAAAAAGTAAAGTATTGCTTTTGCACTGGTAGGTTTTCAAAATGTTTCAGCTTCCAATTTCTATTTTGTAGTAGTCCTCCAAACCTTCTCTATATCTCCAGCAATTTTGGTAATGATTCAATGTTTAGGGGTGGTGCAACAAAACTCACAAATTCAGCAAGTCTATTTGATCAAATGGGTTACACTCCAATACACAATGTGATAAATTTAAACATAATCAGTTTCTTTACTTAGATTGGTGCGCATGCTCCATAGTACAAATTGCATACAAATCGATCAAAATACCTAGAAAAACCTCTAGATATTTGTACACCCAACTAAAATTTACCAACATGTCCAATCACAGGTCGATCGATTTTATGTTCGATTTCAATTACTTTTGGCTGATCGTTATCATTCACCCTGCTGCATGCATTTTAGATGCATTTTTCATGCCCTAGTAACCTATTTCACGTATTTTCAAGTTGAAATTTTTTTTCACTAAAAGAATTGGATGTTGGAATGGATGGGGCCTTATGCAAAAGCTCACACTTTATTATGTTGTTTATATTAGTTAAGAAAGATGACCAATAATAAATAAAACTACACTTTATTTAAGAATATATAATTTTTTTTACATTATTCTGCATTTCCTTAAATAATGCATATGCTTTCACTGTATTCTGCATATGTCATGACATTCACTAAATAAACATGTTTGTTGAACAGTGTTGGCTTCTTAGAACTAATAGTCAGGTATTTTACCAATGTATTTTATTCTTATCAGGTCTCCCTTTATCATACAGTGGCTTGCAAAAGTATTTGGCCCCTTGAACTTTTCCACATTTCAGCCACAAACATGAATCAATTATATTGGAATTCCGCGTGAAAGACCAATACAAAGTAGTGTACACGTTAGAAGTGGAACGAAAATCATACATGATTCCAAATTTTTTTTACAAATAAATAACTGCAAAGTGGGGTGTGTTTAATTATTCAGCCCCCTAAGTCAATACTTTGTAAAAAAAAACACCTTTTGCTGCAATTCCAGCTGCCAGTTTTGAGGGTATGTCTCCACCAGCTTTGCACATCTAGAGACTGAAATCCTTGCCAATTCATCTTTACAAAACAGCTCCAGCTCAGTCAGATTAGATGGACAGCGTTTGTGAACAGCAGTTTTCAGATCTTGCCACACATTCTCGATTGGATTTAGATCTGGACTTTGACTGGGCCATTCTAACATATGTTTTGTTTTAAAACATTCAATTGTTGCCCTGGCTTTATGTTTAGGATCGTTGTCCTGCTGGAAGGTGAACCTCCGCCCCAGTCTCAAGTCTTTTTCAGACTCCAAGAGATTTTCTACCAAGATTGCCCTGTATTTGGCTCCATCCATCTTCCCATCAACTCTGACCAGCTTCCCTGTCCCTGCTGAAGAGAAGCACCCCCAGAGCATGATGCTGCCAGCACCATATTTGACAGTGGGGATGGTGTGTTCAGAGTGATGTGCAGTGTTAGTTTTCCGCCACACATAGCGTTTTGCATTTTGGCCAAAAAGTTCAATTTTGGTCTCATCTGACCAAAGCACCTTCTTCCACATGGTTGCTGTGTCCCCCACATGGCTTGTGGCAATCTGCAAACGGGACTTCTTATTCTTTTTTGTTAACAATGGCTTTCTTCTTGCCACTCTTCCATAAAGGCCAACTTTGTGCAGTGCACAACTAATAGTTGTTCTATGCACAGATTCCCCCACCTAAGCTGTAGATCTCTGCAGCTCGTTCAGAGTCACCATGGGCCTCTTGACTGCATTTCTGATCAGTGCTTTCCTTGTTCGGCCTGTGAGTTAAGGTGGAGGGCCTTGTCTTGGTAGGTTTACAGTTGTGCCATACTCCTTCCATTTCAGAATGATCTCTTGAACAGTGCTCCGTGGGATGTTCTAGGCTTTGGAAATCTTTTTTTAGCCTAAGCCTGCTTTACATTCTAAATAACTTTATCCCTGACCTGTCTGGTGTGTTCTTTGGACTTCATGGTGTTGTTGCTCCCAATATTGTCTTAGACAACCTCTGAGGCCGTCACAGAGCAGCTGTATTTGTACTGACATTAGATTACGCACAGGTGCACTCTATTTAGTCATTAGCACTCATCAGGCAATGTCTATGGGCAACTGACTGCACTCGGACCAAAGGGGGCTGAATAATTACGCACACCCCACTTTGCAGTTATTTATTTGTAAAAAATGTTTGGAGTCATGTATAATTTTCATTCCACTTCTCACATGTACACCACTTTGTATTGGTCTTTCACATGGAATTCCAATAAAATTGATTCATGTTTGTGGCTGTAATGTGGAAAATTTCACTGAATACTTTCACACGAATACTTTTGCAAGCCACTGTATGTAAAGCCATATACAAATATTAGAAATGTTGTTCCCTTTTCCATATTTGAAGGACAACTTCCAAGTTCTAAATACTCTTCTAGTGCTAAAAAACATTTACGCTTTATTGTCAAAGAATACAAAGTTAAAAATAATTATGAAATTTGTAGAGTTTGAGAACAAGAGTAAAAGTTTAAACCTTGCATTATGGGTCTAGTATCACTGCAAGGTAAGATCTGTGCTTAATCTAAACAAATTTGCAAGGAAAAAGAGTTTTAGGCCATGTTTCCACAGCCTTAAAATCCATGTGTTTGCTGTGTGTGTATGATTGCACCGTAAATGCATCCATTGCTAGTACATAGCATTGTTGTCTCCACCTTGACATAAACTAAATGGAACCCAGTCAAAGTAAGGTATATGGTTCTAGTTGTGTGCATTTATAAACATCTGTCCATAACCTGTAGGAAAAGACACTAAACTGAACTCCTTCTTAAACAAGTAGGGTCTACTTTTCAGTATATTTACTTAGGGCCTAATTAGCCATTAGGCACAGCAGGTGTGTGCATATAAACAACAGTAGTAAAGTTATGTTTTTATCCTGAAATATTAGCCACTATTTTTTCTATCATCAGTAAGAATGGTCTTATCATAGAATCACAATTGAATAACAATATTATCATAGTATTTTAAGTCAAAAAATGAAACATAAAAAGTCCATTGTAAAATTATAATGGCCTTCAGCCTCCATTGACATAAATATTATATTTTATGTTCGGAATGTAGACAGCACTTACCAGTTATGTAATTAAGAATTCTACAGTGGACCCTTGCCTTAGGTACCTAATTTGTTCCCAAGGGTTGGTTGTAATGCAAAACTATTTTTCCCATTAGAAATAAGGAAAATTTGCTTTCAGAACATCCCAAAGCATCCTTTACCTAATCTTTTCATTAAGAAAAATAATTGTATACAATTTGTAAATTACTAGAAACACCAATATTGCTTCTTTAAAAACTCAGATATTTGACTGCACCAGCGAAAACAGTCCATAATTTTGCTTTTAGGTCAAGACTTTGGTTATAAGTTAAACCAGAAATGTTGGTTGTAACTCCAGCTGTTCTTGAGTCATGCTGGTTATACTCAAGGGTCCACGGTATATTAAATTGAATCTGTATGTATAAACACAAACTTAATATAACTTGCTTTCTATGCAGATTTTATTGTACTCTCTGTACTGGATTATAAAAATACAGTATATAACTTTTAGTGCTCTTTATACAGGTGTGTGTCCTCTGTATGTACTATATGTACACCACATAGTACCAACTTCTGTTTCAGAATGCTGACTTAACACAGAATGCTATTAACCTCCCTGGCGGTTCACTGAGGTGCAGATTTCTGTACCAAAAGTGATACAGTGTTTTGCCTTTCCGCCCCCATTGGCGTCACCGATGACGCCGATGGGGGCGGAAAGGCTCTGTGTGCCTGCAGCTTTGTAGAAATGCTGCAGGCACACAGAGAGCCAGCGGTTGCACCTGATTCCGGCATGGGCGCAGCTTGAATAACGATCAGACTGCGCCAGTACTTGCTTCGGGCGTAACACTAGGGAGGTTAAACCAGCCATAGACGCTATGCTTGGCAGGCGTTTATCGAACAATCGGCCGCAGCATGATGACATCATCATGCCATGGTCAATCGTTCGGAATACACCATTTACGATTTGACAACCAATACTTTGGATGGGGACCCTTGTCCCCATTCAAAGTACTGGCGATTGATCAGAGAAAAACATTTGTTCTCTGGCTGATCAAATTTTTGTGCGAGTACGAATGGTTGCTCCAGGTGGGCGCGTTCATTTTGCGATTGATCACCAAGCGATCACCCCGAATGCGCATGGTGATCATTCGCAATATCGGCCACAGATTGAAGTGCTATGGCCGGCTTTAGAGGTACAAAAAAAAAAGATTTTTTTTTTTATAAGTTTACACTTGTTTTCTTTTCTTTAGATTTGGATTGGATAAAACATTTATCCAATCCAATCAAAATAAAAAAAAATTTTTCTGTACCTTTAAATCTCCCGCCTGGCTGATGACTACATCGGCACACCAGTGCAGATCACGGAAATAGCTGAAGACCTCGGCTATTTCCGGATCTGTTCGGGTGCAGCCGGAGATGATCCCACTAACAGAAACGCTCAGCGCGAGCGTTTCTGCTAGCGGGATCCACTTTGAACTGGATTATAGAAAGGCATTTCTATAATCCAGCTCAAAAGTAAAAAAAAAAAAGATTTTAAAAAAGAACATTTTTTTTTTTTCTTTAAGACCGGGACCCGGAAGAAACCGGCGGCGGAGCGGGATCGCGATGGCAGCGGACCAGGTGAGCTCCCACGATGTGCCCGGTTCGGGCATATCGTTAGGGAGGTTAAAATACAGGTTTGTACTATGTAAGTAGTACACCAAACTATTGAGGTATTCGGGTGTTGGGTCCAAGTGCACCGCGATGTTCGTGTGTTCTACCGAGCACCCGAGCCCAATGTAATTCAATTGGAGACAACCATGCACCCCCTGCTTGGATGAGGGGAGGGTTTCTGGTCCATGGGAAAAGTTCAGAAAGTGATAGAAAGTGGCCAAAAACTGCATGGGGACCATGTATGGATGCATCTTGGACTCACAAGTCGCTGCTGGTTACCATTTTCGTCTAGTTGTAGGTCACATATATACACTGACAAAAACATGCCAAAACAGGAAAAGGGACGCTCTAAGACACCATATGGCAGTGCCTGCAGTTGAGCTGACGCTCTAAAACATTATACGGCAGTGCCAGAAGTTGAATTGACACTCTAAAACATCATGCAGCAATGCCAGAGACTCCAAAACATTACATGCGAGTGCATGCTATGAGCTAACACTTACAAACATTATAAGGCGGTGCCAGAATTTAAGCTGACGCTATAAAATATTATAGGGCAGTGCCAGAAGTTGAGCTGATGCTCTAAAACATTATACGGCAGTGCCAGGAGTTCAGCTGGTGCTCTAAAACATTATGCGGCTGTGCATTCTGTTGAGCTGGTGCTCTAAAACATTATACAGCAGTGCCAGAAGTTGAGCTGGCGCTCTTAAACATTGGATAGCATAAGCTGCCAGTAAGCTGACGCTCTCAAACATTGAATGGTATTGGCTGCCGGTGAGCTGGCGCTCTTAAACATTGGATGGCATGGCTCTGATACCAACACAGAGTCATATCTGGTAAGTGGAGAGGTAATATGTCAGTTGGACTACTTGCACAACTTAGGATTTGTCTTCACTGTAATTGACATTACAGGGACTACCAACCTCTCAAGTAGCCATAAAGTACAGTTGTGTTTAAAATTATTCAACCCCCACTGAAAATTAGTGTTTTGGCCATTTTGACATTGATTTTGATCATTTCAGTCATCTTGTTTACAATGAAATCAGTGAGGCACTTGTAAGTCAGACAAATATAACATAACATTAATAATGAAATAACCACAAATGTCTTTTCTGTGCTCACATCATTATCAGTTTTATTCAACCCCCAAGTGACATTTATTCTTAGTACTTAGGACAACAATCTTTTCCAGTTATAACAGCTTTTAAACGTGAAGCATAGCTTGACACAAGTGTGTTGCAGCGATCTTAGTATCTTAGCCCATTCTTCATGGGCAAAAGCCTCCAGTTCAGTCACATTCTTAAGCTGGCCATACACCTTCAGATTTCTCTGTCAGATTTCCTTCAGATCAGATCAGATCTACCAACAACCATGTAGTATAGTTTCCTCCCTGATAGAATACATAGTGATTGGAAGGTGTAGAAAGGTCCTCATATTACATGGTTTTGGTAAAACAAAATCTGATCTGAAGGAAATCTGATAGAGAAATCTGAAGGTGTATGGCCAGCTTTAGGCTTGCACGCTGCAACTGTTTCTTCAAGTCCCACCAGAGGTTCTCAATCAGATTTAAGTCTGGTGACTGTGATGGCCACTCCAAAATGTCCCAGCCTTTAATCTACAAGGTTTGTGACAGACTGCATCACATTTCCTTCCAATATCTCCTGGTACTAAAGAGAATTTATGGTACCTTGCACATGCTGAAGCTTCCCTGTACCTGCAGAAGCAAAACAGCCCCAAAGCATGATTTACCCCCCCCCCCACCATGCTTCACAGTAGGCAAGGTGTTCTTTTCTTCATAGGCCTTGTTCTTCCTCCTCCAAACATAGGGTTGATCCATGGGCCCAAACAGTTCTAATTTTGTTTCATCAGTCCACAGATCCCTATCTCAAAACTTTTGTGGTTTATCCACATGACTTATGGCATACTGCAGTCGACTTTGGGCCCATGGATCAACTCTATGTTTGCAGTCTGTCACAAACCTGAGGCCTGGGAGACATTGGACCTTTCACCAGGACAATGATCCCAAGCATACCTCCAAGTCCACTAGAGCATGGTTGCAGATTAAAGGCTGGAACATTTTGGTCACCAGACTTAAATCCGATTGAGAACCTCTGGTGGGACTTGAAGAAAGCAGTTGCAGTGCACAAGCATGAGAACCCGTAGATCGCTGCAAGACAAGTAAGTGAAGAGGTAATATGTCAGTTGGACTATATGCACAACTTCGAATTTGTCCTCACTGAATATGACATTACAGGGACTACCAACCACTCAAGTGGCCATAAAGTAAGTAGAGAGGTAATATGTCAGTTGGACTATTTGCACAACTTCAGATTTGTCCTCACTGTGAATTAAATTACAGGGATTATTAACCTCTCAAGCCGCCATAAAACTATTTTTTCCTGGCATAGCCAGTATCCATTCTATTTTCTCTACTGGTATGATGAGAGCTCTGGTGGCATTTTTCAGTGTGGTGTGGATAGCATGGTCTGCCGGTGAGCTGACGCCCTCAAACATTGTATGGCATGGTCTGCCGGTGAGCTGACGCTCTCAAACATTGGATGGCATTGGCTGCCGGTTAGATGACGCCCTCAAACAATGGATGACATGGTCTGCCGGTGAGCTGACGCTCTCAAACATTGGATGACATTGGCTGCCGGTGAGATGACGCCCTCAAACATTGGATGGAATGATCTGCCAGTGAGTTGACACTCTCAAACATTGGATGGAATGGTCTGCCGGTGAGCTGATGCTCTCAAACATTGGATGGAATGGTCTGCCACTGAGCTGACACTCTCAAACATTGGATGGAATGGTCTGCCAGTGAGCTGACACTCTCAAACATTGGATGGAATGGTCTGCCGGTGAGCTGATGCCCTCAAACTTGTGTGGTGCATTTTTAAATCCATTAAAAATAGATATTGTCTTTATTAGCTCAGCTCTCCAGTGGTGCAGTGAAGAAATCAGGAGCAATCCAGGCCTTGTTCATCTTTATCTGAGTCAACCTGTCAACCTCCTGCTCTTCATGCTCCAAGTCTAAACCCAAAGTTTGGATGATATCGCTATCGGCCTGTGTCATCTCCTCTGCCACATTCAGAGCGTCTATCACTGATAATCATCACTGATGATAGCGTTATCACCACTAACCATCTTTGTGGATTCATCAAAAAAAATTACATTTCACACACGTCTGAAATCAATGCCCACTCCTCCCTTACAAATTATGGCAGTTGACTGTAAAGGCGACTACCAAACTGCAGCTGGTATTTGACGATTGCTGCTCAACAACATGTCTGGACAACATGTAGAACGTGCGGCAGGCTTGACAGACCCGCTGAAGGTGTGGACGACTTTCGTAAATGGGCACACAAGCATCACGCCCTCACTAGTAGCCCTTGCAAATGGGGTAGGTTTTGAGAAACCGCTGAACAACTAAATTTAACACTTGAGCTAGGCAGGGAATGTGGGTCAGGTTGCCGAGCTCCAAAGCCGTCACCAAGTTACAGCCATTGTTGGCCGCAAACATGTCTGGTTAGAGGTTGAGTGATGAAAGCCACAGCACGGTCTGGCCCTTATACCCTGCACAGCTCTGCTGCGGTGTGCTGTTTGTCCCCCAAGCAGATCAGCTTCAGCAAGGCCTGTTGGCGCTTCCCCACAGCATTGCTACACTGCTTCCAGCTAGTGAGTGACGGGGTACTGGTGTTTGAGGTGGAAATGGAGGAGAAGGTGGTGGAGAAGTGGAGGTTGGAGCCAGTAGCATAGCTGCTGGCAGAGACCCTGATGGACATAGGGCCCGCCATCATAGGCAAGGGTAGCATCTGTGCCTTCCCAGGGTACGACTCACTGCCAGCCTCCACATCATTCACCCAGTGTGCCGTGAGGGAGATGTAGCATCCCTGGCCACCAGCACTTGTCCATGTGTTTGTGGTGAGGTGGACCTTTGCAGTTACTGCGTTTGTCAGGGCACAAGTGATGTTCTGGGACACATGCTGGTGTAAAGCTGGCATGGCACACCGGGAAAAAAAGTGGCTGCTGGGGACTGCGTAGCTAGGGACAGCCACTGACATCAAGCTGCAGAAGGCCTCAATCTCCACAAGCGTAAATAGCTACATTTCAAGGGCCAGCAATTTGAAAAAGTTGCACATTTAGGGCTATGGCCAGATGGTGGGTTGCTGGCAATTTGTTTGAGCTCTTTTATCAGCATTTGGACGATGCTGCTGGTCCAGGAGCAGGGAGCAGGGCATCTGGGCCAGCACCTTTGACGGGATATTGTCCGGCAGTGCTTAAATACGGAAGGAGGAGGAGGCAGTGGTGTGACAGGCAAACTGTGGACCCAAGCGTTCTGCCCACTTATTATGGTGTTTGGATGCCATGTGGTGGATCATGCTGCTGGTGGTGAGGTTGCTAGTATATACCCTTGCTCATTTTGGTACTTTACAAGTTGCAAACTACCACTCTTTTGTCGTCCGTGCATTCCTTAAAAAAACACTATACTGAGGACCTTCTAATCCTTGGCAAGGCAGATTTCAGCAGGGTAGTGCTCGGTGTAATGGTTCCAGGCCTGCTTGGTGTGACCCGACTTCTCCCTTTTGCCCCACCACTGCCCCTTCCTGCCTGTTGCGGTGCTGCAGATCCCTACTCCTCTGAAATGCTATGCTCGCTTGGCTTGTCACCTTCCCAGGTTGGGTCAGTGACCTCATCGGGCACCACTTCCTCTTCCACTTCCTCAATCTGATCATCCTACTGACTTGACTGAAGCATAACCTGAGTGTTCGGCAACTGTGCCTCATCATCATCCACTTTGTGAACAAATGATTGCTGATCCCCACCGTCATCTTCTTGGGACTGTGAAGGCTCAAGACATTGGGAATAGGACAGGACACAATATCTCAGGTCCCTCCTCCCCGTGCTGGGAGATAGGGACAAACGTAATTGTGGCGGTGTAAAGAGCTCCTCGGAATATCCGAGTGTAGGATTACTGGTTTGGCAAGCCTCTGAATGGTGGGAGGAAGGATGATCAGAGGGAGAAATTACTTGACCAGGCTCTTGGCTACACAGAGTGGACCTGGTGGAAGAGAGGGTTGTGCTCAATGGACTGGAACCATTAAGGCCCCCATACACGGGTCCGTTTCCCATCGGATTCCGGTACGATCGATTCCGGGCACGTGCACGCCAAACGATCGTGCCGGAATCGCGTGCAGCCCACCTTGTCCGATCGATCACGTCCGATCGTTCGGGGGCCCAGAATCGGATCCGACAGAGAACCAACATGTTGGTTCCATCAGATTGATTCAGGGCCGATCGGGCACGTTGGTGGTGGACCTCAGATCGATCACCAGGAGATCTGCACAGAGGACCACATCCCACATCATGTCCTTGTAGCCCTTGCACGTTCTAGCACTGGGGGAAAAATACTCACCCTCCACCATTCCCACCCCTGCGTAGCAGTAAAGACAACACACATTAGAATGCAGGGCAAAAGGGTCTTATCTATATTAAAAACAGCCATGGTTGGCCCTCGCTCCATACAAAAACACAAGATTAAAACAAATTAAAAAACTGTACATTATTTACACACAGGTCAACATGACCAGGGCAGGGGTAGGGAAACAGCTGGCCACCCCATACCAGCAACCAGGACCCATAGGGTCCACTCAAGTCAATAAAGGTCAACGTGACCAGGGGGGGAACAGAAAGGGGTGCCAGGGCTCAGTTGCTCCCTTCCTCCAGCTCCTGACGCAGGCCTGAAATGGTGTCCCTCAGCCTGCCCATGCCCTCCATGACCGCCTGCAGCTTGGCCTCCATCCTCTGCAGCTGCTGCTCACACCTCAGGAGCCTTGATTGCACGGTCCCCGTGGCCACTGGTCGTGGGTCTGAAAAAGAATACAAAGAAATTAGTCCCCACTGCTA
>CM070036.1:84903261-84922809 GCA_036250615.1 Ptychadena robeensis | reverse complement strand
CATCATTACTGGCAAACTGTTGTAAAGGTTGTTTTCTTCACCAGGGAAATAATGTGTGGGTAATCCAGCACAGTTGTTTTTCTGTGGTCTACCAGGTCTTTTGGTGTTGCTGAGCTCACTAGTGCGTTCCTTTTTTGTAAGAATGTTCCAAACAGTTGTTTTGGCCACGCCTAATGTTTTTGCTATCTTTATGATGGATTTGTATTGTGTTTTTTCAGCCTAATGATGGCTTGCTTCACTGAAAGTGACAGGTCTTTGGATCTCATCTTGAGAGTTGACAGCAACTGGCTCTAAATGCAGATAGCACACTTGAAATGAACTCTGAACCTTTTATCTGCACATTGTAATTAAGGTAATGGGGGAATATCCAACACCTGGCCATGGAACAACTGAGCCAATTGTCCCATTAATTTTGTTCCCTTAAAAAGTGTGAGGAAATTATGCAAACTGTTGTTTTTCTTAAACCGTTCACCTGATTTGGATGTAAATACCCTCACATTAAAGCTTAAAGTCTGCAGTTAAAGCACAAAGTTTATTTCATTCCAAATCAATTTTGGTGGTGTATAGAACCTACAGTGTTAGAATTGTGTCAATGTCTCAATATTTATGGACCTGGCTGTATTACTGGGTTTTTTTTACCTTTTAAGATAAGGGTTTCAACTGCATTAAAAGCATCCCCATACTGAAGGGTAAATAGTTTGTCTCAGCTCTATTTCTTGCACAAAAATTGTAGAGAATGAGACAGGCTGCCTGGCAGGTTAATAAAACAATTTGAACTCAGTAAAAACAAAGACTGATTGATTGATAGATACAATAGTAATTATGATCATAAATACAATCCTCATCATTTTAATAGTAAACAAATGGATGTAAATATCTTGAAAAAGTATCATATTTTTACTATCAAGCTAAATTTACCAACATGTCAGATCACTTTTCAAACATTTTTTTGTTTGATTTTGATCACTTTCTGGTGGATCCTGCCAGGTGTGCAGGAATCGATTTCTGTATGATCGACCCTAAAAGTCAGTCAAACACAAACCTTTAGTTAGCTGCAGCTTCTAGAATTATAACTACGTGTGATCTATTGATAGGTGTTCATCTGCTGCTAAGTATCAACATGTAATTAAATGTGTACTGCAGGATTGTAAGGGTACTGACAGATTTGCAGACAATATTAATGTGTAAAAAAAACAAACTTGAAGAACAAGAGCACTTACAGAATCTCACAACGGTGAGTACACCCCTGATATTGTGGTAAGTAGATCAAAATATCTTTTCATGGGACAACATTGAGGGCCATTTGACAGTACTCATTCTCTGGATACACTGACCAAATTATGGAGAGACACATTTTACAATTAGATGGCATAATTTTGTGTATTTACATTAACATTCTGCATTGCAATAAAAACATTTTGTAAATAGCTACTCATGGGTAAGATGTTCCAGATTGTAAAATGTGTCTCTTCATAAGTTGGTTAGTGTGTTCAGAGAATGGGTACTGCTAGTGCTAATGCAGATCAGATTTCTTTTTAGCAATGTTTTTTTTGGCAGCCAAGACCTCCATCCTGGCATTGGCCTTTTGGCTGGAAGAAAATAGAGTGAATACTGCATGGTCCAGTCCACTTTGCTGGAACATTCTGTATATTCACCTGATATCTGAATGGCAACAGGGTTTCTGTATTATTCCCTAATTTTCTCTTCAAAACTTTGGGTGCGTCTTATGGTCCGGTGCATCTTTTAGTCCCAAAAAAAAAATGGTATTCATTACCAACACTTACTAAGCAGCCAACCATGCTATCAGTATACCATAAAGTCTGTATAATTTGTAAATTAAGTAAATTATTATTTTTTTAAGTTACATTTTATATTTACATTGTAAACTATATTACAGACATTTTCCAGGGAACTTTTGGCACTGAAGATTTTTAGATATTTGCCCAGATATAAGCCCTATCAAGTGTTAATACTAGACCTCCTCATCTCCATCATTGTCCTATAATTACATTGCAAGAAATAGGAACGAGGACACGAGGCGCACAACCTAGTACAACAAAGTAAGGTACTGTAAATGGTAAAATAAAATAAAACAAAGACAACATTCTCATAATAAAGAATGTTTGCAATGATTATTCTCTCAGGGCAGTGTGCTTACCAGGATGATGTCACTTCCTGGTGTTGATGAGATCACTTCCTGCCTACAGGTGCTGGAGGACTTAACAGGATCAATGGAACCCGTTTCGAGTGGAAGCTCTTTTTTGATAGGTAGTAGTAGGTAGTAGATAGTAGGTGTAGCACACCTACACGCAACTTAAACACCCACCCCTCATACTGACCCCATTTTTACTCTGTGATCTTTTCCCAAGCCCCATACACCTACTGAGGGTCCTTCTTGCCACTGATATCACTGTAACTGTGTAATCACTGCTGACAGTTGTGTGCAACTATCTATTATCTTTCTTCATTTAACCGAGAAGACCAAGGTCATGCCATGTGGGCAAAACATCGTCAACCTGTCACAACATGAACCATCACAGCTTCCTAAACTCACAGTATAATGAGGCAGATAGTTACACTAAAGTCATCACAGCTTTCTGCCTCCTTAAATTCCGCCAAAATTATGGAGAAAAAGTGATCCTCTACATTATGTGACATGTGTTCAAGGATTGTACCTTTATTGTTATATGGATAGCAATGAATAAATCTGTAAGTACATGGCAATTATTACCTCAAGGAGTAATTTTGCTCATCATTAGGATGTTCTAATCATTTAACGTGTAATATAAGTGTTTTAGTGGTTTTAAAATAATTGAACATTAAAACACTTTTTTTAAATGTTATGTTAGTCTTATATAAAAAATATAATTGTTTACATGAGTGACTTTTCAATAACTGATCCTTTTTATATAGGATTAATATTTTCCAGATTTCTTCCATAAACTCTGGTGTTCCAACACAGACCATGAATGTTTCATGAAAGTGGAACAGAAAGAAAGGTTGTACTTATTTTGTAGTGACCTGAATTCAACATCAGATGTTAAAATCATGACATGAAATTTTGGTTGAGAGATAAAAGTAAGAACAGAGGGCTGACCACATGCCGGATGATATTAGTGGCAGATGTGATCGTCAGAAGTGTGATGGCATTTCCTCTGAATAGGCAAATGTACTTTTAAAACTTTGATGTTAAAATGATTAGCAATGAAAATATGCTTTGTTCCTTTGCCTTCACATGGTCTCAATAATGGCACTTATCGTTTACTTGTATTTTTTAAATCAAATATTATCCCGTCTTTTATTTATGTGCAGATGCTGAACACAATGCCGCTTTTCTGCTAGTCTAAAAAAGAACTCTGAATAAAATATACAGTTTTAGAATAAAGGTCTGAATATGTCTTTTTCCTGTTTCATTGTAGTTTATTCCAACTTTTTTATGTTTTTCCTGCTTTTTCCTTCTTTTGATCTTCAGAACATAAAAATAGCCAACACTGTGCACCATATTATCCACAGATTCTCTAATTAGATGCCACGTGAACTTTTCAATGGAAACATTCTATTAAGCAATAATATGTGAGAACATAAGTTATAAATAGATTATATAACCTGTTATACATATGGACATGTTTTCATTATTTCACTATTTGATATTCATATTTCCTGTTGTAAAGTTGTAGCTGATTTTCTAAATCTTTTCTAAGCCAGTTATATTTTATGGACAAAAATGTGCTATCAGCAGATGTTTGGTTCAGGTGAGGGACAATAGAACTCTGACAGATGTGATTAACATTAAACTACATCTACCTTAGGGGCAATTTACTCTCAGTTAAGGTCACAACCAACCTGTGCATTAGGATATCAAGCCATACATGTGGGTAATTTTTCATCATTACCAAACATGTGAAGATACTACTTTCTATTCAATTACCTGAATGAAGGAACTTTACAGACAGCAAAATATCCTCAGTAATGGAAAAACAAACATAAACACTTAGGGTGCCCATACACGTTTTTACACTGATTTTTTGGGTACCGATGCGATATTCGATTTCGACGCTCGATTTTTGCTTTAGTGCTATTTTTAAAAATCGGTTGGTTGGGAATCTTTTATAAGTGGCCGACAGACCAAAAATTACGGTCATCCTCATTCGGGACCCGACCGACTTTTCGCCCGATTTTTCTAAAACAGCATCGGTCGGACTACATTTGCATGTTAGTAATCCCGAACAATCGACCTACCTGACCGACCGGATCAGTTGGAAGGGCTAAAATCGCACGAAATATCGCAACGTGTATGGGTACCTTTAGCAATTAAATCAATAGATATTGAATTAAGGCTGGGTCTACAACCCCAAAAGCCATGGATGGCATTATGGGCACATTGGAGTGATATGTCCATGGCGCCCACGCGCGGTTTGCTAGCTATTCGGGTGCTGTGAACTCGGCAGGCTGTTGTTGATGCATAAAGTCTGCACAACTTAGTGTATACCTAGACTAAAAAACACAATTTACAGTACACACAATTGCCACAGTCCATCCCTCTTCCAATAAATAAACTGTGCTATGAAAGAGAGAAGGAACCTAATACTCCCCATAAATGCATTAAAAAGAGCAGAGCTACTAACATAGTGTGATACTATAGTAAACATGTTAATTAGCAACTTTCCTGACCTGTTAAGGACTATTTGTGAAATCTTGTGCAGTGAAAAAATTAAAATTAAGATGTAGCTACCGTATATGAACTTGAATTCTGTTTAGAAAGGAACCTGTGCATGACAGAACTGGATTCTTCTTAGAAGCAAATGCTTCCAATCTTATATTCCTCTCCCTGTCCCAGCCAAGACAACCACAGCAAGTCCCCTGACAGAGGAATATACTCAAGAAGTAAAATGCTTGGTTTAAGAAGCAGAGTCTTGCTGCCCAATTAGAATGACGCATGATATGTCGCAGTACATGACTGCTTTCATGCCCTGTATGATAAACAGAACCCCAGCATTTTCCTTACAATGTGGGACCATCCTACCAAAGCCAGGATGTTTTTTTCTTTTCTGCAAGCTAATGGCAACAAAAACACATTCCATCCTGTGGAAATAACTCCTTCAAGACTGTTGGAAAACCATTTCAGGTGACTACTTGTTGAAGTTCATCAAGAGTGTGCCAAGCAGTAAACTGAGCAAATGGTGGCTATTTTGAAGAAACTAGAATATAAAACATGTTTTCAGTTATTTCACCTTTTTTTGTTAAGTACATAACTCCACATGTGTTCATTCATAGTGAAAATAGTGAGAATCTACCAATGTAAATGGTCATGAAATAAAGAAAACACATTGAATGAGAATGATATATATATATATACATACAGATGTACATCAGCTGCCTTAACTATCTCCTCGTTTAGGCCTGTGTACACTGGCATTAGACTGTGGTGTCACTCAGTGGGAATCACTATACCGCTATGGGCCCATAGCTACAAAGGGGCTCCTGGTTGACTGATCTCCTGGTTGATTTTCTCCCCTAGGCTTATACTCGAGTCATTTAGGTTTTCCAGAATTTTTTGTAAAATTAGGTACCTCTGCATACATCCGGGGCAGCATATACTCCAGTATATACTGTATAATAAACTAAAATAAAGGGTGTTTTTACTGTTTTGAGTGGCATGGTGGTATTCCTCTTGATTGTTTTATAGGAATATTTTGTTTATGTTTTAGTTTAGGTATGGTTTAGTTATTAAACAATATAAATGTAGAAAAAGCTACATGATCTTTGCTTATAGTAGTGTACAGGGACCCCTGGAAAAGGTCCCTGTACATTCAAAGTATAACTTTCTACAAAGTATACTTACTACAAAGTATAACTTTGATTAGCAGTGTATCTCCCTGCTGTTTTACAAATCTTTGGCCAAGCGCACGTGCATCAATAAAGGTTTTCCTGGCTCCTTACAGTTTGAAAAATACAGCAAAGTGTGTGGTTCTGGGCATATTTTATTAAAATATATTCAAAATAAGCAGGGGTTACCTACATAGTGCAGTAAAAACTATTCTCTAATGAAGCTGTACAATTTATATTTCCTTTTAGTAAAACACTGTATGACATATCATTCTGAATCATTAAAACGTTCATATGTTCTGTTTAAAAAAAACTCTGCACCGTATAAATCTATTTTTGTGCAGGATCATTTAAAATAGTGCAAAGTCATAAAGAAAAAAAAACAGATTCCAAACAAGAAACCTTTTCTTTAACCAAAGACCAAAAACAAACTTCCAAAGTTAAAGTGAAATTTCAAAAAAGTTCAAAGAAATGCAAAGAGAGCATGTATTCATAGAGAGATCACACAGATACATCAAAGTAAATTGTCCTGGTGGCAAGTTCTGGTTGAGACTTTGTAAAGATTAACTGTCAATTTAAATACCATTTGAGAACACTGGTAGTTAAGCTGGTGAATGCTGACCCATAACTGGTAGTTTACCTTATAAGTTGTTGGTCAGTTTGAGGATTAACTGTATTCTTATAATAAAAATTAACTGTTTTATGCCAATACCTACAAAGGTATTACCTTAAAAGATAATATCACAAAATATAGTGCATGTTACAGCTATCTAAACTATCTACTATCATGAAAACGTAAGAACTACTTATGGCTGGAACTCCAGCACTGGTTGAAAATTGTCCTTTCCTGAACACCATCTCTTTTTCAGTTTTTTTTAAAAGAAGAAAAATATTATAGAAACACATTGAAACAGAAATATATATTTATTTATATTTTTTTTATAAATATTTGCTGCTATTAGAAAAATGTACTTTCCAGTTGCTGTCAAATGAACTCCTGCCTAAAGTCATTGGGAAAATGGGAGGAAAATAGCTGCAGCTATAGGCTGAGGCATATTTTTTCATTCCTTGACAGAAAGCACGTTTCTTTGCCCATTACCCATGCAGCAGTAGCAACTTTTTTAGCTATCCAAAAAATTTTTTTATTTGTTGTTGTTAGGTGAGATGGTGCGAACACAAGCCGGAGAGTGTCCGCGAACAGGGAGGGGGTCGAACTTTAAGATGTCCGCCGTCAGCCTGTTCGCGGACCACATTCAAATTCCCGCCTCTAGGCGGGGAATTTGAATCGGAAACAACCGGATGTGACTAGTGACGTCACATCCGGTCCAGGAACGCATCCTCGAAACGCTTTATCGGTTAGTGATGGTTTTTTTCTGCGGGAGCCCGGATGTGACGTCACTGATGTCCACTTCCTAATCTGAGCCGGAATCTTACTACAAGACCGGCTTCATGCACGGTCTTGTAGTGAAGAGATTATTTCATCCGGCACGATCTGGCAGGTCTGATCCTGCGAAGAATTCAGATCTTCTTCTGGACGGCGGAACAGGACGGGTCGAACACACGTACTGTCGCCGGCGAAAGGATAGGCGAACATTGCAGTGTTCGCCGGCCGAAACTGCTCTCCGCCGCGAACAGGTGGTCCATCCATATGTTAGGTGTAAACATTGCCGGAACCTAAAAACTGAGAAGGATACGCTTCAACTTGATGAGAATATTACAACTCTAAAACATGTCCAGGCGGTACAGAGAATGTAGTATATCTATGGTTTTTTTTTTTGTGAAGCGCAAGGACTTAGGTTTAACAGAAATATAAATGAGACATTTATTCTCAGTGCTCTTTTTCCATATCGCGGAAAGGATCGGTAACTACTATTACTGAGAAGAAACAGGAAGGGGTCAATGAGTAGTATAGATGGGCGAAAGGTGACCCGGGGACAGTTGGTGCGCCGCAAACATCTGGCAAACGGGCAAACATTCAATGTTCCAATAAACCTCCTAGACATCATAAAGGCAACTTTGACTCCAACCTCACATTCAGAGGTGCAGTACAGCCAAATGAATATTTTTAAAATCAGACCAACCCCCCCATCCATTAAAAACAAAAGCTGGGGTTATACAGTTGAGGGTTCCCAGACACGCAAACGATAGGCGCTCGAAATAGATGCCCTTTTGAGACAGCGCTATGACCGAGGCGCACCTCATTTAGGTATGCAGGATGATGAGGGACACGTCCGTAACCGCTTGACATGACCTGAGTGGGGATTGGTTGATACCACTCGGAAACAGTGGGGCTAAAATAGATGGCCCGCAAGAGCAAACGGCGTGACATCAGCGCGCAAGCGGCCACCGATCTAGCAGCCAGTCTATAAGTGGATGGCCAGCTTTAGTTTAATATATCTGTCACCATGCTCCACACAAGCATGGGCCCCCCCCCCCTAGAACATACCAGACCTCCTGCCTCGCATAGGTCGCTTGTAAAGTCCTGGATAGGGGGACCACAAACAAACGTTGAGTCCTCCACCCCCTTCTCCTTTCTCCCCATTTATCCCAACCAGTCCAAACCTACCGCCACCCACCGCCTTATTTTTAATTTACCTTCCCTGAAGGACAGAAAGGGGGGCACTCCCATTCCACCAGGCCCCATGCTATAAGGTACGGGGTCTCTTACCCACAACATGGGCCAAGCATTGTGTGGGAGTGGGTGAGTGCTCATTGAGTATCTGGGTTCAACTCCACCATTGTAAATCCATTCCTTCCCACAAAGGTAAAGATCCCAGGTAGGGGGGTCTCTTTCCTGAAGCTCCAGCAATGATTTGGTCTCTCGAAGCTGACAAGCTGGTTTATCTGACCCAAATGGGAGCCAAAGGGGAGGCCCCGCGCACTCACCCATTTTGGGCGTCCACAGCGGCTGATTAATGCTTCCTCCACAGAAGCGGAAACACCACCCGGGGGTCTAGATTCTATGTCAGTTTGTCATTATGCATGCTATTCAGTAAAAAACTCATCTAAGTAAAGGCACCAAATTAAAGAAACATTGTATTGAATCATATAGATGTATCCAATACAATTCAAAGTAAAAAAAAAACCCAAACACTTTGTCCATTAATTTAAACTTTATTAAAATCAAAAAACCACATACAATACTCCGTGTAGACAGTAAAAAAATTAAGTCAGAATGTGAGGTACCACGACTCCCAGTCTCCCGGACCACACCTCCAAAACCAGGGCCAAACAGGGACCAGCAGGCCAAGAGACCCCGTCACGTACGTTGGTGAGGTGACAAACCCGTTACCCTAACACCCTAAAACACTGCCCACCACTTGCGTTGCGGGAGCACGCCGCCCGATAACTGCCACTAACGGCATTCACAGTCTATACACTCTCTGTCACAATCAGACAGGGATATTACAGAACTTGGTAACCACAACCGTCTAGTCTCTTAAGGAGAAGGAGTTCTCTTTGTTAATTTAGAGCATTGGAGATCCGCAATACGATTTAATATCGTTTTACTAAAAAGCGTAATAGTGCACAAATATTTACAGAAAAGTAATAAACAAAACATACAGACAATGACAGCAAAAATAAAAGGAAAAAGAGAGAAAGTAATACTTAAGGTGAATCCTGGGTACTGGCTTGGTATGATGCAGAGTCCCCGATCTGGATTGTAAAATTTAAAGTCCAAATAGTCCAGTCCTAGTCAAAAATGGTGTATTGGCTCTCAATCATTGACCTGATGAGTGTTCCTTGTGGTGATGGTATTGGAGAGCTGTCGTATGAGGGTTCACCCCAGCTTTTCAAGCCCAGTTCCCAGGGGGGCCAACGGCTAACATCCAATGAGCAGTTACCAGTAGACTCAAAACAGAGGGCAGCCCCCTGACACAGGGGTGTCCACCAGATCTGCCCACAATAATAATTCATACCTGCATCCATATTTCTGCAGGGGAAGGTGCTATCACCGAATGACTTACAAATTATGATCCTGCAGAAAATATGAAATTCAAGGATAGTAAACACAATTAGCTTAGGAATTGGGGTCACCGAAGTCGGCTCTTACTGTGTTTCTCAGGTTCTGTGATTCATAGAGTTACCATGTTTGGATTATAAATAATCCATGGGATATGGTGGTTCTACTTGTGCCCATCTCTTAACTATACCTCCTTTCTACCTATCCCAAATATTAGAAATATGGAAAAGGAATCATGTGTTATGGTGCTCTGAGGTTGATTAGACTACAGACACAGTGTCTACCTTTTGTTGATTCAGGGGTGAAGTAAAGGTGTGAAGCTTTTTGTTCTTAGGAGCTAAAAGACATCCTGCAGGAAGTTCCTTACACCTAGGTGGGCCACAGGTAACCAGATTAGCTTATCAATGTAAGTAAAGGGAAACATACATTACATTCTGCTCTGTGCTGTCCGGGGATCTGAAGCTTGCTTCTTCACTAATGCAAGCCGGCATATCATCCCTCTCCCAGCCCAATTTGCATATGAATGTCCCGCGGCCCCCCAACTTCCATCCGATCGGCCAGTATAAAAAAAAGGCATAAAAACATTATCCAAATAAATCCATTCTTGTCCACGATGTTGTAAAAAAAAGATAAATCTTCTGAGCTCCCCTGGAGAGATCCATCCTCCTCGACATCACACTAAGAAAGAGGCTTGATATCCGGCCTTGCGCAGTAAGTAAAGGGAACATTTTTCCCACACCCAGTGGGCAAGCCCATGGCGCTACTGGGAGGCATTATTGATAAACAAATTACCACGTGATGACACCCCGTCTGGCGCAGGGAGGCTGGAAATCAATGCAAAGTACTTCTGCAATACATATGTGTCATGTTATTATTGGCTACATTTAATAATTAATGTTATGATTAAACGTAGCCGGTATGGAAATGTATGTACATTGGTTAATAGTTGTGGGGTTGGCTTGTATGTTCTGTTATGTGTTCAATGAATTATATTGTCAGTGTATGTATATTTGTTAAAAAAATTTACAGTTGGGTTGGGTTGTAAATTATATGTAATAATGTATTTAATTATGACATATAATATTGATTTGAAGCTTTGTGTGTTTTTAGTGGCATGAATTACCGGTTAGTGTAGTATAGGGGGGTTAATGTTTTGGAATCGCTTATTTGGTTATTTGGAAGATTTTTATTCCTCTATTTTTTGAGTTATGTAGTTACTGTATTTATTTAATTTTAACTTTGATTTCATGTTGTGAGTTGTGTTGTTTTATTAGTGGCAGGTTTTGAATTGGTGTTCATCCTTTAACAGCTTTTGGTGGTCTTTGTTATGTTTTATAGTGTATTTGCTGTTACTGGGTTAGTAAATTGTGTGGTTTTATGATTTACATTAGGTGCTATTTCTTGTTTTATAATTGTCGGATTTAATAAATGTTGCTGTTTTATGAGGAGAAATATGTGTTTTTTGGGGTTTTGACAATTGTTTGGTTTTTAATGTGCTTATTGCTAGGGGTTAATGGATTTGGAATGGGTAAATAAACCCAATAGTCATTTCAAGTTATTATCTGTTATCATTTATTTCATGATTACAGAAGATATGGGGGAGGGGGGGTATATGTATTCATTTATTATATGTGTTATATATGTGTTATGTTGTACATAGGGCGGACTACAGGGCAAATGTATTTTCATTTTGACATGTAATCATTCTTTTGGAATGGTTACATTGCAAAATAAATATGTTCTTGCCTCTTCCTGACTCTGTCTATATAGTACACTATGACCTGATCCGGCCAGCCAATCACTGTAATGTCAGCACCTAACATGGCTACTGGCATTACAGTAAGGGCAGTACTTACCTGACCCTTGATTACAGGTCTACAACCCGCAAAATGTGTGCAAACACATAAACATGCTGAGGTGCTCGACTGATTAGCCCCGTGCATAGCAATACTCAAGCATAACACATAATTGACAAGCATGCTCACTCATCACTAGTAAACACAACAAAGTTTCATCAACTGCTGGCTGACTATACATCCAGACCCACTACTCTAGTGGTCTAGATACCCCTGATGTACGGACTTCCTTACACCTTGGTTGGTGTCATACCCCATGCCACTATTACTCCCTTGTTTTTACATTTCCTTATCCTCCCTTCTTTCTATCTATTCTTCTACTGACTTTCCTCATCTTCCCCTTTCTTCTTCTCCTGTTTTTTCACCAACTAAATTTTTAAACCTACCTTTTCAGTATTAACTATGCTAATATCTCAACTACCCTATCACTTTAAACTTCACCAACACAAAGGACTCACGTTCTAGCTTAATCATCGCATCACTTGCACTAGTGAAGGACCCCCCTTGACCTACTTTCCCTAGAATGACTTTGTTGTTACACTTTTCTTTTTTTGTATTTTTGTTATGTAAGCGACATTTAACTGTCATGTTTAAAACTTTAATAAAATTCTATTGCATAAAAAGTCCACCTCTACTCCACTCATTAATCTAAATTAGTAGCACCTGTCTGAGTTCTTTAAAGACACCTGTCCACACCACAATCAGTCAGACTGCAACTGAGGAGGACTTCATATGTGCCTACCAAGAGCAAACACTTTGAGGGCCCATTCACACTATATGCGTTTTTTAAAGGCATGCTTTTTTTAAAGGCATGCGTTTTTGACATTACATCTGCGCTTGCGTTTTGCATTTGCGTTTTGCATTTGCATAAATAAAAAATGCAGACAGCAGTGAGTTTTTAAAAACGCATGAGGAAACGTTGCGTTTTTAAAAACTCACTGCGCTGTGTGAATGGTAACATTGGTTGTCTATGTAAAAACGCACGCAGTAAAAAACCACGTGCGGTAAAAAACGCATGCGTTTTTAAAACGCACCGCAACGCATATAGTGTGAAATGGCCCTTAAGCACCCCAGGTAGTCCTTGTACATAGGATGTGAATGCTGGTGAATGCTAGTCCATACTCCACCTCAATACAAGTGTTCAGTCCATGCTAAAGCCAAGCTAAATAGGTCAGCTTTTGCTTATCTCCTTTCCCTGGGGGTAGATAGGCAGCAGGGGACTAACAAACACAGAGTGCTTCAGCATAAGCCTGCAACTCAGCTCTGGCAGGGTGTAGCGGGGCCTCCGGGTAAATAGTAGGGTGAGGCTCCTCAGGAATTTCCCAGGCCTGAGTCTTCTCTACCGAAATCGGGTAGACCCTTTATAAAGGGTCTGCCCATGCTGGAACTAGGTCCGAGGCCGCTCCCCTGGCGGATCAGTCAGAGCACTGGACATGGGAGAAATACCAACATGTCATCGAGCAAGGGTGGATGCAGTATGGTACCTGGCATGGGCAGCAAGAACAGTGTCGAGTTGCGATGGAAATGTTATCAATTCAAAGGACCTTCTCATGATTGTAACCAGTGGCTGGGACCTCGGGAACCTCCCCCTGGATAGTGGAACCTCCCACTGGAGGGCAGGTGCAGCGGGCGGCAGCCTTTGGTCTCGACCCCTACTGGCTAGCAGGCTTTTCAGGTTGAGCCAGGAAGCAGAAAGCAGAGGCTGCCCAGTTTAATTAGTGGTGATTTGTAATCCAATGAGGAGCGACAGGTCTGGTCATGATGTCAAAAGTCACATTGCCGTCAAGGGATGATCTCAATTGACCCTGTAGGAGTATGTGACTCAGGACACCAGGCGCTGTCTTCTTGGAGTGCTTTTCCCCTTCTGGGCAGCCATCTTGTGAATAGGGGTACTGAAGCGTGGCATAGGTGGGAAGACAGGCACCTTACCTGGCAGGCGATCAGTGGTTTCCCAACACAGTTAACTGGTATTGAATAAAGGAATGTCCACACACTAGTATGCTGCAAACTGTGGTCTTGCTTTACTAGTAAAAGGAATATGTACACACCGGTCCCAGAGATAGGGTACAGTCCTAAGGTAATTACACAGTTGCAAATAGTCTATGCATAAATTAGCTGCTGGAAGGCTGATGCTCTGACTCATCTGCACCTCAGTAAGAGGTGCAGATGGACAGATTGGAGGGAGAGGAACAGTCTATGATACAGCTGGTTATGCTAAAGTTTAGTAGTTTCTTCCTTCTCAACCCCTAGCCCTTCCAGGGTACACTCAAATGGCACCTGCTGGTTCCTGTAGTTCCCCAGGCCTGTAGGATGGGCTTGTTCTTACTTCCTGGTTCATTTTAGGCAGAAATAGGCAGGACGTCACAGATAGCTTAGATTTCTCAGTGATCTGCTTTGAAAATTCCCATAGAAAATCACTGAACACCCCAAAGTGGCCACCCGTGATATTGCACCCCCAGTTTCATGTGTTGCCTTCAGCGAACCAGAAAGTGAAGGTTATCTTGTTAAAATGGTCATTACAGGTAAGTTTTTGAGGTTTTTTTACTGCATTCCTCCCTATTATTGGCACTTCTAGTGCCATTTCTAAAAACATAGATTTTGGTGGTAGGTCCACTTTAAAACAAGAGATGCTACAGCCTTCCATCAGCTTCTAAATTTTAAGCAGAAACTTTTAAAGAGATATACACAAAATATATGTGGTGCCATATGTGTCAGATAACACAAATATATACATTTTCCATTACACTACCCTTCAAAGGTAAGTAAAGATTGTCTGAGGTAAATAAAATACCTAAATAGAGGGATGCTAATAATTTGACCACAATGAAATAAATTGGACTGTCATGGCCAAGGCTGACAAGGACAATTGCCTCCATGCCTATGCTCTTCATGAGGTGCTGGTCATGCTAGGATTTCATCCCTGCTCCTTACACAGAACATGCTTTCAAGAGGAATAACAAAGGTACAGACTGGAGTTTCCTTAGTTGAAGGATAGCATGGCAGCATATTTGTTGTTCTACCATGCAGCTATTAAAATGCTGAGGCCTGCAGTAAAATTAGCAGAGGGGATGGAGTCCACTGTGTCCCTGACTTTTATGGTTTTACCCACATTTGCACCCTCTGCAGAATTCAGGATACCAAGATGCCAGTCAGAAGAAACTTCTACCCATGCCTGCTTGTGCAGGTGTCTGTGTTGGTATGCACTTTTCATCTAATAGTCTAAAAGTCATATATGTTCCACTACATGTTGGCAAAGAGCAAGGACAGCCTAGGCAGTTGAGGACAAGGAGTCAGCTGGCAAATGAACCGTCCCCAAAAACTAACAAGGCAGATGTGCGAAATAATTAGTTTTGGTACAGTCAATTGGATTTAAGTAGACCAGTTTGACCAACTAATCAGTACAGTACATGACAATGTTTTATTCTGGGTATTTAGGGCAGTTATACCTAAATAAGAAAATGCATATTTTATCTATTCTCTTTTGACTATGCCATATGTCCTTACTACCAGTGCTTGTATTCCTATTATGAAGACTTAGTTTGGACAGTAACAAACCAAAAAAGTGGGTCTGGGCCCCAAATTAATTATAATGGTATCTATTTTCATCATGAGAATACACCTATTCTCATGAAATGTAATCTTTTTTACATACTAGCTATAAAAGCATCCAAAAAAAGTTTAGAAAATTACGAAAAAAAGTTAATATTCAGTCACAGTGTATATGATAATGGATAACATCTGTGGATACACTGGTGTTTACAGGCATTTGATGGGAATAATTCCAACAACAATAACTGTTGTTTTGCCCTTAATATTTAGGCATCATCAAGTTCTATACAATCACTGCATTTGACAATATGGCTACTTCAGGACTTCACCATTTGAACTCTTAAATATACAATCACTATTTCAATGCTTTTACTAATGAACTAGAACTTCCTTTATTGTTAGCAGTCATCGCCATGTATATAATCATATTACATTGTGATGCACTGTATGAAACCATAAAAAAAATCTACTCCCCTGACCCTATAGATCCAAATTCAAGGCATGTGAAAAACTTTATAGGCTTTATTTATTTTACTTTGGCTCTAATCCTCTTCATGGTTGTTTAGGGTGCACAAATGTACCAGCTCTGATATGTATTTTTCCTAAAGTATGTTTACATTCTACAACAACCTATGTAGTATGTTTTCAGTCTCAACATCTCTTGCTACATGTCAACAGTCTCTAAAGGTATACTAAAGCGTCATGCTGTATGTTCCGATTATTATTTCTTTGCCTCAGTTGTTGTCAGGAGCCACACCTGAGCCCCATTGTATCCATTTCGTAACCTCAGATATCCGCTGTAGAAGATGTATATGGTTAACCATCTAGCTCAGCATCTACTGTATGCTGCCAAAAAAAATCAGATACATTAAACTGAAAAGTAGTACATTAAACTGAAAATAGATCATATTGTAGCAACTTTACACTAGTGAACTTCCCTGAAGCAATTAAAGGCCAATATTTTAGAACGTTCCTTAGTAATTTTCTTCCACAAATATTATCTTTGTAAAAAGAGAGTTTAGACAGGGTTAGCACATAGCGTCAGCCCTGTGACAGACAATACTACAGAATTCTCAAAACAAACCAGAAATAATCCAGGCACATAGATGTACTTCCTCTCTAGATTTCACCTTTTAGTTTCCATTTTTGTTCCCAGAGCAAACAAAGAAAAGTAAAATATTCCCCATACTTTTCACATGCATTTCCTTATCTGACAAAACTACAAAACTTTCCAAAATGTTTTAACTTTTTTTTAAAATTGGTAAATAAAATATAATTGTATCTCCTGCAACTTTAATAAGGATTTACATTAATATACCGGTAAAACACAGATTTGCCAAACTTAGAAACTTGGGGTCCCAAAGATAAAAATTTAGACAAAGTTACGGGCCAACAGTGATATTTATAAAAAAAAAACTGTATACAAGTTGAGTTTTTTCTTCTCATCAGATGAATCTGAGAATATGGACTTAACACCATGTGATGCCATTGGTCATGAGTCTTTATCAATAGAGTTGGTTGAATATATATATTTTTTTTAAATCGGCCAGTTTGACTTTGTGTGTTAATTGTTGGAGATGTAGAGAATGGTTCAGGGTATACTACAAACAAAAGGTTTTGCTCTAACATAAATCGTTTTTGCATAAATCAGTCAATAAATAACTTACGCAAAAACTACAAATGCTATAGCAATACATTTTGTTTTCAAATGTTCCCACAACCCTACATCTCCAGCAATTTTGGCCAGCTAGTCAAAAAAATCCACCATCAAGGGATCATCTTTGGGTGTTACATTGGCTGGGTGATGTAGACACTATCACAATTACAAGTTTTAGAAACGTCATAGAACATAAGGAATATTGTCAACATATATCAAAAGATTTGTAATTTATTATAAATGACATAGAACATTACAATAACTTATTTCCCTTTTCTTCTATAGGGTTTCTTAAACTCATATTTGTGATATTATGTTGAGGGATTTTTTGTATGATTAATCTACATATAATTATGTGTTTAGGTCCTTGGGGAAGAGTTCTGTTAGCTCCTTGTTCAGTGTAGTTATGGGATCCCGATCCCATGGCAATGTTACAAAGTAGTAACCAGTAAGTGGTTCATGTGTCCATGTGTTGCACTGTGATTTGCTTTTTCAAAAGCAGAGCTCCACTTCACAACGCAAGTACAATGCATCAATGCGTCCATTGAAAATACATTTTGGGACACCACTAACATGATTGGGGTAGAAGCAGTGAAAGCACAGCCATAGACATAGACTGTGTTTTAATACATATTTGGCAGTGTTGTTGTGAGTATGTTTTTGTTGGTTTGTTTAGGAAGTACATATGACTGACATTAACTCTATGTATATAACACAGCTTCAGCACCACGGAAAGCAGTTGCGAAGTGAATACATTTTATTTAACAAGATCCAATCTTATTTGGTAAATAGGTACATTTTATTTATCAGATTTATTAGGGTATTTGCTGCAAACATAGCCTGAAATGTAGAATATAATATGTCCATAGAAAAGTTTTTTAACTTTGAAATGAAATCACATGCTCTCATCATGTAAAAGGTGTCCAAAATAGAACATTGGATAGAAGTCTTATAAAACGGAAACTGTTATTTTATGTCAATAAAATAATAAAGATATGCAGTTTTTTTGCACTATATGATACACTTTTGTCTCCCAAAATTGGTGTGAAAAACATAAAACATGTGCGTCTTAGAGTGTGAATGGGCCTATTAGAGGATCTTTCCTCTGGCTCTAAGTATGTGAGCTGAGCATTGTAAGCCCAGCTCACATACACAGGCAGTGACTCTCCTCTTTTTTATGTGAACTGGGCTCAAGACAGCTTCGCCACCTTTTCTAATTCCCACTCTAATGGTCCAAGCATGGAGCTCTGACCAGAAGAGTTGTAAAAACACAAAGTATTTTTAGGGGATAAGACGATCCGCTGTACAGGGTTTGTCTAATTGTCTTAAAATATTGAATATTACCTATGACATAGGTTTTTGGGAACATCAGTTTGAAACATTCAACAGCAAATTACCAGCTTTGTAATCAAGAGACTATATGTGACATTAAATTATTATTTATAACATAAAAATTTTTATAACGTGGTTAAACTTTACCTTGGTTTAACTCTTGGTGTATGTTTGTAATCTCACTGATGTCTTCATTATGTTTCACTGTGGGAATAATGTTCTTTGTTGTTGTCTTTGACAAACATAGGGATGGTAACCAAAAATTTTCATCATTTTCAAATGCCTGGGTACTGCATGGTCTGGGGACCTTTTTTCAATAAGGCGGCGATGTTCACCAAAACGACTTCTAAAAGGTCGGATGGTTCTGCCTACATATAACAGGTTGCAAGGGCAAATCAGAACGTATATTACATGGTCTGAGGAGCAGTTGAAAAATTGGCGAATGGGATGGGTTTTACCAGAGTTGTCTGTGAACTGTTTATGTTTATGCTCGAAACGCGTCCCATTGTTCCTATTGAGCCCCCAGTATCTGTAAGCAGGAAGTGATCTCTTCTCCAACCAGGAAGTGAGGTCCTCCTGGAAAGCACATGGCCCTGAGAGAGCCAGCCTTGGAAACCTCTCTCATTGTGAGTATATTGTCTGTTGTTTTGTCTAATTTTGTTTCAATTTGTTTTATCTTATCCTATTCCACATTATTTAACCAATTGTTGTACTAGGTTGTGCGCCTCTGTCCTTGTTCTTATTTGTCTGTTACTGGGGGCCACACTCCTCCATTTTGAGAGCTGCACACCTACACACAACTTAAACACCCATCCCTCATACTGACTCCATTTTACTCTGTGATCCTTGCTCAGGCCCCATACACCAACTGAGGGCCTTTCTGGCCACTGATATCACTATAGCTGTGTAATCACTGCTGAAGGTTGTGCGCAACTACCCATCATCTTTCTTAGCTTTTGTCTTGCAACTCTAGTTTCCAAATACAGACACCGCTCTGTGTTCTGTGTATGTTTTTTAAAATATTTCTATCTCTTCTAACATATTCATCTATCGATTCCATATCTTTACCATTGGAATATGTTTTTCTTTGCATCAATACTAATCTTTTCCCCTGAAAATAAGACCTACCCTTAAAAAAAAAAGTCTAAGCAGGATTACTCTATCTGCACGATATCTTGTGTATCAAAACAGTTTTTGAGTTGGACCTGGCCTATTTATTTACTGTAATGAAAAAACGAACAACAAAAATGAACTTGGGACTCTTCATCCCGCTATATATGTAAAAAACACATGCTCATGCACTCATCATTAGTGATGGCGCGAACCCGGAATTTGATGTTCGCGAACGGCGAACGCGAACCTCC
>CM070036.1:84883146-84893621 GCA_036250615.1 Ptychadena robeensis | reverse complement strand
AGGTGCAGTGTGCCTTTGCCCGAACTGGGTTCGGGCATATCGCTAGGGAGGTTAAACCATTATCTTTTATATGTTCTTTGCCACTAAACTTTCCATAGACAGAGCCTGCAAGATGTCTGTTGGGTCTTTAGATGGTAAAAAATATGCTTTCATAATTTAGGCTTGTGATTCATGAAAAATTAGGGAGTATATTAGCCAATTAAGTGGTAAGGTTTAAGAGAGTTTGCATCCCATGAATGTCTTCCATCCAGATTTTTACTTGAGTGATCTTGTTATAGGATGGGGTAGTAATCTGGTAAAATTTTCTTTCTCTCATTCTTCTTTTATTTTTTGTATTGTATATGCTGTTTATTTGTTTTTGAGGCACTCTCAATCTCAGAAACACAATCCATATGTGCATGCCTTCTGTGAATTTGACTGTAAGTTGTATTTGTTACTTATGTTTTATTTTATGGTTTATTAAAATGTTCTATGTTATCTAAAATTTAATACGATCAATTGAAAACTTACCGTATATACTCATGTATAAGCTGAGTTTTTCAGCCCAAAAAAATGGGCAGAAAATGCTCCCCTCGGCTTATACTCGAGTCCACTCACCTCAGCTTTCCATGCTAAATTTCAGGCAGGGAGAGCTTCCCTCTTCAGCATATCTTCTCTCTGAGCTCCTGTGAGCTCCGTGTTTCCGCCAGACAGATGATCCATGTAAACAAACTCCACATTGCCACCTGGTGGCCTGGTTACTAGTAAAAATACAACACTCCATAGCCTATGATTAAAAAATAAGAATTGCCTTGCAAAACCCATCCTGTAATAATAATAATCCTGCATTCTCTTAAATTTACTGAGGTTGGGACACTAAGATTAATCCTGTTTGATTTATTTCTAGGGGCAATGGTGCTTTCTCTTTATTTCTCTCATTTAGAAAACTCCACTATCTCACTTTGCATTTCCCACCCTCGGCTTATACTTGAGTCAATACGTTTTTCCAGTTTTTGTAGATAAAATTAGGTACCTCGGCTTATACTCGGGTCGGCCTATACTTGAGTATATACGATAATCTGGTAATAGTTTATTTATTTTTTATTGGCGAAAATAGGTGCATATTGGGAAAATTTCCAAGTGATTCTACATTCACTGAGTAAATAAGATGAATGATGGCATTTATCACTGAAGAACAGATAATGAGTGAATTATGTGTGATATAATTTGAGCTTGGGAATCTTTTTTGATCCAGCCAAAAACCCCTGTGGTAGAAAGTAGAAATCCAGATCTCAGTAAGAAAGAATCCAATAACTGCACCCATTTGATGAATTTAAGAAAGCAGAAAACCATCTTTATAGGAATGCAGATAGCAATTAAAATGCTAGCTTTTCTGTCCTTTCAGAACACAAAAAGGTATTTTGTTTTTAATGTAACTTTTATAAGTGTGGGAAAAATGTCTATCATGATCTATGGTCTAAAATTGAGCATTTTTTTATGGTAATTTAGGGTCCTAAAATCTAATTTTATATGTGACAAGATGTAAGTATAAATGGTAGTTGCTAAAGATGACACTGCCTAATAAAAGAAAGTCAGTAGGAATGCTGCTGGCACTCTTGCAGTTTACCGTAGTAACAGGCTATTTTTTTCTGAGTTTAATCATCCAGACCCATTTTTGAGTTCATTCCATGGGTTCACCAATCATTCTTCACCTACTAGTACAGAGATATTAAACTCAATTACACAGTGGGTCAAAATGTTAAACTTGGACAAAGTCAAGGGTCAATGGTGTTTACAGGCATCAGCATTTGTTTGTTGCATGTCAACATTGTCAACACAGTTGGCATGTAAAGGCTTGCATTAACGAGTCCATTGAATAAACATTGGACACCTCAAGAATGCATCCTTAGCTTATGGAAATGCTTTTGGCCCTTTGTTCTATAGTTCCCAATGTTCCTTCTTAACCCGTGTTAAGGCCACATAAAAAAATTAAAAACCAGGTATGATATACAAAGCTCTAACCCAGAAGAGAGGTGCTGATGTCTTTGAAAAGGGAGTGGAGAATAGTCTCTTGTTCCAAGACTATGTTAAAGGGGGAGTTCTCCATTCTCAATCCCTAGCCCTTCAGGGAAACACTCTCATATGGTACATACTGGTTCCTGCAGTCCCTTGGTTCTAGTTGGTGAGGCCCAATCCCACTGGCACATCCTGGAGAGATACACAGAGCCCTGGCGTACTGTTTGTGACACATCAACACCTCTTTTGTTACTGTGCAGAACCCCACTGTACAAGGGAATTTCCAGAACTTGCTAGAACATTCTTAACAGTTTTTAGCAGTCTTTAAGTTCATTAAGTGTCTCATGCTCAAACAAACATTAGAATAACATGTATTATGTTACATTACACATATAGGGATGAGGGCACACATGGACTACACACAATGTACATGGCCCAATGACCCCTTGACTGGGTCATTCTGTCGCACATTGCCTCTCCACTAACACATCTAAGTATGCTCTGGCTCCCCCCCCCCCATTCCTACTATACTCTGTCTGTGCTCCTCCCTCTAGATGTGGCAGATCTAGATCTGCCTTCTCTGCAGCTCCCCTGCCTGCTACACTGGCTTTTACTCAGGGAGTAGAAGATCACAAATCCCAGTATGCTTTGAACAGTGTATGCCCACTGTTATGTTACTAAAACACGTGGCTGAGCATAGTAGGGGAGTACAGAAGCTCAGTGAATGTAGAAGGAATCTTAGTACAATCACAACACATGGAGGGGAGCAGAGTTCATGAAGCTCCCCATCATTAGGCACTTGCTGTTTTAATTTTCAGTCTTGCATTCCAATACTTAGTCCAGGAGGTTAGCGTTGGTCTCGATGCTGTTTTATTTATTAATGACCTCCTTGCCTGGTCTGTGTGTTTTTGTGGGCAGCCCTCTCTCTGTTGTTTTTGTTGTGGTACCATGTTCTTTCAAATTGAAGATGATGGATTTGATGGCACTTTTGGGAATCACTAAAGGTTTGGATATTTTCTTATAACCCTGACAACATCGTCCTGACTTGTTTGCAAGCTCCTTAGTCTTCCTGGTGTGATGCTTCTTGCTTACTGGTGTTAAAGAAAATGTGTTTATACTGATAGATCATGTAACACTTAAGGTAGCCTTACACGGCCCAATGACGTGTATGGCCCGCTTTAGATTGCACACAGGTGCACACTTTATTTTGTTTAAGTGACTTCTGAAGGTGATATAATGTTACACTGGAAAATAAGGGGTTAACTGTGTTTTACTGAAACTGACTGGAGGTTTTGCTGGGCATAGAAGATGTGGGTGGCGAATATCTGAACATTCTGGAACCTGTATGTGATGTGATCATGGTGAGCCATTTGGGAGTGGTCAGCCAGGGAGTAGAGATTATTAAGGGCAAACAGTTAATGTTAGTTACATTAACTGTAACCAACATGCCAATCTGGAGCTCTGCTGTTACCATCCCCTAACCATCCATAAACTGCAGCTGTGGCCAAGACTCTGCAGGGTATATCTTGGAGAATTGCTGCTGATTAGAAATCAATTTGGGCAGTCGATTGCTACAGAGAAGTACTAATGGATCAACTGATCAAACTGATCATGTGAGACTTAACAACATGAGACAACAGAAGACATAATTGGTAATCAAAAAGCAGAAAACACATAGGAAACAGGCCACAGGAAGCTAGTAGTAAAGTCAGTCAGCAGGAGAGTTGAGAGCTTCAGTCTCAAAATACACTTGTCAGTAGAGATAGATGAAATTTTACCACAAACAAGCGGACGTCCATTCCTACCCCACCTTTGACTGTATTTGGAAGCTGAGAAGTTTGGTTGAGGGAACAAAGTAATTGCAAAATTCGATATAAAGGGTAGACTTGGGGATGCTGTTGTACAGCAATACCTAAATATACTGTGAATATTTACTGATACATGTGTGTTCTGTTCATAATGTGCAAAGCCAGTAACATCTGACTTGAGTTCATCAGCATAGAGGTGTTTGCAGTAGAGATGGACAATTTTTTTCAAATAGCTGTTTTTGAAAAGCCCATGTACATACTATCATCACCAAGAGATGTAGAGAATGGTTGTGGGAACATTTGCAATAAAAAAGTACTAAAAAAGTTGCCTAAATCAAGTTGAAATTTTGACTAAAAAAGTTGCCTAAATTAAGTAGAAATTTCGACTTTAAACATGATTTGATTTAAAATTATTTGCACAAGAGCAATACTTCCTTTTTCAAAACACAAAACTGACCATCTCTAGTTTGCAGGTCAACACTTGTATATTTGTTGAAAGGTCATTTTGTTTGTTGTGACATTTTTGCACTGTTAGCTGGGAATTGATGGATGTGATTTTCAATGACCCACCAGGGAGAATTATGAAGTATTGTTCCATAGTCGTTCCTATTCTAAACTAGTAAACTAAAAGCAGGACACTGAAGAGGCATTTCTGGACAATAAGGTGATAGAAGGCACATCGATGTGACTACTGTTAAGCAACACTTTTAGTTTTAGCTATTTGGAATCATAGATGAACTGGTGTCTTTTTCTATTTTACTTTCTAGTCATAATATAAGTAGAGGGTTGCACTGAAAACTGTCTTGTTTTCCTGCCACCCTCATGGCCTTACATGCATTAACCCTTACACTATCAAACCTATATATGCAAGTAAATAGATAAATACTGTGTATTTTCAGGTTTGAGTCATCTGAAGGATGTTATTTCTTTCAATATTACAGACTATTGTTCTATATTTGTTCTTATACTAAACTAGAAAACTAAAAGCAGGGAACAAGGAGGTATCTCTGGAGAAGGAGGTGATAGAATACACATTAATTGGTTGACTTTACATTTGTGACAAGTTAAATGTAAACCCTATGAACATATTGTCATTAAATTTGCTTGATCAAAGGGACCCAATGGAACCTGTACCAAGTGAAAAACTGTAAAAAAAAAAAACTGTATGTAAAGCACATAGTTAAAAAGTTCCATGATGAAAAGTCTTAGTTGATTTTTCATTTCTGCTTTTATTTATCCTGCAAATATTTAAACATTTGAAATTATTGGCCAGCAAACTGACATTTTGTTACAGGTTCCACCAGTGTACTCCCTAAAAAGGTTGTTTTTATTGGCCTCATAATGTGGAATATCTGATTCTAATTTTGGATTCTTTTTTTTTCTGCGGGTCACTATTTGAGGTGAACAGGTTTAATAATATGTGTGTATACATTCAAACACGTAAACATTTTTGTAATTTAATAAAAAAAATTACATTAGTAATTGCAATTTAGCATAAAGTAGCGTATCCTAATACATTGAAGTTTAAATTTCACCCTTGTCAATAATGGTGACTGACCCTTACATTACTGGTCAGTAACCATGTGCTGTTTATAATACCTATTATAGGGGAGCATTTATGCAACCTAAATGCAGAAAATATCGATTGTTCTTGGTATTTTAAGTAAGATCATCAATGATACCCGAGATGTGAGTACTGGGATTCCTGTGATTGTATTTCTTTACAGGTAAATGGAGAGAGCACCTCCCACCTCCCTTGCATCATTACTGACACTGACGCTGTAGGACAGCACAAGCACAGTTAGAGGATAAAAGTGTACCAGAGAAATGTATGAAAATTCTTTTTAGAAACCTTCTTTGTAAAACTAGTGATGAGCAGCATAGGCAGTTTTCACAAAGGTAAAAAAATATTGTGAATGTTTTACCTAATATTCACAATAAATTTGTAAATGAGAGAATTTGTGATCTCCAGTCATTATTATCTTTGTAACAGGTGTGGGTAGGTAGGGGTTAAGTAGGTGCTTCTCTCTTACTGCTTTCTTGCCCTGTGCTCAATGGTTACTCAGCAGTCTCTTTGTGTCACAGTTCCCCCCAAAAAAGAAAATTAATGTCCCCAAGCAGGAGTGACTTTTTAGCATAACTTGGACACTTTATTTGTGGGTACGTTGTGGGTACAAAGAAAGGATACAAATGCTTTCTCTACAAACTAGCCTGTCTGCAAGGTGTAGTCTTAGGAAATGTCCGTTGTGGGAGTTGCACTGCCATTGTCCGATTCAACCACTAACCTCCAATCTGTCCTCAGCTAGGAGACACTCAGTCCCTCCTTGATAGGGGAAAGAAATGTGTTCACATCCCAGGATGGGACTTTTGCCCACAGGCTTTAGTTGGCCTGTACCAAAAAGCAATCACAAATCCGGAAGCTATGAACTGGCTGCAGTCACAGTTCTCCAAGAATACCCCACCCCCAGCTTAAGGGGACACTTTGATACAATTTGGCAAGCAAATCCCTTTTGAGCTGGTGGCACATTACAAACTTAGAAGTTTCTAGCAGGTGTTAGAATCTTCCTGACAGGGCATATATTACACCTTATCCTATGCCACCCATACTACACGTTCATTGCGCAAATTGGCACTTGTACATGCGCATATTGTGAACACAATGCACAATAGTTCAGAGTACTGATCTTGAATAATCTTGAATATTTGCAAATACAAAGAAATAGCACTAAGTTATATTTTGGCAATGGTTTGTGTATAGCATTACAGAAAACTGTTTCTGTTAAACACAGTGCATTTTCTTCTGAATGTTTATTTTGTGTTTTTATTTGAAAGGTTAATTGTGTCATTTTATTTGATATCAATGAGTGTGCATGGATAACTTCCTGATGTATTGTCTTAAACTAAAATATAGAAATGATGTACTCTCATATATTTTAGGGTGGGTAGTAGGTTTAATGGATTGTGATGTGTGCTCAATTCCTACTACTTGTGTAGGTGAGGGTACATAATTTCTATATTAAAATTTCAGACAATACAGTTACAAATCAACGGCTACAAAAAAATTATTTACTAAGAAGACGCCCCCCGCTCACCCGTGCAGCATGGAACGTGGGACATCTGCCACTCAGGGGGGGTTTTCTGATCCTGCAAAATTTTCTTCGCTATACGCCATGTTACATGGCTACATTTTAAGTAAGTACAATCTTTACTATTGATTACCATATTTTTTGCCATATAAGACGCACTTTTTCACCCCCAAAATTTGGGGCAAAAAGTGCCTGTGTCTTATACGCCGAAAGCGCGACCCCGCGGCCACTCGGCTGTCTGTGGTTGCACCTTTCCGCCAGCTCTCCCTGCACCGAGATTAGCCAGGGAGCTGGAGGAGCTGTCAGATGTGAGATGCCCGCCGATGTCCAGCTCTCCCATCTAAACTGTGTCTTTCCCTATGCCAGAAGATCAAAGTTCTGCTGTCATAGGCAATGAAGAGAGAGTTATAGATGATCATCTATACCTCTCTTTTCTGTCCGTGGGAACAGCAATCACTCCCCACGGACACAGTGAGAGGAGACAGCCCCCCCCCCCCCTTCCTCCTGCAGATCAGTGTAGAGATGATGTGTTTAGCTGAGATTGTACTGCTGCTAGTGACACCTGCTGGCTGAATTGAAAATTGCATTCACTGAATATATTGCATTAACCCAATTGATGTGAAAACTTATTAAATCTTTTTTTTCTGGTTTCCCTGACCTAAAACCTGGGTGCGTCTTATGGGCCGGTGCGTCTTATACGGCGAAAAATACGGTACTACTAATAACCAAACTATGGTTACTAATTATATCCAACTGCTCACTGCTTCCCCTTGCAGAGATTATGGAATATCTTATAGATATATCTCCTGAAGAAACTATGATATGTGAAACATGTTGAGACAAAATAAAGATACCCATCATCGTTCTCTGATGTGGTGATGTAACAATACATGTGTATGATATAGCTTAATTTGTATTGTCAACTATGTACAATAAATTAATGTTTGTTTTTACTCAAAAATTTGTCTGGTACTGCCTTTAAAATCCCATTTACCATTTAAACTGTTTGGGGAAACGCATTCTGTCTTGTATTCCTATATTTAGTTGGGATGTGGCAAACCAGTGCATAAGTGGTCAACCCTTTATCAACTCTTCTAGAGGTTGTCTTTTAAAAATATGTATGAGCTGCCAATATTGCTGCAAAGGTAGTATAAAGGTGGTGTACTGTCCATGGTCTCCAAAACCCTATTCTGTATTCTGAAACAAAGGTAGAGGAGCAAAGTGTCTAACACCCAGCTTAACCTCCTGAGTGTTTTGCCGAGGTCCAGATTTCTGTACCAAAAGCGTTACGCTGTTTATCATTGAAAAAAAAATGTTGTAGGCCTGTAACTGACCAATATATGTCCAAACACAGGTCTAGTAGACATCTTCACTATATAAAGTTTCGAAGGCTTAAGTATTTTTAAAGAATCACATTTAATGATCAAATTTAATAGAAAACACAAAAATCTGCTCAAACTAGAATTTATTTTTTAAATCAACCAAGACTGATAGGTGGTCTGATACACCGCGCCGGGAACAATGTCGCGCGCTGGCACATTTGCCGGCGGATTACCTGCAGCTTGCCCGTGGCTTAGGGCTCGCTCCTGCCGCTTTGGGGAAGTGCACCCTATTGATTTAGCTGAGCCAAAATGCAGAAAAACTGTGCCCATACTGCATTCATACAAGCAGCACGAGCGCTGTTTTTCCACGTCTTGGTGTCTCTGACGGCAATGTGCAGTGCTGCAATGAAGACGTGGCATTTCACCATCATCACCGCGGACGCGCCACTGAAATAACGCAGAGTGGACACTGTGCCATTCATTAGAATGGGAAGTGTCCTCTCTTCGTCTTTTTCCCCGCTGCGGACGTACGTCCACCGTAGGGAAAATGACGCAGTGGACGCAAGCCCTTACAAAGTATTTACTTCTTATGTGTTTTCCTTTATTTTGAACTTGATTGGATACAGAAAAATCAATCCAATCAAATCCAACATGAGAGAAAACTCATCATAAGCAAATACATGTTTTTTTTTTAAATTAGTTTTTTTCATTTTGAATTGAATTGGATGCAAAAAAAATCACTCCAATCAATGTCCCAATAGATAAAAAATGCTCAAAAACCAAAAAATATTCATTTAGCAATCATGCTGCCATCTGTGGGAGTCGCCATTTTAGATTCAGTATTTGATTCCAGGCTTGCATGAGTTGAGGATGCAATATCTCCGGCGGCCACCGGGGAGTGCCAGATACAATGTGTATCAATGGACACAAAACTAAAGTAAAATAAATAAATCAATGTGAATAGCAGCTGGAGCGCCGCGGCAATGAGGAGATGCTGACACAGAGGAGGAGGGGTGGGAGGTGAGGAGGACAACTGTACAAGATGCTTTCCATGAGTCGCAATGCAGCAACAAATTGTGTGACTCATCGTTAGGCTGAGAGGGGTAACCGGTAGGGAGATCTGAGATGGGCGGGGCGATCAGAGGAATAAAGGGCAAAGGGGGATATGCACCCCCGCGATGATGTGAACCAACCAGGAGAATAAAGCATCGGGGAGAGAGAGCGGCCAAGACCGGCAAATCCCAGACATCGCAGGACCGTGAATAGGGACAAAAAGGGGGGGGGGGGAAATATGTAAGGGGGGGGGGGAAGAGAAGGAGAAAGAGGAGGAAGTGGAGAGCAAGGGGGGGTGAAAGCGGGGCAGGAGGGAGGGAGGAGAGGAGAGAGGGGGGAGAGGGGGGGGATCGCAACTCAGAGGACCGCCGAGCAGTGTGCAAATACGCCGGGTAGCGCAGCAGAGGTATGAAGAGAGGTCCCAGGGTTTCCAGGTGAGTTTGAAAGTGATCCACCGTTTCATGACCGAGACTGTGAGGGTCCTCCATCAGTATGCAGCACCCTGGGAGGCCAAGGCGAGGTCGTCGGGGGGGAAGGATCACGCCACGCCGCGGGTATGCACGGCCTGGCAGCGTTCACAAATGATTAGGGGGATCGCGGTAGGTCGAGAGAGGGATAGTCGAGTGGTGAAGGAGGAAAAAACGCAGGCGTGTCAGGGAAGGGGAGGTCCGCGAGTGAGCGACAGGGGTCACGAAGAGTCCCGAAGGTGCGGAGTGCGGGGCATGACCAGAAGAGGTTTAAAATGTCAGCGCCGGGCATTACATCTCCAACAGGTATCGGGGACAGTCGGATAAAAGGAGGGTGTAGGGAGTTGGGGTGCGGGGTAACACTAGAGAGGATTTGTAGCCCGTTTCTCTGGTATATGTTGCAGGTCGATGAGCGACATTGTGAGTGCGCACAGACGGAGCAAGAGTGGGGAGAAGTGTCATGAAGAATCTTTCCATTTGGCAGAAAGGAGCAGGGGCAACGGGCACATAGGATCTAGGAGCAAGTGTAGGTGAACGAAACGTGAAAGACACGTGTGACGCAGCTATCCTAACTCACACACTCCAGTTCCAGGGGGTGAGGCGTCGTAAAACGCGATGGGGGAGGGAGGACAGGGAGGGGGAAAGGTAGGGGATAATTGTCGGATTCTCCAAAAACCCAGGGGGAGGTCAGGGGGGGGTCAGCATGCGCATGGCGAGAGCCAGGGGCACCCGAGCCAGTGGACA
>CM070036.1:84861358-84883121 GCA_036250615.1 Ptychadena robeensis | reverse complement strand
TAATAATGGAGGCGGCAGAGGACGTCCCTGGGTCTGGAGGCATCCTGGGGGCGCCGGCCGGCAACTCTGTGCACATCGACCGACGATCGATCTCGATGCCGTCTGGGTTGGGGTCGTCCAGCAAGGAGCTGAATAGGGCCTGCACGGTGGGTTTTAGCAGTCACTGGGCCGTGGCTTCAGGCAGGCCGCGGATGTGGATGGTGTTTCTCCGGTCCCTGTCCTCGCCATCTTCCTGCTTCACCTGCATGGCGGCCATTATGCGAGTGTGGTCTTCCAAGGCGGCCTCGAGCTTGTCCAGTCGTTTGGTCGTATCTGCCTGCACCGCGTCTAGGGAGTCCAGGCGGGGGCCGTAGCCGGCTACTGTATGTTGCAGGGCAGTTAGGTCTCTCTGCCAAGAAGCCTCCATGCGGGAGGCCAGTGCCATCAAATCTCCCTTGGAGGGCAGCGCCCTCAGGAGGAGCTGGAACGGTTCTGGGAGCTCGGTCATGTCACTGGCTGGGGGGTCTTCCACCTCCGACACCTCGCCAGAGTGGGAATCCGAGGAGCAGGAGGCCGTGTCTGCAGGGAGGAACGACGTCTTGTGTGACCTCCGAGTCTTTGAGAGGGATCCGGGAGTTCTGGATGTGCACGTGGCGGCCATCTTGGCGGGAGTACGCGGTGACCTCTCCGGGCGCTGCGAGCCAAAATACAGGCAAAGTGAGGAGTCCTTGGGGTCCTTTTTCTTGCCCCGGGGGGTGTCGGTCTTTGGCATGACCGGTAGGTGAGGGTAGAGGCTGTTTGGCGGGGGTAATGAGGGTATTGTGGTAGTGGGGCACGGGAGCTCACGGAGCTAGCGACTCTATTCAGCCATGTCCAGGCCACGCCCCCATTGTGTGTACTTTTTACACTGAGTACACTGAGTGCTTTACATTATGTCATATTTTCCATTATATCATATCTCCAATTTACCACAATGTTAGGAGTGTAATCACAATTTTAAGATTTTGTATGTGAAATATAATATGCTGTTATATTATTGAAATTATATTTTCAGTTATGATTTTCATCATTTTTTTAAAGCATTAAAATCCTTAAACTCCTTACAATCCTGGGCAACAACTTACTTTTCCTGTACAACATATAAAACCTGCCCTGTATAAACAATGTCGCTTTTCTTCAATTTTGAAATTGGGTCTTTTGGATGAACCAGTTACTGCCTTAGGGCTTGTTCTCACTAGCGCAATTTGTTGCAGCGCAAAGCAATTTCAATAGCGGGTGGTCACGCCCCTTCATTTGCATGGGCTTGTCCCCACATAAGCAAACGATCGCGGCCACCTGCGACCCGTGATCTGCATCGCGGTTCCCCCCCATTTTTGATTGTGGGTCACAGGTGGCCAAGGACAATTGCCCCTGATCGCCTCCTGATAGATACATACATGAATGGACATGATTTTGTAATCACACCCATTCATTCTCTAGGGCGCGATCAGGGGCGATCTTGCATAATGTACTTTTTTTTTATTTATCATGTCTCCTGGTCAATCGTGCACAATAGTGGCCACTGGCGATCACTATGCGCAATTATATACTTGTATTGTTGAGTTCAAACCCCATCTATATGAGTAAGCTCCGGGTGGAGCGAAATCGGTCAGAGGGGTCATCCCTTTGTGAAGGGGGTGACACATTCATGCTGTATGTTTTCGATGTGGTTTGCAAAATAAAGTTCATGGTTTGGATTTAGAATATCCCAGAGTGCGGAACTCATCTTTCTTGGTTTGGGAGTATTTTGCAGGCTGAAGATGTGCCTGAGTTTGAGATCGTTTAAGTAATGACCCTCTAACAGGTCTATCTGCCAAAAAGCAACTGGCGGAAACTTAATATTGGGTTAGCCGGTCACTTGCACTAATTGGCAGCTTACTGGGCATATAACAACCGCTCATGTATAGGAGCCCTTAGTGTGCTGCTGGAATTAGAGTAGGCCAATACATGATGTGTTAAAGCCCTCAGCTAAATGCTCAAATATTCATCAGTACTCTTGGAAGTGGTGATGGATCATCCACCACTATGAACATCAGAAAAAGATATGGTGTTGGGAATGCAGGAATAGGCAAGTAAACCTTATTTTCTCTCCATTTAGGTTGGTGGTAACTCAGTGCAGGATTATAATAAATTATTATTGCACCTGTTTTTTTTTTGTCCCATTTAGAAACTGTAAGGGTTTTATGGAGCAGATGGTCTGTGTTTTTTTAATACAATTTCCTCTTTCCATTGCTATTTTATTTATTTTGTCTTTTTTAACTTACTGTGTATGAAATACCCTTCTCTGGTTAAATACAAGACTTTCTTGTATATTACAAGGGCTTCTTGCATGTTAATTGTTCAACTACATACAAAGAATCTGTTCTCTAGACAGTTCAAACCATTCTTATCTACCTGAAGCTATAAGATAATTAACTATTCCAAAAGCTCAATTTGGTAGTTCAAACGTGAGCAATGCAATAACCATACATAGCTAGCTATGCTAAATACTATTAGCAAAACAAACCACTGAATAATATATGGTATCAAGAAATAAATTCAACAGGATTACATAGCTTTGTAAAGTTCAGATCTGTGGGAGTTTAGAAGATGAAATAGTTTGACCATAGGTTCATCTCTTAAAGTTTGTCAAGATTTTAAGAGATAAGATACAAAATTAATTTACACAAACTTTCCTGAGTCGTAAAGGGTGTATGAAACACTGCATCCGGCAAGTATTTACTTTGCACTTCTTATATGTATTCTTAACCCCCCCCCCCCCCCCCCCTGCTTTTCCTGACAGCGCCATCTCATCCAGCATGTTTCTTCAGTGGCAGGAACTGGGAGACAAGTCAGGATGAAGGAAAAGGTGACTGCAGCAATGTACAGAGGCATCCTGGATGAAAACCTGCTCTAGAGCGCTCTTGAACTCGGGCTTTAGGACAAATGTGTGAATGTCCTTGTGTGGCCCAGCACAGTTTTTTTTTTTTTTATAAGTTTGGCAAAATCTCAAATGAACTTTTTTCATGTTGTCAATATGGAGTGTTCAGTGTAGAATTCTGAGGAAAAAAAATAATTTAGTACATTTTGCAATAAGGGTGTAGTTGTAATTTTTTTGAATTAACGGCTATAGTTGGTATGTTTTTACGCTTTGGGAATTACACTTTTGTGTTAAAAAACAATTTAAATACCTAGAAAACCAATCATATACTTTTACCAATGAAATTTACCAACATTGCAAAATGCACAAATACTTACACAGACCACCTAAAATACTGTATTATTATCAGTAGTAGTACACTTACTGTATACTGGGGGAACCTAGCAGATTTTACTTTAACCCCCTTATGGTTTGTAGTTTTGCTCCTCCTTATTTTCCTATGTATTTAGTATAATCCTACTATTCTGAGATTCAAATTGCCTACAAACAAGAAAACTATGAGAACTATTGTCTATGCATTCTTGCTGCTCACCTCTCTTTTTAAAGTTTTTTTCCATAAAAACAAATATTAAAACAAATTGCACCTAAACCATCTAAAAAAAATTTACAACATCATTTATTAAAACATATTTGCAGGGCAGTGCTCAGCTTTCCATATTATTTTTCTTGCCCATTAAAATTGCCTTAAATTGATTTCAAGAAAATGTGATTAGTTGAACATACACATCACTATCATTGACCTGCCCCTCTTTTGACAGTCAGAGTCAGGGTCCTACTTACCTGTCTGGGTGTTCGGTGGTCGCTGGTTCTCAGGCGCCGGCAGCCTCTCTGAATGCTCCATGTGTTTCTGACATCGGCTGATGAAATGTAAGCAAACTTGAACATCAGCTCCATCTATTGGACTATTTGTTAATTTTTACTAGAGAAGGTGGATAACTTTACTACTTATGATTCAAACATGAAAATATGTTTCCATCTCCATTTCATGTATTAGTCCCAATAATAATAATAAAACTTTTTAAATGGAAACTTATTTTCATGGTTGAATCATAAAAAGTTCAGTGAAAACCCATCCTGTAATAACAATGACCCTGTGTTCTCTTAACTTTATTGACGGTGTGGCATTAAAATTCACCTGTTTGATTTATTCCTAGGGGTAATGGTAATGGTTCTTTCTCTATATTTTTTCTCATTTAGAAAACTTAACAAGATGTTGAAGACCGACTGATGTTGAAGACCAACGGAGACGCTGTGTTGTTCCAGGCTATGGTATCTGCTCAGTGATTCCCCAGCTATTGACATGTGGGGGTTGATAGTGCTATAAACCTTGGTGCAGGTGGAATACCTCATTCTTGTCTGTGATTTCATCCACATATCGCTCCCTTGGTCTACATGGTCGGCAGGTCCTCGGGACGTCAACTTGCTGTTTCTCTCTACCCCTGCTTGTTGATTGTTACATCGGTAGACAGTGGTGACAGTTCCCCCTGTCTATGATCGGTTAAAAGGGTTCAATTGTGCTTGTTCCGGTGCGATCCAGTGGGACACCTTCTATACTGATGCTACTACAAGTTTGCCTTTGGACAGCCTAAATCAACCTTTAGACAATCTTGTATGACTCCCTGATGAAGCCTTTACCATGGCGAAACGTGCTGCAAATCGCCTAAAGGTTTTCCCCCCAAAAAAATGCAAATCAGGCTGTTGTTGTCCACAATTGGTACTATGTATTTTTAACATTTGATGCTCATGTTTTTTTAATTTTTTTTGTACATTTTTAGATCATGGAACTCCATGTTTGGTGAGCTATATGATTGATTTTTATTATGTAAAGTCCTTCTGAACAATAAAGGCTGCTGAACTAAAACCTCTGCTTTTCAGACACTTATTTATAGCATGCTTGTTTTCACTCTATGGCTCAAGGAAAAGCAAACAATGGAAGCCTGATTCGTTTTTAATGGCAGAGTCACCTTAGTAGTAAAGTTTCAGAAGTGACTGCGTGAATCAGTTGTTCCATAAGGCTTCAGACACCTGATTGGTAAAGTGCGCACGCCCGTCGATTGGCGGCAAAATCGTCCGCTAATTGGTGTGTGTATGGTAGGCTTTAGACCACCACTAACCAACAACAGTTTTACCAAATGTTTAAGTGTAAAGTACTTTTTTAACATGTCAAAATTGCATTTAACAGGTCAAGCTCTGGCTGAGTTGCATCTAGATCCAATGATCTACCTTGTGGTTAGCATTTTTGGAGTCAGCAGGTAGCGTTTCAAGTTTTTTTTTAACATTCTTTAGGCTCTGAATTTGATTTTAGAAAAAAAGGTAGGACATTTTTAGTAAGATGGATATCTATATATTATAGATTAGAAAAAACATCCCCATGCAAAATATCAGCCAGGGATCATTTAGCGATTAGTCGCGCCACCGCACTGTGAACGATCGTTTGTCCATTGCACAGAAATTGACTTCTGTTTGGCCAGCTCTAGGTCCATTGCAACTTTATAATGAAACTACACTGATAAATAACTTGATCGCAAATACAAACATGTAAACAGTTAGCAAGTAGCCTTAGGCTAGACAAACCAACTATAGATTCACCTCCACAGTATAGCTAATTAACTTAACTTAACAAGAGAAAAATCTTCTATCTGATTCTAAGACGAGTATTAAATGTTCTACATCTATTGTTGCCATTACTTCTTTATAGGACAGTAAATAGACACATTAATGAGCAGCTAGATATGTGATTACATGGAATGCACTCCAGCTTCCTCTATTGAACGGAGAATTGAGGTACAGCAATCGATCCCATTCGACACACCCTCATTCCCCATCTGAAGTAATGGAAATGGAACAGGGTTTACCAACATGTTGGTTCTCTGTTTAATCTAGGGTGTCCGCAATCAATTTGAGAACAATAAATGCATGTGCATGGCGATTGTACCGTCTATGGCCATCTTAAGTCCATGTCTCATTAAAAAAGCTGGATTTTCTTCTATAGGCAAAATCCGATACATCTGCTATTATTAAACTATTTAGCTGGTCATGGACCTGATCTTGCAAGTCTGCAAAAAAATATGTTTTTGTCATGTATAGGGTAGCTGAAAGTTCTTTGGGCATTAACCTCCTGAGCGTTTGGCCCTTGGCACGGTTTTTTCATTACCGTGCCACGGACAATCGCGGCGGAGCACAATATGCTCCGCCGCGACTTCCTGCTCAGCTGGAGGACGTACACGTAAGTCCGGCGTCACTGGAGACGCCGGACTTACGCTGAGGAAAAGCGACGCCCCTCCAGTTACACGGAGGTCTACACGCCTACCCCCGCCCCCTTCGCGTCACCGGTGACGCGATCGGGGACGGACCCGGAAGCATCGGCATACATGCCGATGCTCCCGACCGCCATAAGCAAATGGCGAGACCCTGAGCGCGGCTCTAGTTAACTGGGGCTGAGTTTAAGGATGCATAAAACTCAGCCCGAGTTAATTCGGGCTAAACGCTCAGAAGGTTAATGTACTAAGGGAGACATATTGTTCACTCAGCAAAGTGAATGATCACTTTGCAAAGTGTCTCTTCCCTTTGCTTAAGAAAAGAGTGAAATTGTGCTCATTTTAATACATAGCGTAGTTTTCTGACTATAAGTTGCACACTTACCCATTTAAATCAAAGAGAAAATGTCTGTGTGTCTTATGGTCCGAATGTGTAAATAAAATGCAATTTGTTCCATTCCCTCCAACCAAGCCAAAAGGCCACTACCAAAAGCAGTACCCATTCTCTGAACACACTGACCAATCAGCTGGCTGAATATCGGCTATTTAGATAGCATGAACTGTGCATTAACATTTGTGCATTGCAATAACAAAAATTAACAATAACAGACTAAGTTCTTCTCCAATGTGTAAAAAGGTGCTCATGAGCAAGTTGTTTGTTGTAAAATGCGCCTCTCCATAAGTTGAGGCCAGTGGGTTCAATGAATGGGTACTGCTACTGCATAATAGACATATACTATAGATTCAGCCCTGCTCTTCTGGAACTAAGCTCTAGTGATGAGTAGTGTTGAGCTTGAATATTCGATTTTCGAATATTTAGCTCGAATATCGCGAACTCGCCATTAGGCGAATATTCGTGAATATATCATCGGACATCCGATGCGATCGCGATCTTTCGCGATTTTATTGCGATTGTATAATCGCAATTTTATCATCGCGATCCATTGCAATGAATGGGATTGCGATTATATAATCGCAATGCGATTTTTTTAAACGGAAATGAAGGATATTCTCCCAGTCGGATATCCGAGCTCCATTGAGTTGCATGCATTGCGCATATGTGATCGCAATTGCGATTTGTAGATTGCAATTCATGTCGTAAGTGCGGATATTCGAGATTACGAATATGAAATTGAATATTATGGCGGATATTCGCGAAATTACGCGAATTCGAATATTGCCTAGTCGCTCATCACTAGTGATGAGCAGCATAGACAATATTCGAATTTGAAATTTCTCAAATTATTCTACATAAATTACTTTTATTATTGTTTGGCAGTTGTAAAGCGATTTATTGCAATGTGTTTTTTCAGGGTGACATCTAGTGGCAGAATGTAAAATTGCAGCTGAAAAAAAACCATGGGGTGTGTCTTATAGTGTGCAAAATATGGTATTCATGTGTTAGGCATTGCACATGGAAAACCATGGATCTTTAAAACAAGCATTGTTGGTCATCATGGGCAACATGGGGCTTAAGGCAAATAAAGAAATATAGTATTTTTTGTTATGTTCTATTGAATGTTAGGTTTTTAGCTAGAAACAAAAGTGGAACCTGATATAAGTGTTTTTTTTTTTAAATACTGACTATAGGAACACTAGCAAAGCTAAGAAATTGTTCAAATGGAAAACATTGAAGGGCAATGTGCTGTACAGCACTGAAAATCCAGTAGGTAGTTAAGGGAAGATCAACTACAAACATCTTGTACATTAAGAAACTTTGAATTTATTAACCAGTTTTATGAAAGTAGATGAGGGTCGCTCACATTGGACTTGCATTTCACCCTTTCCCCCTTGGGCAGGTTATCCTATTTTTAGACCTCCCTCTGCTTCCAATTTCTAGCTGAAACCACCTCATGTATAACACTTAAAGTGGTTTTAAACACAAAATAGGAAAAAAAACATATATCAAATAGACGCAATACTCACCTGTCAGCAGTTTAAATGCTGGAAAACTGCTACACAAAAAAAACATACTTACCTTCCTCACATTTTTATTCCTGGCGCCAGCATCATAAGAACTGGCAAACCGAAGGCACTTCTACCTCTCATCACTGCAGACGGGAATGTCGACAGCAGTGATAAGAGATGTGCATCGGGGGGGGGGGGGGGGGCAGAGACACACTCTCATCACTGCAGCCAACATCACCTTATCACCCAAGTCTCGCAGACGTGACACTGACATCACAATCCTGTGGAACAGAAGCATTTTCGTCATGTACAGGGGCTCTTAAAAAAGTGGGGTATGCATTTAGTGACTAGGCCAATGTTTACTTAAATTGACCACTTCAGGTCAAATACCAATACCAGTACCAATACCACTCCTGCCCACAGTGAAAAGAAACAAAAAAAAACAAATACACCAAAATACACAGAGGGCAGATACTTATACACTTTATGTTTAAACATTCTCCAGGTACTCTTCATCAAATTAATTCAGCATGATCTATTGAATCCCATACATTACATACCAGATACAATTTCCCTAATGAGTTTTTTCTTATTCTAGATGTTATATTACATCTAATACTGAGGGGGCATTGAGCTTTTTCACTTAGCTACCACAAGGCACTTTACTGCTGTCAGTATGAAAAAATATTTTTTTCCTTTTCCACAAACCTGTAGGAAACCTATATTTTTGATAAAAGTCCTGTTGCCTATGGACCTGCTAATATAACCATCTCAAACATTGTTAAATCATCCAAAATGAGATCCTATGTTATAGATTGAGTGAAATGTCTGCAAATAACCAAAAAAGATTTTGTGCGGGACTCCTTATTTCTCCTGGAGGTCAGAGAACTTTAACAGTCTTTAGTTACCGTGTGTACTATAGGTCCAGGACGTAATACTTTATATGGTTTACATATCTCAGCTATCTGAGCAAATAATTTTTTGTGAGTTTTCCTGCAAATTACAATTTAGCCTTAATTTGTTTTTGTTTTTTATATAGTCAAAGAGAGATATTTAAGCATGTCACCTGAGTGAAAGAAATTAAATGGTGAACATGAAACATGAGAGCAGATTACCTGGTAGAGGCCAAATCCAAGCATGATTTTAGTGGAAGGCAATGGGCTCTTTTTGGTGACCTTGGCCCTGGTGATCCATAAAAAGGCAGTTGATGTTATCTACTCAAAACTGATAGAGTATTTCTAAAAAACTAAAGTTTATATGTGTATGGAAGCACATCAATCACACATGGACAGCCAAATTGTGTTTCAATTTACTATGCACCCATGATTGGCAAAGTGGATATATCTAATTAACTAACAAATGCATTTTGTGTATACTCCAGCATCCACACATCCCGGATAAGTAGTGTTGGGTAGATTTATAGTTCATTTAATGTATTGTTTTGGAGTTTATTTATTGTGTATGTATAGCTATAAACCGACTTATAGCTATGGGTAATTTTTTCTCAACAAATAAATGGGGTAATAAAATGTATAGTAGGAGAATCCTCTCTTTTTATTGCAAAATCGTATTCCACCTTCTGTTCTGACAACAGTTTAGTTTTACGGTACCATCCCCATGGGTGTAAATGCCGCATTTTCAACACCTAAATGCCTGATAGTGATAAGATGGCTGTGTCTCTGAACACCCCTGAGTGCCTGCACTCTGTGTGTATGCTTCCAAACATAGGGGCTGTCAGCAGCACCCTGTGCACCTTCTTATCTCTGTGACATTCGCCAGGACAATATAGTCTCTCTTTCACTATTTGGGTTTCATCTTAGGCAGTGCAATGCGCATGGTGCACAGTTGTTTCCATAGGGACCCTTTGTTACCACTTACACTAAAGTGCTGTTTTGTGCACTGTGTTTTTTTTTTTTACCCTCTTAAAAGAGCATTGCATCATGCATTTTGGCTGTACTTTTATTTGCACTTCCAATTTCTGTCATTAAAAAGCGCAAACACCTCAGAGCTTCAAATAAAGCCAACTCATGTTACTCTGTACCAGGAGTAAAGTTTGTTGAAAACCAAATAGAATTATAAGGAGTTAGAAACCTTACAGGGTGCTTATTGTAGCCTTTATCTCCACTGGAAAGTCCACTGTTACATGAACCTAAAGGAAGGATGTAGCCAAACTTTCATTTGTCACCTTCACGAAGTGGTGATGCTTGTTCTAATCACTATTGTCTTACGCAGTTATGTCTCCCAAACTTTCTTAATTAATGTCCCCTCTCCTGAGTCCAAGACAAGCCAGGCCACCCAACCCTAACCCCTACCCGCATACACGCACTAAAATACAGTTTCTGGAATTGACATCACAAAATTCCTGCCCTACGGTAACGTCCCCGCCCTCCTAACTTGCATGTACACAACCCTTCTTTATATCTCAGCAATTGTGGATTTATATCTCCAGTTCCCATTGCGTATCCTTCCGCACGCTGGTATAACATCTTAGAACCCCCCTCCCCACCCAAAAGGGTGTTGTTTTGGGGGGCTCTAGTGGGTGAGCTTCGGATGCTGTCCCCTCTGCCGCACTACTGCACACTGATCACCTGACACCACCGCCGATGTCCAGTCCCTCCACAAAACAGAGGCATATTTGTTCTAAAGTGAACGTGTGAGTACCATGTTGTTGTTTTCTAATGTGGCTTCACTTGTGACATTGTACATGGAGATCTAAATTTTATATCTGTATTTAGATTATGTTTCAAATATTGGTGATGTTTATGATAGAGGTACCACGTAACTGGCAAGAATCATAGATGCGATAGTAGTGTAATAAATGAGTAGCATATGGACACCCAAGGAACACCCAATAAACCTAGATGATTCAAAACTGTATTTGAGAAGGCTAGCCCAAAATCAGATTTTGACTTGTGTATGATAGAACTGTATCCATGTAATCAAACAAGGTTTTGACTGTTGCCTGTTTAGTTTTCCTAGTCACCCACTCTCCCTGAGGAGCCCTAACATAAGGGGGAAACGCATCGGAGTATAAGTGGACTCACTAAGATTACACCAAGGACTAACACCGTTCAAACCACCTTACTGTACATGTGGTGACTGTATCAATATATATATTTTTTTTTTTAATGTACCAAATGTGTATTTGCATGTTTTTACTGATGTGATTATTAAAATTATAGACATTTTTATGATGTTGTAGGTCCACCAAACTAAAAAGACCTTTTTAAGAATATTTTTGACCTGGTGAGTGCCTCAAAACCTTTCCTCAGTAGTTCGGTCTCCCAGGACCTTAACTTGGGCTTAAGGTTATTCTTAGTAACTAAATTACAAGGGTGGCACGTCTTTATGACACTATGAACTCTGTTTACCTCTGTAAACTAGTGACTTACCCAGTGGCAGTGAAACAATGCTCAGGGGCTTTGTAATTAACTCACAAAGTCAGATTCCAAAACCTTGACTCTGCTGGAGGAATGTAAACACGTGGCAGTGCCATCTTGTGTACATTTCACTTAGAGCCCCCACACGTACCGAGTGAGGGCCAACCGATCAGCGATGGAGTGCAGCGTGATGAAGTCGCACTCCGTTGCTCACACCCTTTGTGTGCTGGCCGTTAGTTTTAATGGGGATGCCGCTCCCCATCAAAACTAATGGCATCAGTCAGAGATTATCGGCATTGTCTGTTCTCTGGCTGACCGAGCTTGTGTTGGCCCCCCAAATCGATCGACGGCCGCGAGTGTGCACGCACATCAGTCGCCAGCAAAATCGTGCGCCACTCGTGCATGTGTTTTAATGGCATCAGTCAGAGATTATCGGCATTGTCCGTTCTCTGGCTGACCGAGCTTGTGTTGGCCCCCCAAATCGATCGACGGCCGCGAGTCTGCACGCACATCAGTCGCCAGCAAAATCGTGCGCCACTCGTGCATGTGTGGCGGCCTTAATTTTTACAAGAGATGGTAAAACTTTTGGATTATCACTTCCAGAAAGTTTTTACACCCTGAGAGAGCAGGGGGAGCACGGAGCTTAGCTTGCAGCATCTCTTTTGTCAGAGGCTGCAAGACACACGGTTTCACCTCTCCTTTAGCGCCACGGATGGTGCACACCCCTTGTCATCTCTAGCGCCTCCTTGGAACACTGGTCTAAAGTACCATATAGATGCTAGATTTGTGTCACATAGATAAGTATTCACAGTGGTCTAAAAGAAAAATACAAAGATTCCTGGTTGGTTACTAGTGATCTAGCAGGATAGATCCCTACATGACAGTACAAAACCTGCATTTTTTAAAGCATAGAAATGGATAACTTTCCCTGCAGAGATTTCTTTTCAATTCAGGCTGTGTTTACAGGACAGGTTGTGAATAAAAGTTGCTTAAATTAAATACTAAGCTTTTTGTACACTTTTTGTACGCATTTTTAAATAAATCTCCTGCAATAATCACCCACATCCTCTGATGGCCAGGGTTAATCCCACTTCATTTATATTAAGGCTGTCCTAGACTCCACTAGTGACAAGTCATAATGTTGGGCTTATAGTAACATACTGCAGAGAGGTGCTCTTGGTAGTGATAAATCTGCCCAACGCCTCTTCAGGAACAAGACCACAGGATGTGAGTGGTTACAGGCCCAAGGAGCCGGAGTGGGAGGAGTGAGTGGAGAAGGGAAGGGTATGCAGCTTTTTAAAATGATTGCATTTCTTATCCACTATTAGCTTTATGGCAACAACTAAAGTAGCCGTTTTTAGATGTTTGACATACACGGTCAACTAGGATCAGTGTCTGGCCAGTTTTGTCATTCCTCTGTTACTTGTGTTACAAACCAGCATTCAAATCCACCCCCTTTACACATATTTGTGAATATTCCTCTTTGTATGTACAGCTTTATTTAAATCAGCAGAAGTTGTGTGGATAAACTCAGCAAATACAGTATGTTTGGATGTGCCAATACACAGAGCTGAATGTGTACACAGAAGGCCATCATTCCTTCCTATAACAATGTGCCCTATATGACATCTACCATACTTGTGTAAGTATATCTTCATGTACAGGCTAACTATACAAACCAGGAAAAGCTTCTAAATAGCACCACTGATTTCTAATAGAACAAATCAAATAGTGTTCTGTATATATAGCACAAGAAGCAATGACAACTGTGCATTGCTCTCCACTACACATAATGCATGGGGAAGCAGTTTCAGTGCTGCACTATTTTATTGGATGTTTGCATCCTGTATATGAAATATAAAAAAATAAAAAAAGCAGTGTGGACAAAAGTCCAATGTTGTCCGGGGAATTGCCTTTTTTTTCTCCTAACAGCAGCAGCTTTTTATTGAGCTTATATTTTAAAGTCCTGTCTTACAAATAAATTTCTCTAGTGTCATAAACCTTTTCTTTTTTGTTGTATCTTTTTTTTCTATTCCTCTTGCCTTCCCTCTCCTTTTAATCTGTCTCACCCTAAGGCAACAAGGAAGATATTGTGAGAAGTGACAGTATAATTATGAGAACTCTCTTCCTCCTTCCACCATTCAAATCTTGTCATTTGAACTGTGTATGCTCGTTACTAAATTAATTTTGCCTGTATTAAAAAAAGAGGAGAAACCTCATTCTTGCCCTTAGGTAAAACTGCCACTGGTTTCATGCTGGGTATTCAGTGGAAGGGAGTTGTAAGGAAGGTTTCTTTCTGTAGCAGGCCAGGCAATGTGGAGGTTGCCCACCTGCATGGAGTCTAGAGTGGCTTTGTTTCACAGCATAGATCTAATGATTGAACTAATGAAGGCCTGTTGTAGTCAATAATTACCCATCGGTTATTTAAATGAGATCCTATTTACCATATAAACACAGGCAGCTCACAGTTCCGAAACCTTTTTTTTCTCTCTCTCTCTCTGGCTTTTTTTCCTGCTCCCTTTTTTATCTACAAGGACGATTGAAACTTTATAGTGCATGATTCATAGAGAAGAGCTGCACTGGGAGCTATGGTGCATATTACATTAATCAGTGTCAGCCACTAAAACAGAGATATGAATATGAATTCTCCATATTGCAGAGGATATAAATGTTCTGGTGAATAATTGATCGCTGCTTACTAGCAGGCACTGATAAAAAAAATGACAAGTATAGAAGATTGAGAAGTAAAGTTGATCTCATGTTTCTTGCAGGATAGGTAGGTACCAATGGCTTATAATGAAGTAATCACAGACTTTTCATGGATCTGCCTACATACCTAAATACATTTCATGTTTTTTTTTTGAAAGGCATTTACCATTAATAATTCGTTTTGTCATGGTCCATTGCTTAATAATGTTATGGGTTAACAAATCTTGCGTTTAACCAAGGTTAATCATTCATTTACATGTGCTAATAAGTTGTTTGATTGAAAGCATAACAGTCAATAGTATAGGAAAATAGGAAGGAAGAAAATATAGAAACATATAAGATTAATAAATTAGAATATGTCTGTGTGCAGCAGCATAGTAGTAAAATATGTTTTAATACAAATATGTGTTTTGTCTTATATTAAGAGAGAGAGTGAGTGTGTACAAAAAAATTATAACTACATCTCTCTCTATCTTAAATATAAACATTTAAAATAAATAAACTCGGATGGCATATTGCAAAACGCCTGTTGTTCTTAATGTAAATATTCTTACATAAAATAACATATTTACACAATGCTACGTGACACAGGAAGAAAAAAAAGAAAAAGCAGTGCACATTTTAAAAAATTGCTTTTGCACTTTTCTGTTTCATTTTTGTAAACGTGTAGATACATTTCCTAGTTTTTTATATATATATATTTTAAACTTACTAAAACAGAGCAGAGGTTTAGCAATACACACGTGTTGTAAAAATATAGGTTAATGCTAACAGGCTCACTAATATGTGGAATGTCTCGATGTATTGTCGTCGGTATGGTTTATTCACCCATCAAGTCGGGCGCGTTTGTTAAGCATTTGTTGAAATACACACTAGTGCTATTCAATGACAGCACTTACATATGATGGAATTGCAAAGAGCACTAGTGTGTCCACAAACAAGAATTAGCAATGCAAACTCCAATTAAGAATAGACAGATCTTACGATGGAACGCCCTTCTGTCTGCAATTTGTTAGATCGCAATTAACCTTGTTCACAGTACAAATATCAGTAATGACGCCCTTGCACCTTTTCACACCAACTGTCCATCTTGGACATCATTCACCCAAGTCACCGAATGTGACAGCAAACCCAAGCAGATGCTTTCAACTAGATGGGTAGCTGACCTGGCACAATTCACAGCGCTGCCAGTTTATTCGCCTACTACTTTACAAAGCTAAATATATAGTATGGCAATCGTGTGATATTTTCAATATTTCTGGAATAGGTATCATTAAAAACGTAGTGAAATATCTGTACTTGTTTGAGTATAACAGCTGACATAAATTAATTCTGAACAAGATGGCATTTCTTAACTGGCATAAGGTAGAGGGGCGACGAATGACAGCCTGTTATTCACGCCGAGACCTATAGAGGGAGCTATTGCACCATGAACGACAATGAGGAATACAGACTTCGGAATCTGCCACGCTGACACTATATACAGCGCAAACTATATATCTATGGAAAAAAAAAAAAAAAATATATATATATATATATATATATATATATATATATATATATACACTTTATGCTGTCAAATCACTACACATTTTCAACGTTACAAAAAAGTCATTTAAAAATATGAAAGAAGAAAAAAAACGTAATAGTTAAATTTGTTGATTTACATTTTTGAACCTTTGCGTCGCTGGTGATACTGATCATAGTCATTATTATTATTATTAAAAATCTTATGAACACGTTCTATTGGTGATTTGTAAAACTTAGTGCAGCTGATCAACGTAGGCTCCCCAGCATCTGTATTGTTAGGAAAAATCAGTGATGCATTGAACATCCACAGACAATTAGCTGATAAAGAGATATCTATTTTGCTGTGTTTATCAGTGGCCTCACATTCGATGGGACCTTTATTAATATTTGATTTCCAAATCTTTTCTGGCTTCCGACAAGTGCTTGTTTGGGGCTAGCATTGTTTGAATAGGGCGTCCCCACATTATTTCTTAATGACTTCCCCAGCTGCCTCCTTCCATTTCTGCTATGAACTACCATCTGGCGTCTTATAAAGCACCTCAATGCTTATGTAGGGTTCTCAATTAGAAATAAGAAAAAAATAGGAAACATTGAGAATATTACAGGTTTTAAACAGATTGTCTTCGGAAGATGAATGTTTAAACTAATGCATCCGCACACACTCAGGCTTTATAGCACTTCTGTTTTCCTAAGCTGGTACTCAGCTCTTCAGATTCTCATTAAAACCCCTAAACTGAGCACACAATTAGCGCTGTGACTTTACCGGGCTCTCAAAAAAAAAAAAGAAACGAAAAAGGCAAACATACTGTTTCTTTCCTGTTAACTTAAGTCTGCTGCTACCTTATGAGCTTCCTATGTGTTAACTACCCACTCCACATGGATTAGCTCAACAATTGTCTTTAAAATGCCTTATTTAAAATCTATACAGTTAAATCGTAATCAATATCAGAAAAGAGCAGTTGGGGGAAAAGAGACGATTCAGAGTTTTTTTCCCTTAAAAAAAAAGAAAAGAAAAAAGTCTGAATTGGGTGAAGGTTGAAAAGGAATTATACAAGAGACCAGATTGTTCCAACTGCTGCATAAGAGTAATCACCATAAACTACAGCGTGACAAATTGTTTCAGCGGATCCCTTTCACTTCATAATGACTGGCATTAAAATGGAAATTGTCTGCTTAAACAAAGGCTAAAGGGAAAAAAGCAACGGGGACTGATATCATCTGAAAGCATTGAAAATAACTTCACTTGATTTTATGACCAATTGGTAAATACGCTTAGGGGAGAACTAGAAAACATCCAGTGGTATATCATTATAATTTCATTTAGTTTATTAGACAAAAATATATGTTTTAGACAAGCTATTTACATACTTCAGACCACTTTATATACAGAAAAAAAACAGACATGGGAAACAGGTTACCAAAAAACGAATATTCCAAGAATTGTTAGAATTACTGGGATTTGAATTGGTACAATGGAGACGAATCCATCTACAGATTTCTCTTTTTTCTTCTTTAATTTCTCTGGTGGTGGTGGGGTGAAAGCACCTCCTTATTGCGAATATAAATAGTCATTTATGTGATTCTCATAATTGTCCATAAGGTTTAAACAGTCTCTTATTAATGCTGAGGATTTAGCCATCAGGCTGTTGGAAGTGCCGTTAATATGCGAGCTGTTCCCTCTTGTTGTGTCAATGAGCTGAAAAAAAAAAGAAAAATAGGTTATTGATATACAGAAATAACAGATTTCCTTTTTAAGCATAATTTCTAATTGAATCTATTAACATGACAACACTTTTCAGGTACTGTCTATAACTTTTACACTAATCTGCCTTCAACATATGTATGATATGATAGCTGTAAGTTCAGGCATGTATAAGTTTATTTCATATTATAAAATATTTATCTGTGAGGGTGTTCTACTTACTTTTCTCTGGCGGGCTGAAATGAGGACTTCAACTGTGTAGGGGAATCAGTACTCGGTACATTTTCTCTGTCTGTGAAGGAAAAAAAACATTTATTTAACTGTTTAAAATATACACGATTTAGTTGGGGATTTTAGACATAGCATTTAGCAGTTGTTTCACAATTAAAGAGATAACAAAATTGTGTATATCAGTAGAAAAGCCATGTATATTTGTATTCACCTGTGTGCTTGGGACTGCTCCTTTCTGTGTTTTTGTCGTTGCTGAGGGTGCTTAAGTTGGCTGTTAAGAGAGGTGTTTGATGGTGGACCTGGAGGTGGTGGTTGTGATGAGAAGCATGGTGGTGATTTACTCCTAACAAGGACCTCATATTAATCAGAGAACTCTGAGTGAGGAAAGCGCCATTTGTCCAGTTGTGGAATTTGCCAATCTGGCATGTGTACAGTCCATGGCTCGGTAAGAAGGCCGGGTGCTGGATAGGTGGAGAAGTGTGATTTACTTGAGGAGGAGAAGGAGAGGACTTGAGGGCACCATCAGGACTGGTAGCTGTCTCTGCCAGAGACCATATCTTAGGTTTGCTATGGGGTGATACTTGTAAATTTCCCTGTCCACCGGGACTGACGATTCTGGTATTGTTGTTTTCAGAGAGTTCTTTGGTTAGTGACAAAGAGTCTTTTGATTTAAGTCCATCAGCCCCTGCCAACAGGACATCGCTTTCCTTTTTAAAACTTTCTTTCTCGCTCTGCCTCAAGTGCTCAGGTTTGTCATCCTCGTCTTCGTTGCTCTGCTCCCCATCGTTATCATCTATTTTATCAATATCTATGCTTTCCAAGTCGATCTCCTCGTCGTCTTCATTTTTTTCTTGGTCCCCTTCGGTGTCACTACCAAAGAGATTGCCATCTTCTTTGCTCCTGGCACCCCAGGTCACCTTGTTCTCTTTCTTGAGCCTCCTTCTGGCATTGGCAAACCAAGTGGAAACCTGGGTGAGGGTCATCTTGGTGATGATGGCCAACATGATCTTCTCACCTTTGGTGGGGTAAGGGTTTTTTCTGTGCTCGTTCAGCCAGGCCTTCAATGTGCTGGTACTTTCCCTGGTGGCGTTCTTAGGCCGGCCTGGGTCACCATACTGAAATTGTCCATATGGGTAATAACCTGGGGCAGTGTGTGCAGCAAAGGTGGCAGCATGAACACCAGGGTTATCTTTCAGCTCATATTGTGATCCCTGAAACATATACAAAAGATACCACTCATTAATAAAGGGCATTCATAATTGCTAACGTATTTATTCACATATTATAGAACATTTCCAATTGACTTGCTTTGAAAAATAATAAATACATAAAAAAAACGTTTATACGTCATTTATAATAATACACATAAAAATAACGATTCTACATTAAAACAAAAAAAAACACTGTTCCTCAATTCCCAATGCTTAGCTATCAGTGATAAGGAGTCAGGACTCGGTGGCTTTCTTGGGATTTGCTAACCTTGGACATTTTTCGACAATGTCTGGAAACTGCTAATGAGGGTCTTCATGATTCTAACATATTTCAAGTTTGAACTGACCTGCCACTCAACAAATACCCTGTATATGCAGTGAAAGCCTTCCCTTACAAGTCTCAACCTAGTTAGGACAATATCACTCCCAGCACATTTATTTTCTTTATCAGACAGGATTATACCAATGCAAATCTCTAGCATAGATCTACAGCTACCCAACAATAAACATCATTTAAATCAAAGTTTGCACAGGTGCGGGTATCTAGAAACTGTGTTAAATATATATATCAACATATATAAAAGGTGAATAAGAAAACATCCACACATTCTGTGTTAATTGTAGACTGACTCATATGTTGTACATACAGACTTTGTAAAGTTTGTCTTTGATCTAGGAGTAAATATCACTTGTTTGCTACCGCTTTTAAATAGGGCTATTCATCTTCAATTTTCCCCTTCATCCAGAACAAAATAAAACGTTAACTCACTGAGTGTTTAGATAATAAGATTACTGGGCCTCATTAGTATTATAAACGATCAGATGCGGTTGTAGATAAATCAAAATAAAATTCCCAATCAGTACATAAAATCAGAGGAATTCTATGATAAAATACACAATCACTGCCTTGATGACAAAATCCAAATACAATCTATTTTTCCCAGTAATACACAACAATAAAAACCTATTTAGAAAATCACATCATTAAAAGGCAAACAGCCACGTCAGCGAAAATTATTTTATGACATTTTCTCACGTTGTAAGTGTTCAGGAGCTATCTAGGCCTCTTTATCGTTAACTATTAAAATACACTGACATCATATTTAAACACAATTTCCACAGCACTTTGCCAGTTTTGCTTTCAACACGTTATTGGACTTTGTTTGGTTGCTGGTAATTTTTATTGAAGTTATTCTGTGCGTCCTGCAGAGAATATTTAAGAGGGTTCTTATAAAACTTTCAACACGTAATTAAAAGCTTTAGTGTATTATCTAAACACACTGAACAAACGAGCATCCTTATACATATTACATAGGAATTATACAAGACAGCGACATTTCATTAAATAGGTCATTGACTTTCAATGTGGCCAAACAAAACGTAACGATGTTTTGTTATTATAATGTTCCCGAATTCATAGATTCTAAGCGCAGCCTTTTACTTGGAAAGAGCTAGCAATCGAGGTGCATATTAAATCGAGGGTGTTGCATGGAATGATATTCTCGTGCCAGGCATGGAAATGAATCAGTGTAATATTACTCTCTGCGAATTTGCTATAAAACTCTCCAGTAAAAGCTGTCTACAATAGTGATCCAGAAAATGAGGATTGTCAGGAATGAAATAAACTCGAAGATGCTCAGTAATTTGGGGCCTCTGTGTTGATGGGTTCGTGGGGCACAAAGTTTGAGAAGCTGCGATTTGCTATTTACTACTTAGCGGTCCCCATGGGGGAAACATTCCGAACTCTACAACTTTGATTGCCATTTTGTTTAGCTGCCCTCGGTGACCCCAATGCATGACGCTTGTAAGGCGCCCTTCAAGCAGGTAGAGCTGTTTACCGATGGTAATGGAAGGGGTTGTGAACCCTGAAGTTACTCTCATGGATGTGTAATAATACATAGGAATAGGACTTACCATCTGAGAGAAGAGGGTGAGGTCGGTGGTGTAAGGCAGAAAGGCGCTGTAATTTGGGGCGCTGTAAGGACTGGCATACATGCCCAGTACAGAGGTGACAGCCGCCGTAGAACTGCTCCCTAGTTCGGCTCCGCTCGGCCTCCCCGATCCCGCTGCGGCTGCCGCTGCTGCCGCCGCCGCTGCTGCCGCCAGCACTCCGGGCCGGTCCCCTCCATAGACAGCCGCCTGGCCAGCGCTGAGATACTGGGGGTAACCCAGCTGTGGAAAGGACATGTCTCTGGCTGCGTGGGGCTCTGTCTGTCCGCCAGGGGATCGCTGCTTCTCCAGCACAATAACAAGGAGATGAGGGGAGGGTGTGCACAGCGCTGCTAGGAGCCGAGCAAAGTCTTGGGCAGAAAGTGAAGTAGTAGAAGCCTGTGTGTCCTCCTCTCTATAGCTCGCTGTGATTAGTAACGGCTTCTATAGACACAGTGTGGACGGGAAGAGGGGTGCTCCTTTATTCCCCCCTCAAATCTCGCCTCTTCTGTGCTCCTAAATCCCTTAGATGTGATCTGATCAACAATTGAGCTCCAACTGATGTGTCTGCCCTTAGGTCCTGGGCTGATCTTTCAGATACAATTTGAAGTTGATGCTTTGATTGGCATCCACTTGAGCTCCAGGCCCCTCCCCCTTTGGTGCATGTGGCCTGAGCATTGGCTGGGGCCACTTTCCTGTGTTAGCAGGAGCCGGGATGTTTGTGTGTTATGTGAGCGAGTCTCTCTCTCCCCCTTGTGAGAGTGTGTCTGCCTTGCCTTCCACTGGATGCTGGATTTCATGTTTAGCAATGGGTTCCTTTCAGAGAAGCCCCCACTGCTGCATGACAACCTGTCTACACGATTTTACAGCTGTCCAACATTGGGGTTTTGCTGTTCTCAGTCCATACTATGTCCCCTTTAACAGAAACAACTTTCTAGGACACGAGGAGGCCATTTCAACATTACTCA
>CM070036.1:84838087-84852880 GCA_036250615.1 Ptychadena robeensis | reverse complement strand
TGCACTTTTGGTACAGAAATCTGGACCTCAGCAGTGCGCTAGGGAGGTTAAAGGTGTATGTTTAAATGAATAATCAAAATAAAGGGAACCTAAAATATGTCTTCTTGAATATGCATACGTGTGTAAACATTTATGTTTCATAAAGGATCTGACTTTTTATTGTAAAATAACCTCACTTGACTTAATTAAAGGTTTAAACTTATTTTTTTACCCACTCTAATGCCTGTTGCCTAAAGCACATAAATGCATATCCAGTGCAGGCCCATTCCTTTAGATAGGTTACTTCCATGTATGAATGTATGTTACAATGCATAGTATGGAGGTACATGGGTGTTTTTGGTCTATTGACAGGACATTCAGCTAACATTGATGTCAATAGCAATGCATTAATATATGCAACCATGCATTATGTAGTGCATTTTAAAGCATAATAACTAACACTTTATAAACTCTGTTCAGTCCTCTCATTTCCTTGACTGTGATATATGAGCCATGTCACCACATAAGGCATGCAAACCACATGAACAACACTATGCATTGCAATGAACATCATATTATTATCTTGTATTTATATGAGCGCCAACATATTACACAACACTGTACATCATATATGGTAATATCACTAACTGTCTTGCAGAGAAGCTCACACTATAATGTCCCTACCATAGTCACCTTAGTCATTTTTCATGTATAACTTACATAGGAGAATCATTTTGGGTAGAGGCAATAAAGCTTCAGCATGTCTTTGGAATGTGGGAGGAAACCAGAGCACCCAGAGGAATCCCACGCAGACACAGGGAGAACATGAAAACTCATCGCAGATAGTGCCAAGGTCAGGATTTGAACCTAGCACTCCAATTGCTATTGAACTAGCCCATGTAGTTTTTGCACAAATTAAGTGAAAGTTAAAATTTTTGGCTAATGTACTCACCCTACTTTACCAAATTTTGGGATTATACTATGTTTAGGCTTTGGAATTAGCTCACAAGTTAGCTGATCAAAATTGTGATGATCTCTGCACAACACAACACATAGGTATGAACCCAACCTGAGAGCTTTGTCCCTTTTTGACATCCTGGTCAGAGTGATGGCCAAACTTCGGCCAGGTCCGTCTGTGAACAGGCGGATCATCGGCCAGTCCGACATCCACCTCTTCGCGGGAAGATTCAAATTCCCTGCTTTTTCGCTGGGAATTTGAATCGGAAAAAACGGAAGTGACGTCAGTGATCTGTACCTGAAATGCACAGTTCCCGGTTTTTATGTCTGGACGTGATGTCACTGACGTCACTTCTGGTTTAAGCCAGTTTTCTTTCACTAGAGACCAGCTTCTCTATATGGTCTCTGGTGAAAGAATTCTTTTGGATCTTTCTGCTCCTGATCCGGCCAGCAGAAGAATAATAACGTAATGTTCTGAAAAAAAAACTCCTATAAATGGAGGTCAATGGTACTGCTCCCACCACTCTTGCATCATAAATAACATATTCAAGATTGAGCCTGAGAGATTGGTGGGGAGCCATTGTAGCCATTGCAAATTGTAGAGTGCCCTTCTTTTCAAATCTGTCAGTGCAATGCCATTCTTTGTTGTGTAATTGAGAAAACAAATTCCCCCTATATTTAGGAAGGTTTTGGAAAAGTCTGTGTGCTCAATGCAAATCACCAAAGCTATACAACATGAAAAAGCTCTGATACCTAAGTCTTGTATAGCTTTGTATAGACACTACGTAATTGCTAGGCACAAGATAACTATGTAGCATATATACAGAACTGTTAATGTTGGTTGTTTAGCGATCGGACAGGATGGACTGCTAAGCGAACAGCTAACCTGACACCCACTATTTGCTATTGGGGGGAAGATGTAGTGGACCTCCCTTTTTGCTCTGTATATTTTCTTTTTCTATTGTGCTATTTGAACATATACATCCATACCTAGTGCTTACTATAGTTCTATAAGTTACTATAGTTACAGAAGTTACTATAGTAACTTCTGTGTTCATATCACATGACTGCTAATGTTTAAATGTATATGTTCAAATACAATTTGTAGTACGCAATGTCCAATATCCAAACAAGGTGACTTTTGATGCCATTCTCTTCATTTAGGGCTCTTTAACAACCGCCCAGTAAATGACTAATATACCTGCCTCAGGATCATTATCTTAGTGACCCACAAGCACCTGCACAACTTTTCCGGCAGTCCCAAACAGGAGTGCCAGGTCATGTAAATGTAGCCTACATTAGGTATGTTGAAAGTATTTAAAAAATACCAAGATTGTTTATTGCTGTCAGAAACACATTGGCTAAATGTAAAGTAGTCTAAAAATAAATGTATTTAGATAATTTGGATGTTAAACGATAGAAAGCTTTAATATGTACATCATAGAATATAATTTTCGTTAGTAAATGAGCCCTCCTTGCATGCCATTTCCTAACTTGCATACAAAAGCAACATTTTTGTAAGCCCCTGAGTACAGGTGGCCATGTAACCTCCAGGCTTTGCTCATCACAATTATAGGGGTTTATTGACTAAAGGATTAGGGAATGTTTACCTAGCAAAGTGAATGTTCACTTTGTAGTGTGAATGTTCAATTAGCATAGTTAATATGCTAAAGCTACATACACGCTGAATACCAAGTCATATGCAAGGGAAACAAAATAAGCTCTGCTTGCAGATAACCAGATCACACAGTTCTGTATTACGTTAGTAGTGGTAGCAGTAGTTTACAAAAAAAGTAATACACAAAAAAAACCAAAAACTATTGTTCTTTTCAAAAATGATAGTTTTCGTTCATCGGTGTGTTCAAGGGTGCCTTAAGTAATTTACAATCCTATCAATGGCCCTTGAATCACAGCTAGAACAATAGGTGAGGGAATTATCTAAGTGCTTCTGTAGAGAGTGCCTCCTACTAAGTTTGGGAGGTAACATCAATTCCTTCACCCTGTATTGCTCCATTTTGAAAGTCTATACTTCTATTCAATTGAAGGTTGCTGGGATTGTAGTGGGAAGGGAAACAGGGATTTGGATGCCCCACTGAAATACCGGTTATACGAGAAAAAAAGTATATATATTTATATATAACTTTACATAGTCGGTACATCTAGAGATGGAAGGTGAGAGAGTGGGACATTTTATATAATACTGTTTAGTGTGTGATCAATTAATGCTAGGCATACACTTACCGACCCACGCCGATATCTTCCTCCGATATCTTCCGGGATGCTAAACGTGATGACGTCATCATGTTTAGCCTCCCATTGCATTCTGGGGCCCTTCAATCGGCCGGGCACCCTTTGTGTGCCGGGCATAAGCTGCGATGAAGACGCCGCTTCATTGCAGCTTATGGCATTGGCTTTCATCGGCTCCCATCGGCCAGAGAAGAACGGACATGTCCGTTCTCTGGCCGGCCGAGAAGTGGGGTGACAGGGATCTGTCGCCCCATGTGGGCACATGCCGATTAGCGGCCGATTTTTAACCTGGCCGACGGCGTGAGCGCGCACGCCCTTCGGTCAGATTAAAAATCGGATGCTTATCGGCATGTGTATGGCAGCCATAAGTGGATTGTTTGGAAATTGATTCCTTTTTAACTGAATCGTTTGACCAAAAGTGATGAAAATGAAGCATAAAACAAAAGAGCTGTGAACAGTCAGGCTAGAAATTTTCTGTAAATTGTAAAATTTCTGACAGGTTTTCTAGACATTTCAAATCATTTGTATCCACTTGTGTTATATAGCAAACTCACCTCAAACAGAATCAAATTTGACTGGTTGTGCAAAAGTTACACTGTATACTAGTTGATTGAAATGAAAAGCAATTGGACAAAAGTGAATGCATGTATGGATAGATAACTGTGCTTTTGGACATTGACTTGAATTATAGTGGCTTTGACTCTCTTTATCAGTGGGAGAACAATGTTGCCATCCAACATCTAGTCTTTGTCTTGCTTCTGTTACATAACAGCAGTATATGTACAGCAACTTAATTTAAAATGTTACAACTAGAGTTACAGCCAAGGTCTAAACAAAAGACCATTGATGTCAAAGAAGCATTTTTTTGTAATTTTAGGCAATGGAGATCGAATAGGTATTTGCTAACATGTTGGTTCTCTGTTTAATTGAGCTGTGTTTGAGTGGGATAAGACAGGGTGGCCAAAATCGATGACCCACGCAATCGATGACCTATGCAATCAATAGCTGTGAATGCACATGATGGTTATGAATGGGTATACGTGAACGCATATCGAGCCATGTATGGGGGACCATTAGTAGCTAATAGAGCAGTGATTGGTTTGCAGCTACAAAACAACATATTGGTCACATATATGCATTTGAAAGAGACAGTCTGCACCTAGACAAACACAATTTACAGTGATGATAGAGCAGAGAAATTTTAAAACAGGTACCACATTTTATGGCATTTCCTCTTGGAGTTGAGGAATTGTCAATATTTTGTTTGTTTCAGTCTACTATTCAGGGAATTCAAAGAATTCAAGGAATGAAGTTTCATTTTGCATCTGAAGATTTTGTTTTTAGACATCCAGTGTAAAAATGTTTTTCTACACAGTAGATTAAAGGGATGCAGAGGGCAACAGAAAATGAACTGGGTAACAAATAATGTGTTTGGTAATGTAATTTTTTTAAAAACCTCTTTTTAGCTATTTCATGCTACAAAGTATAATTATTTAATGAAACTGTTGACTTTTGTTGGTTCAATGAAAGTGAAGTGTACCTTTGTTCTCTTCTAACATGCAATAAATTCACTTTTTATATACTGTTTGCAGTAAATACAGGTTGAATTTATTGCACTCCACCTTACATCATACTTTTTTGAACCAGACTTTATCTTGGCTTACTCTTCTAAAACATCTAGTCCCCGGTATTCACAGGCCCACAAACCAGGCTAAACAACCTGAGTATATTTTCACAATATTAGCAATATGTGTGTGTCTGATACTGGAGATTCCCTGTACCTCTGCTAGAGGGCAAAAAATAATATTATAAAAACAAAATCAGTTGGAAGGAGGATGTAAATGAATGTAGCAGGAAGCATCTCAAATATTTGTGAACTCAGAACCACTATAACACACATTAATGAAGCATTCTGAGTTAAATGTATTGTCATGGTATTAACAAATTAGTTGAACAGTTTTACCTGACATTGTTCACCATAGGGGGCATTTATCACTAGTAAAAAAAGGCCAGTGAAATCACATACAGACTACAGCACATACATACATACATACATCCACAATCTCCTCTCTGCAGAACAGCTATGCAAACTTACCACATTAGCACAAACTTGCTTCTGTGATCGGCATAGCAAAAGGAAATAGGGGAACTGGCAGGATCAAAATGTATTTAAACACAAAACAATGAGTGAAAAGGGCAAGTATTACATAAACCACCATATACATTTAATGTATACATTTTACATAATGCATTTAATGCATTTCTCTTTATGTTCAATGCACACTATATTCATAAACATAAACAAATGTATTTTACTAGAAAGCACTCTTACCCAGATTTTAATCACTGGCTGCATAGATGCCTAAGCTCATATACTTATACAAAACAGAGGTTCTACTTTTGTCTTCTTTTAGATTCAACACCCTTCTGGTTCATTTGTTCATTTTTTTAAATTAGGCCTAATAGTTAACCACTAAACACTGTTACTCTGATCACACAATGCATGTGACACAAGTTAACATTTGCAAGAAAACACTATTTCAGGACCATCAGTCTTCTTTCAATTACAAATCCAATATACATTTCTATGTTGACCCTTAGCTTTATTTACTATTTAATTAGAAGGTTGCATGCATTTAAAAAAGTAAAAGAAACTTTAGAGGTGGGAGTTGTGCCTTGTATTTGGGAAAACAACAATAAAGGATCGACAACAAATAGGCTTCAACCATATTCATTGAAGGTTTGTAATGTTTTGAAAAAAGCTGAATGTCTTTTTGGTAATTAGATCTTTCTTTTAATGCCCCCTACTGGCGTCCTTTGAAAGAGATCTTGTAAGTTTTGAATGAACTTTGGAAAAAAGGTGAGAGGAAGAGGTGGTCAAGTCAGTAGGGGTAATGATTATTCTATTGGATTTCAAGTCTCTTTTCAATGCCTTACAAGAGGACAGATGCCATTCTATCAGTATTGTATTAGTCTTATTTGCATACCAACTAATTAAGCATTGATGGTGTTAATAAGGTGACATTATTGCTTTACTTAGTTAGAAAGATCTTCAGCAAGAAAGCAACCACAACAGTAGGGAAGAAACCCAGAGAAAGTTAAGTAGGCAGGACATGCAAACCTTAATTTGTATGTGGAACTATGCCTGTTCTAGACAAATCTAAAGGCCATCTCTTCCTAACAACATTTAAGTACCTGACAATCAAGGTAAAAAGCATTTACATTTAATTTGAGTACTGTACATATAGGTCGTGCCAGGTTTACTGTTACCTGGGCATTGATAAGAGAAATTTTACTACACATTATGATCTGGTAGCCAACCAAAGAGCCTGCAAAAAAAGTGCAAAAAGCATTGGAGGTTCCAGCACCTCTGAATATTCAGTTCATTTATTTATAAAATGTTTGCATATTGATGTATCATATTGTGATTTAAAAAGTACCCCAATTTACCAATTTAATTAAAATATAAAAAGATGTAATCTAACTGAGGAAAAAGTTAGACCACCTGTCCCTTATAGTGTTACCCTCTTTGGCTAAAATAACTGCAGATGATATCTACTTTCAACCAGTCTCTGACATTGGTACGAGGAATGTTTGCCCCACTGAATGCAGCATTATTTTTTTAGCTGTGAGATGTTTGAGGGATTTCTTGCTTGTACAGCCCATTTCATGTCACTCCACAACATCTCAATGGGATTAAGATCTGGGTTTGACTCCCCAACTCGATTTTTCATTTTCATCCAGTCATTGGTGGATTACTTGTGTTTTTCTTGTAAGTAATTGAACTCTGACTCATATGTCCAAAACACATGTCCCGCTGTCCTGTTTTTTGTCCATGTTCTTTTTGGCAAACTTCAGTCCGGCCTTGATGTTTCCTCTGTGCACACATTCCATGCATGTTATATTTGAGCTCTGTTTTTAATTGTAGGGGTAAGCACTTTCACAAGGGTTGCAAAAGTCTTCTGTAGGTCCTGTGATTACAGTGTTGGTTTTTGTCAATGTACTTGGATGACCAGAACTGGGTATGTTGGCATTTGTTTCGAAGGTCCTCCACACTATTTTCCAGACAGTGGGATGGCTTTCAAGTTTTCCAAAATGTTTTAAATTCCTTACTAGATTTATAAGCTACTTCAATCATCTTTTTGATCTCACAATTCCTCAACAGAAAGGACCACATGCAACTATATAACCTCCTGCAAAAAGCTGAACAATGATTTTCTAGGCTTCATCCACTTTTATGATATACCTGGGTGTGTGATTTGAGACATTTTACGTGGTAATCAATGTGTCCAGTTTGATTCCTCACCTGAAATTGAAGGTTTAAAAAACCCCTCTTTTCAGTCATAATTTTTAATTTATATTACTTGAATCTCTCAGTATTGTTCAAATCGAAATTTGGACTGGGGTGACCAACTTTTCACCAGTATGGACGTGAAGGAATCTTACATTTTAATCCTAGCCTAATGTATCTGAAACTAAAAGGTATTGTGTTTAGCCTAATCAACTATAACTCTGTGGAAGTTGTTTATTTTAACTAGCCCCAAGAGGTATTATCTATGAATGGAGAATACATTGTGCAGTTATTTTCCATGCCTAAACATCCTGACCTATAGTAAACAACTAAAAGAAAATTCACAAAAAAATTTAGGATTCCCATTTATTTGAACTGTTGAATTTTTGGCCACTTCCTTGCCAGCTAATGCAAGAGCTCATTCTTTGTGCTTTGTTAAATGCATACTAAAAGTACAGCAGTGTACAACATCAATGCACAAAAACGCATGCTGAAGCCCACAGTGTGCTGCTGTGAATAGGAGGAGAAGTCAGTGTTCTTTGCAATGCAGAAATGAAGTAGGCAGGGCTTTGGAGTTTAGAGCCAGCTATGCACTGTTGTTATGTAAAAGAGGGAGGATGGGACACACTATATTTCTAACACATCAACACTAATTTGTCTGTATCAACAGTATGCTAAATTATAAATATAAAGACATTTATCCCTAACCATAAAGGGTCTGCAACAATATTTTATGTAAGAAACATGGACTGCTGCCTATTTGGCATTTTTTCCCCATTTAAAAGTATGGTGTTGTTAGGGCAAAAATTTGGTCACATGCCAGAACTCAACAAAATGTCAACAGAGAGCCCTGGATTTCACATGTGCTGCCTGCCCTAATGCTCATTCATAATAGGCAGCGGCATGGACAGGCAGGGCCAAGGGTGAGCAGTAACAGCAGTAGCAATATTTTTATATAAGCAATCATGATAAAAAAATATTGAATATAACCATCTCTAACACCCTATGGAATGAGTAAGTATATAGGTCTACTGGACATCTAAACCATTCCAAAAAGATCAACCACCAAATACATGAATAGATAATTACTGCACAACAGGTTAAGGCAAAATGTACACTGTCGTTTCCCGTCAGCCTGCAGCAGCTTCGGAAATAATAGTGTGCTCTGGCAGCCACACGAAAAACGACTGCCTGTAAGCACCTGCTGAAATGTGCAGGAGCTCATAGGTCATCTAGATAAGGACCCCAAGGGGGGTCCTATCAGGCGAAAGCCAGAAAACCGACTGGCAGACGCTGCATCCACCAGACAGTGTAAATGAGCCCTAAACCAGGGCATGTTGATGTTTACATATGAGAACTCAGCCAGAGCTGAGCAAGTGCTCCTCCCTGGCTGGGACCTGTAGTACATCAGCACCGGAGATTTTGAGGGACATTAAACATTTAAGAATTGACATTGGAAGACATTGTTGCAACTGTGCAGGTAGGTATGTGGAAAGGCAGAGTTAAAAACGAATCTCTAGGACTTTTATTTAACCCTTTAGGGATGGGTAAGAGGTCCAGGAAACAATAGGTAACAATTGGTTAATTATTACACCTAAAAAATTTTTACATTTAAAAGTTGAAATTTAGAAAAACGTTGTCTGGGGCGGTCAAATTTTTCAGTGAATTGAATTTTCACAATTTAAACCATCTCTATAACAGAATGAGATTCTGCAGTGAGCCACAGGACCTGAGATGAGGCAGAACTTCAAGCATATCATAAACATACAATAGTACCGTAAATATTATTTTTTTTCTTTGTTTTTTTTTGCTGGATTCCTCTTTCTTGGATTTGCAGGCTGGTCTGACTATCCAGAAACCAGTAACTGTTCATTCTTGTGCTAGCTGGTGCAAGAACACTCTTGCACGTAGGAATGGCAGACACATGTGTATCGGTTAGAGCAGTGGTTGCCAAACTGGGGGGCGGCGCAAAGGTATTCAGGGTGGGATTGGGGGGGAACGGGCCCTCATTCTGAACCTGTGTTTCAATGGGTATTTATTTTCATAAATAGAAAAGGAGGGCCCTGCAAGGAAAGTTTGGGAACCATTGGGTTAGAGAAAGGGTACCGCCAATGATTGTTGGGCTCTTCTCTCCACTGTCTGACGTACCCGCCGTGGCAAGCTTCTAAACAATCATGGCAGGGACAGCTTGGAAGAATTCCGTAGTCTCGTGTGAATTGGAATGCAGCTTCACATCTGGCTAATTTAACGTGATGTAATCAAAGCTCCATCTAGAGGCCGTTTTATAGAACAACAGCCCCATAGTCAGAATTAAGTATGCCTGAAGTATGGGTGGAACTGTTTCTATCTGCCCTTAATAAATATGATTCCCCCGGGAATGAGGAAGTGAGGCAGGTAAGTACGTTGTTTTTATTTTTCTGTAGCAGTTTTCAAAGATGTATACTGCTGACAGGTGAGTATTATGTCAATGTAATATATGTGTTTTTTTAAATTTTGAGTATAGAACCCCTTTAAGCTTTATACAACCAGTAGAAACAACAGGAAACCCATTCCTAAATGAATCAGGCAAAAATGTAGATTTTGAGCATTCACTCAATACTTTGTTGATGCACCTTTGGCAGCAATTACAACTTCAAGTCTTTTTGAATATTATGCCACAAGCTTGGCACACCTATCATGGGCCAGTTCCTCCCATTCCTCTTTGCAGAACCTCTCAAGCTCCATTAGGTTGGATGGGAAGCGTCCAAATACATACAGATGTGTTCAATCGGATTCAAGTCTGGGATCTGGCAGGACCACTCAAGGACATTCACTGATTTGTCCTGAAGCTTGGCTATGTGTTGTCCTGCTGAAAGATGCTGTTGAAATTAACAAAGTTAATAGTAAATAGAAATTTGTTAAAACTTATAATAACAATATTAACTATTCACTCACTGTCACAAGAAATGGCAATGTTGTCACTCACTGTTAGACGGAATGGCAATGTTGTCACTCACTGTCAGAAGTTATGGCAATGTTGTCACTCACTGTTAGAAGAAATGGCAATGTTGTCACTTACTGTCAGAAGAAATGGCAATGTTGTTACTTACTGTTAGAAGGATGGCAATGTTGTCACTCACTGTTAGAAAGAATGGCAATGTTGTCACTCAGTGTCAAAAGGTTTGGCAATGTTGTCACTCACTGTTAGAAGCAATGGCAATGTTGTCACTCACTGTAAGAAGGATGGCAATGTTGCCACTCAGTTGCCAGAAGGAATGGCAGTGCCACTCACTGTCAGAAGGTATGGCAATGTTGTCACTCACTGTTAGAAGAAATGGCAATGTTGTCACTCACTGTCAGAAAGAATGGCAATGTTTTCACTCACTATCAGAAGGAATGGCAATATTGTCACTCTCTGTCAGAAAGAATGGCAATGTTGTCACTCAGTGTCAGAGGGTATAGCAATGTTGTCACTCACTGTCATAAGGAATGGCAATGTTGTCACTCACTGTTAGAAGGATGGCTATGTTGTCACTCACTGTAAGAAGAATGGCAATGTTGTCACTCACTGTCAGAAGGTATGGCAATGTTGTCACTCACTGTTAGAAAGAATGGCAATGTTGTCACTCACTGTCAGAAGGAATGGCAATGTTGTCACTCACTATCAGAAGAAATGACAACTGGCTGTCACTAACAGGCAATTGTTAGGGGCAGATTGATGAGCCAGCGAGGCAGAAGGACAAAATAGTTAGCTTCATTGGCTTTGCTGCTGGGGGGGGGGGGGGGACATAAAGGGAAAACATTTTAAAACTGGGTTTCAAAACCTAGCTAGTAGGAAATACCAGACAAAAGAGACTAGAGAACCAACTATGGATCGTGAGCTGCACCTTGCCAACACCTGTCCTAAGGGCCATTTCACACTATATGCACGTTTTTTTACTGCACACGTTTTTACATAGACAACCAATGTTACCATAAAAACTCACTGCTGTATGCATTTTTCTGCGTTTTTTATTAATTTGTTCAAAAACGCAAATGCAACACGCAAACCCATATGTAATGTCAAAAACGCATGCCTATAAAAAATGCATGCCTTTAAAAAACGCATATAGTGTGAATGGGCCCTAAGTTATGAGAAGACATGATGGATTTGTTTTTGAAAATTCAACCAGTTCAAATTTGTGAGCTAATTGCAAAGCCCTTGAGCAGGATTTTCTTTACCAAACTTACTGGAGATATAAAGAAGGGTTTGGGGTATAGTACAAAAAGACAGTGTTGCTTTTACACAAATAGTTTTTACATACATTAACTTCAAAGTCAACTCAAAATTTCCAAATTCAAAATTTGGAGGTTGACTTTGAACCTAATTTATACACAAACTTGACATGTTAGAGCAATACCACATCTCCAGTAATTTTTGTGAGGATACCATGCTCAGGGGCTTTGCAATAAGCTGACAAAATTAGCTAGCAGCATGAAAACTTATCACATGTAAATGTTTTCAAATAATTTTCCATGCGAATGCGAATTTTCAAATAATTTCTGCATGCAAGTATTTCAAATAAAATCTGCAATGGTGATATTCACATGTGAAATATCGGCATGGCAAATTCAAATTCGAAAGTCGAAATTTGAGGTTGATTTTTGACTTTTTCGTCAAATTTGACTAGTTCCTACTTCTGAAAAACATCCACAAAACATGATGCTGCCACCACCATGCTACACTGGAGGGAATCTTGGTCACCTTGGGTTCTTGATCACCTCCCTGACTAAGGCCTTTCTCCCCCGATCGCTCATTTTAGATGGCTGACCAGCTCTAGGAAGAGTCCTGGTGGTTTTAAACTTCTTCCACTTACAGATGGTGGAGGCCAATGTGCTCATTGGGACCTTCAAAGCAGCAGAATTTTTTCTGTAACCTTCCCCAGATTTATCCTGCCTCGGAGGTCTACAGACAATTCCTTTGACTTCAGGCTTGGTTTGTGCTCTGACATGAACTGCCAAATGAGGGACAATTTATAGACAGGCGTGTGGCTTTCCAAATCATATCCAATCATCTTAATTTACCACAGTGGGAATCCAGTGGGGTCCATTTACACCGCCCTTTAACGTAACCGACTGGCGGAGGCCACATTAGGTGTGCGCCGGTGGGTTTTCGTGCTGCAGCTTGATAAGACTAGTGATAGCCAGGTCCGTCCGCAAACAGGCGGATTGGACTTTTAAAATGTTCACAGGAACATTCAAATTCCTCACCTATTTGTGGGGAATTTGAATCGAAAAAAACAGTGACTGGCACCTGGAATGCACAGTTCCCAGTTTCGATATCCGGACGTGACGCCACTGATGTAACTTCCAGTTTACACTGGTTTTCTTTCACTAGAGACTGGCTTCTCTACCTGGTCTCTGGTGAAAAAAATCTTCCACTGGCCGGATCTTTTTGCTCCTGAACAGGGAGGGTCGAACAATCGTACTGTTCACCAGAGGAAGAAAATCGAACATATTATGTTAGAGAGGACATGTAATGTAGTCACACAAACTGAATGGGATGCTGTCCCCTTTAATGCCATGCTCCAGAGGGCTTTGCAGCCAGAGGTGTTAAGAGAGAGCTCACAGGAAGAGGAAGTTCAGTCCAGAGCAGGGAGTCCTGATGAGACAGCAGCAGCCACAAACACTAGCTGGCTCCAGGCTCCACGTGCTCCACGGACCAAATTGTATGCGCTACTCTCAGACCGGGCTGCCAGGCATTCTTCCCCTATTCTCAGCCACTCGGAATACCCTCTTCAAATGGGATGGGGGGGACTGTACCCTGCGGTAGCAGGTCTTTGGATCTACAGCACCATCAATCAAGCCTTGGTCAGGCCCTGCGGCTGCGGACATACAGTGCGGTGCATAGATTTCCTCTCACCCTGCATGAGAAGAGGACCTGCCCCCGTGTGAAAGGGGACACGTTGAAGCTTATGCCCGCCTCTCAAGAGACTGTTTTCTGTTCTGCTTAAGACTGTTGCAGTGAGTTGATATTACAAGTCCTGAGTTCTTTTCTATTTTGCTATTGTTGTTTAAATAAAGGGTTTTTCGCAGCACGTCCGCCTCTGTGTCGTTTGGCTGATCCAGAACCTGTACAGACCTCTATGTGGTCCTTAATTAGACGACTCCATAGAGCGAACGCCTACACTATTTTGCAGATGATCACAGGGGGGTCGTTTCTCCTGCCACTGCGGGAGCGCACTGCTGGTTCCGGAGCTGATAGCAGCACTTACTGAAATTCAGCATTAAGCTGCAGAAACATCCCAAGGATGACCAGGGGAAAGACGATGAACCTGAGCTCAAATTAGAGCTTATGTAGATGTGCTTTCTCAATGTTTTTATTTTTTAATAAATTTGTATGTAGGTATGTTTTTTATATGTTGTCATCATGGGGCATTGTTTTCCTGAGGGAAAAAATTTAATTGATCAATTTTAATCCAATATATAATTTTAGAGATAATATTTGGGTAATTTTTCTATGGTTTATACAAAACATAGCACATTCCCCACGAATCGTTCATTGAGGTGAAGACATCAAAACGTTCTTTCAAATATGGCCATGGGTTGGAAATGCCTTGCGTCTCTGAATTAGTTCCTCCGTTGTTTGCATGTTGGTTCATTGGTTGTCCCTACTTAATGTACAGTGCTGCATAAAATGTTAATAATAAATATTACTGGAAGTTAAAGGTACTCTATGATTTAGCCCATCTAGCTATAACAATTTTTTCAAGGGTTTAAACTGCTCTGCTTCTTGTACTTGTGCTGATTACTATTCTTGATCACTAACACATTAATTTCTTACTTGACAGTTTGGGCTTGTGTCCACGGCTTATTAAAGGACACAGAGAAAATACTTCCCATTCTGATGACTGGGACAGTGTTCACTCTGCGTTATTTAAGCGGCACTCCCACGGTGCTGTTTTGAAGCTGAGAAATGCAGCCCCACGCGGTGCTGCCACAGACAGAAAATCAATGGATATGTCTCCAAAACACAGACAACCAACTACAGGTGCTGTTTTTACGTGACTTTGGGATGCAAAATCAATATATTGCATCCAGAGCGGACCGTAAGCTGTGGGCAAACTGCCCACAATTCACTGGGAAATTGCCCGCAAATGGGCTGGCGCATGTCTTTTTTCCCTTTACTGGATGTATGTCCAGCACAGGGAAACAGCAGTGGACACATGGCCTCAAGTTGCTGCCTGTGAAACCCCAAAAAGGTATCCCTATTAAAGTATAAAGAATTACCTGAATCAAAAAATGTGTAGCACTGACACCCGTAGGTGCTGCTGTGTAGTGTGGGATACCGGGTAGCAGAA
>CM070036.1:84812278-84830526 GCA_036250615.1 Ptychadena robeensis | reverse complement strand
GATAAGGCAAGAGGCATGCTCAGGGACTATCCAAAGTCAAGGCAGGCAGAGTTAAAGGAATGTAAAAAAATCAGGCCAAGTCACTGTTGGCAAGAAAGACACTTGCAGACAGACAGGTAAATCATATACAAGAGAACACTCAAGCACACTGCTATACATAGGCAACAATGGTGTGTGGTATGATGTATCTTCATTAAATGAGCAGATTGCCCAATCACATTGTGCAATTGGCACTATAGGATTGGCTGGTTAATCTTCTGCAGTCAACTGAAACTCAACGGAACATGTACTTTTCCAGGGTGAGGTGGCAGGACCCTTAGATTGCACTCTAAACAGCACATCCACAGAGATACTGGAGATGCTGTTTGGCCTTAGTCATTCTGCCAGCTGTGCAGGCTCCCCTGAGTCTCCCTGCAATTTTTGGGGTCATGTCGTGTAATTACGGCAGTTTTAAGGGACCCTCTTGTTTTATGTACGCTATGATGCTAAGGAGTTTAAACACTTTGAAAGAAAAAAAGAACACACTAGGTTCTTGAAACTGAATTTTACATCTGTTTGGCTCACAACAGAGCTAGTGTGGGAGCATACCTGTCAAGTTCTGCATTTTAAAATAAAGCCGACCATACATGGCTCGATTCCCCTGCTTACATAAGAATCAGGAAATGGTCTCACAATGTTCGTTCGAGGAATCAATGCATACCACCTTGTGGAAACGTTCCCTGGCCCCCATCCAAAGTAATGGAGATCGAGCAGGAATATAGCAACATGTTGGATCCCTGTTTGATCGTTTTTCTTTGAAAATTGTTCAAGGTGGGCTGTGTTAGATTCTGGAGAGAACGCACATGGCGATCAATCATTTGGGAATCAAACAAAAATTCGAGCTGTGTATGGCCAGCTTCAGGGGAGTTTTCCCACCAGTGACATCACAAGGTGTAAATACTGGTCAACACATGTGTAAAATGTACATAAACTACCATTTGAAGTCTTTATCAGAATCCTTTGTGTCCAGGTGACAAAGCTGGAGAATAACTAGGAAACAGGGACAGAATGTTGTCACCCTATGAACCATGTTATTGCATTGTTTCTCCATAATAGCAACACAAATATTCATACAGGCTGTCCTCCATCTAGGATATCTTGTAATTAAATGAAGTTCTGATAGAAACAAAAAGAAAAGGCTTCTTGAAAGGAGCCCGTGTGGTATTGAAAATAATTTCCTTTATTTGGTAGAAAACTGTATTCAAGAAATACCTATCAGGATTCTGTGTCCAAAAAGCCTTTGGACCAAGCATCCAACTAATCAGAATATTGCAGGCAAAGAGAGTGTGACCTTCACTACACTGCGTGGAGACAGTAAATACATATCTCCACCTTGCTATTTAATACATCAAGGTTGCTAGTTGAATAGTAGATCAATCATATGTTTTACATTTTTGGAACAACCAAAAGCTAGCCACCACAAAAGTAAATCTATCCTTCGATTAGTCAATCGTTTGGCCCCATAACGTTGGTGGACCCATAGCTCCCTATGCAGCAGCCTTTCCGATCGATGGATTTTGTGGAATCGGCCATTTTGGAGATCGGCTCATGTCCAAATCTACCACAAATCGTATTCTGAAGGTTGTGTGCAATCGGGAATCGATCAGTGACAAATCGTCCCATGTATGACTACCTTTATACGCTGAGTGCACTTATGCTGATTCAATCCTTACTATATCATCTCATGCTGCACCTTGTGTCTTTCCCAGATAATTTTTCCCTTTCCCATTCCTTCTTGGGTTCTACACATTTTTTGGGTGCTTTCCCTCATTGAGGTAACCCCCAATCCAGCCAATCATCAATTAAATGTACTTATAACGCTGGGTTATAACTACGTTTGGCCATGGGTTCAATTGTTGTTCATGGGGGATCATGGCAGTTACAGGCTTCCTGTAAATCCTAGGCTGCTTAGTCCTTCCTGATTGTCTCTCTATCAGCCTTCCAATTGGCAGGCAGTGTTATGGGATGGTATGGGCACTGCTTACATTCTGCTGAAGTAGAAATAGAACTGACAGCCCAGAGAGCCTATCAGCTGAAGATCTCTTCGCCCCTCGCTCTTGCGCTGTTGACAGTGTGACTTCAGCCCAGCAGCTGCAGGCAATCTCCCATGAACTGAGTAGCATTGGAAAAAGTTGACAGATATGGAAGGGAGGGAGTAAGCAGCAAAGCTAGGGGCCCACTAGGTGTCGAAGGGGCTTTATGTGCATGCATAGTCTGTATACCGCAAGAAATGGCCCTGCTTACATGTGTCCGAATTCTTCTTTTCAGTTTACCTAGGATGGGGTTCTTTTTTGGGTGACTTACAGATTTCATGCATGACAAGAACACTTGCTATTTTTTGTCCAAATCTAGCATTCATGAGTCAGAACAAGATGGGAGTAAGGCAATGTGTGGGACAGGGTCCTGCAACACTGTATGAGCAGCCTTTTGTATTAATAAATAATGCTGTCAAGGAACCTGCATTTAGATATATGTACCATTTTAGCATTTCTTGATGCAGCACCAAGAACAATGCTTTTCCAAAGTGCTCCTAAGACCATATGCTCATCATAATATCTTGGCAAATTGTAATTAAATTCTGCTTAAGCCTGTGGTGTCCAAACTTTTTGCAAAGTGCGTGGGGTGACCATACAGCTGAGCATTCTTTGAACATTAACATTAGATGCAAACTTTTGCAAAATTTTATGAAACTTTTATTGAAAATTGCATACTTTTCATTTCTTTACACAGAGCATAAAGAAATATTAAAATCAAAATCACCCATATTTTGAAAGATAAATTCAGATTTTAGTCTTTTATTTCACCTCAGAAGGCTAAACTGTTGACTTGTTAACACTAATGTGAAGGGTGATACTGAGATCTCTACTGAAGGAAATAGGCTAGGTCTGGCCAGATCAAACACAGAAGTTTTGATGAGCAAGATGTCACGCAGGTGAAAGTCACCTTCTCGCACAAGTATTTTGAGGCAATTTTTTTTTTTTTACAAATATTTAAATGTAAAATAATAATAAGCATTCCAAAAGGTAAGGCATAGTCTCTGCTAAATTCCCACATTTTCCTGGCATAGAACAAGGGGATTTAGGTATGTGGCAAACTCTGTCTATTATATACAATGGGCCTGACTCCACAGGCATGCTGGGTGATGCAAAGTGATGCATCAACAACAACGTTCCCTGCATGGCTTTTTTCAATGTGTTTGGTGCGTTTTGCTTATATGAGTATCTGTGAACTTAATGTTGCAGTATAATAACATGCAGCTTACCATGTCATAAACACAGGCAAAACACTCCCCCATCCATGATACAAGCCCTTACCTGTGATTTATCATGATTGATGGATTGTTTACCATGATAATACATTTAAATATTTGTAATAAAATATTTTATAATACAATGTTCTAGCAGCAGGGAGGAGAGAGGACTGCAGCTGTATGGAAGCGGTGAGCCTGTGGGTCAAAGAAAACGTAACCAAGGCCCACAGGGTTTGGATTGGGTTGAAGGGGTTGAAGGACACACACATTCATCAGTGGTTTTCACTGCTGAATTTGTCAAGAGAATGTGTCCAGAGAGTTTTCTGGAAAAACATTCTTTGGACAGATTAAATATCAGTATGCAAAAAGAGTGGAACGGCATATGATCCTAAGCATACCATCTCATCTGTAAAACATGGTTGATGCTTGGGTATGCATAAGCACTAGTGATGAGCGGCATAGGCAACATTCGTATTCGATTCGCGGCATGCCGCGATCTTTATGGAAAACATCGGAATATTCGCCTTCGGCATATCTTTTTTTTTTGATTATTGGAATATCTGCGTTTATTGCGAATTTCGCCGTCGCCGCAATATATGTTTAACATGGTTCGAATTTTTATGCTAATTTTTAAAGTGACGATTTTTCGCAATATTCGCATCAACCCCAATAATTCATTTAAAAATCGGTTGATGGTGTTTCTAACTTTGTTGCAGCCTCCCACTTCGTCCACTCACATTGAGAGGGAAGTGAGGATAAAAAAATAACCGAATATATCCGGAATTGCGAATATCGGCAATATATTCACCATCTCGCGAATTTCCGAATTGACGATATTCGCGATTAATATTCGGCAATCCGAATTCGCGATCATCACTAATAAGCACACTAGCAAACACAATGTGCATCGATGATAGCCTTACAAACAATTTTGACAGGGTGGCTAGCCTCTTGCACAAAATTAACATTCACATGCTTGAAATTTATAGGTAGCTACCCATTTTTAAGAACCCTCATTAAAAAGCCAGCAAACCTAATGTTTTGCATTAGCAATGACCCAGAGCCTGAGCCACATATAGGCTTCCCAAAGACACATAGATGTCCCCATTTAGGAGCTGACAGCACCTTTATCTCAAAGGCTTTGTTTTATGATTCCTGCACATGACTGCTGTATGGCGTGAATTGGAGAAACTGTTCTGCAGCCATGTCGCAACCGCATGTGCAATAAGCCTCTAAAAAAAGGCTAACATTTTTCCCACCAAATATTATAGATTATTCACAGCTTTTAAAGATCCAGAACTAGATAATTTTAATAATGTGGGCATCAGTGGATATATGTAGATCGGCCTACGTCACATTGGCTGTAGGACACACAATTCTCTGGAATTGTATGGATTTGGCATTGCCTCCTGCAGTTGCTGAAAAGGCTATTACATAAAAAACAGGAGAGGACCACAAACCGTATAATATTATCAAGAATTGTCCGCAAAATATTCACAAAAATACGTAAATTCAAGAAATGTGAGCTCCAGTCCATATTACCTTCATTGCTCAAATCGCCCCTTGTACATGCACATATTCGAATACAATGCATGGTAATTTTCCACATATTACATTCATTTCCTTTGAATATTTGCAAATACAAAGATAAATAGTCCATACCAATTCGCAATAATTTTGTGATTAGAATATTCGCAATCAACACTACTCCTCTTCACCATATCCCTCCACAACCCTACTGTTGTCTCTTTCTGTGTAAAAAAAAACTGTTTTGGCCTGAGACATACAATATATGTGCTAGGAGAACATGAGGTGGTATTGTTTTTCTTATCCTAATTAATCTCTTGGGTGTCTGTCACGAGTTAAGGTAGCCATACACATTCGATTTTGCGCTCGATTTCAGAATGATCAGTCAGCGTGAGCGTTTCCTGGTGATCGATCTTATAGAATTGAATGCTGCCCACCTTGAAGATCGGCCAAAGAAACTTTTAATGTTGTTTTCCTGCCAACCATCTCCCCTACTGAAATATACATTCATGCATAAATATTGGGACATCAACACAATTTAAAATTTTGGCTCTATCAACACCACCACAATGGATTTGGATGAAACAATCACAGCGTGCTTTAACTGCAGACTGACAGCTTAAATTTAAGGGTATTACATTCCAATCATGTGAACGGTGTAGGATTTACAAAACAATTTGCATATGTGCCTTCCCCTGTTTAACCTCCCTAGCGCACCCGCACCCCTTGTACCCCGGCACCGTTTTTAAACAGTGTGTCACAGGCATGGACAGCAGTGTACAAGGTACCAACTTCCTGAACCATTTCCCCCTCCCCCTCTTTCCTTCCCCCTCCCCCTCCCCTCTCCACACAAGAGCCAGTGTCCATTCATGAACACTGGCAAGTGAGGTCTCTGAGAGCAGAAGACCCCTACCATTCACATGGAGGTCTAATGGCACTGCTCACCCGCGCCCCTACCGTCCCCCTTCACGCGTCACCGTGACGCGATCAGTGAAGCCGCATAGCCCCGGAAATGCGGCTGGATAGCAGCATCGCCATATCTTTCCTGGGATATATGCCATCATTATCCCAATTACAATGTGTAGAAAACACTCATTTCAAATGTGCTATTTGCACTTTGGAATCTATTGCTGTACACCTCTCAAGAGAGATCCAAAAGTGCTGTCACTGTCAGTGAAGCAAGCCATCATTAGGCTGAAAAAACAAAACAAAGAACATCCAGAGAATAGCAAAAAACATAGGTGTGGCCAACCCAATTGTTTTGTAACATCTTAAAAAAGAAGGATCACCGATGAGCTCAGCAACACACCAACAGACCCGGAAGACCACCACGGAGGATGTTCCTGGACCACTGGGGAGGAATGACCGAAGAATTTCTTCTCTGGTGAAAAAAACACCTTTCACAACAGGTTTGGCAAGATCAAGAACACTCTCCAAGGTATGTTGATGTGTGTCAAAGTAAGCGTCAAGAGAAGACTTGAACCATAAGTGAATACAGCGGGTTCACCCAAGATGCATACCATTGGATGGCCAGATTAGAGTTGCCAACGACATCTAAAAAGCCCTTATACTTCGGAACATATCCTTGGAGCAGATGCACCAAGATCTAGTTGTCAGAGTGATGGGAAGAGCAGAGTATGGAAGAAGGAAAGGAAACTGCTCATATTCTATACCATCTCATCATTAAAGCATGGTGGTTGTCACTGGCAATGGACATGTTTATGGCTTCCATGAACACTGGTCTTCCTTTGTATTATTGATGATGTTACGCTGAAAAAGCAGCATGATGATTTTTTAAGTGTTTTGGGCAAAATTATCACATATATGCTCATATTCCCGCCAAATGGTATCAGACTTATTGACGGTTGCTTCACAGGGCAGATGTACAATGATCCAAAGCATACTGCAAAGCAACAAAGAGTTTTTTAAGGAAAGAAGTGAAGTGATGCCATGGCCCTTTCAATCACCTGACCTGGATACCATTGAGCATGCATTTTCACTCTTGCTGAAGACAAACTGAAAAGGAAAATGCCCCTGAAGAATTTGGCAGTAGAGCCTGGCAAAGAGCATCGGCATGGATTGAAGCCCAGTATCTGGGTGAGTCGATGCCTTCCAGACTTGCCAACCAATTATTAAAAGGGAACGTTTGATTTAAGATTATTATTCTGTCCCACTACTTTTGGTCCTTAACAGTGGAGGCAAATTTTAATTGTGCATATTATCTGTAATCATAAAACGTAACTGATTACAGATAAACATGGAAGAGTAATTGGTCGTATTAACCATTCTCCTTCTAAAGTCAAACCAACCCTAGCTTGGCATACGCGCTAAGCCGAAAATACAGCATCAATACAGTTAAAACCTTGTTATCTGTAATAATTACATTATTTATCACAATACACAAAAACCCACTTTAAAACCCACTACAACAGCTATTAACCTCCCTAGCGCACTGCTTGGGTCCAGATTCTGTACCAAAGCGCCCAAGACTTTTTTTATGTTGTAGTGCCTGCCCTTCCCAATATGTCCTAACAAGGGTCTAGTAGACGTCGAATATAATGTTTGTTTGAACACTAATTCTCCAGGCAAGGTCAGATGATTTAATAGATTGGATTTTTTTTTGGTGCGTCGCGTTCTTACTTGTGATTTCACTTTTTTGATCAGTCTATATTTTTATTCTTTTTCCAATATTACAATTACAAAACTACAATAGAAAAAAACACCTAGTACAAAACAGACAATAGATCTAATGCAGAATGTAAAACTCGTCAATAGTAATGTTTCTTCAGGATATAATACATAGTCAAATATAATTCCCAGTGCCTTCTTCGTTATTTTTTACACTGCTGTCTATTTCTTTTTTTTTTTTATTATAAGTTTTATTGAAAATTTTTTGCAGGTTTAACAAGAAAACCCACTATAAAACACATTTACAGGGACAAGAATGAGTGGGGGGGGGGGGGGGGCTAGTGTGGGGGGGGGGGGGGGGGGGGGGGGGATTCAGGGGGGGAGGAGGGAGGGGGGGGGGGAGCGAGTTCCATAATACCAGATCTGGCCATGGAGACGAAGCAGGAGGTATTGCAGTTGTCTTAGCAACAGTACGCACGAGTTGCTGGTCTTGTAAGGGACCTGACCGCAGAACGTATTCAAAGACTGAAAGGGTACTCCTCCGGGGTACTATACCCAAATAGAGTCTTGGTACTAGTATTAGGTCCCGCTCTGGGAAAGGGAATGGGAGGGAAGGGGAAAAGGATCACACCCAGGAAACATAGGATGGTAGAAGGGAGAAATAGGGGAAAGGAGGGGCTACGTGGAGGGAAGGGTTTGTGGGGGGGGGATGGCGGAGAAGAGGGGAAAGATGGACAGAGAAGAAAGAGAGAGGAGAGATGGGGACTGAAAGGGGAAGAAGGTGGGTCACCCTCTCGGAGCATAGAGTAGTTGCACCATGATGAAGGCCAGTCCTAAGTTTGAGTGAACGCGCAGAGACACAAAAGAGAATCCATGGTTGCCATGTAGTCAGAGAAGCGGGCCCGCCTGGGCTATTCAAGGTAGCTGTAGTACGATCCTCCCTGCGGTGTATAAGTCAACCGATCCTTACGCCTGTTTCCTCGTGGGGGGGGACGGTGATCTCTCAGAGGTCGGGATACACGCCTTTGCGGCATTGACAAAAATATCAAGAGCCAAAATCCGTTTGTATTTGGGCATACGGTATCTCGAGAGATGTAGGAGGAAAAAGTCAGGGGTATTAGGGCAGGTCGGTCAGATAAGTTTAATGGCGGCAGCGATAACACCCGCCTCCCAGAACGGTCGGAGTGTAGACATTCCAGAAGACGTGTGAGCATATCAGCTGAGGGTTAGTCACAGCGCCAGCAACCATCGTGACCTCCGGAAGATAGCAGGAGGCGAGCCCGGGGGTGCGTACCACCGATAGAGGATTTGATATCCGTCTCCTGGTACATTGTTGGAGATAGGAGGCTTTCAATGGACATTGAGACGACGTTGTCACCTCTTTGGCGGAAAAGGTGCGCCCCATGGTCTCTCTCACCCACCTCTGCAGGAACAAGGGGGGGGTTGAGTACAACGGCCTGCCAATAAGAAGGCCATACAACCGACAGGGCATGAGGCACGGCCCTTGCCCTCCTTGAAGATTTTCTCAAAGGGGGTGAGGGTTCTCTGGGAAGTCGAATGTGCGGCCAAAAGGCCAGATAGTGGGCGAGCTGTTGTGCTCGCCAAGGTCAAGGTGGGCCACTCACGGAGTCTTGTTTATACTGTCCGATGATGACATCCATCTCCCGTCTGTATCAGAAGTGTGCGGGTAGATCATCCAGACCTTCCGCAAGGCCCGCATAACGGGGTCGGTAATGGACGGTAGACAGCGGGGTCAAGTAAATGTGACAAAGAGGGGGAGGGAGACGGGGACAGTCGTGCTAAATAAAAATCCGAAACATGTTTTCTCACCGAGACCTGTAGACTGCGAAGAAAGGATGTTGGCGCGCACTGTGGCGGGAGGGCAAGAGAGGGAGCCCGAATGTGCGAAGATTATTTGGCACTGAACAGCCTCGCCATCTGAACCCACCGCTTGTGGAGTCGCTGGAGCGCCAATCTATAAGGCCTAGTGAATGGGCGCCCATAATAGCTTTGAGATCGGCCAGACCAATTCCCCCAAGCGAAAGGGGCGGCGAATTGGGTCGAATGTTTATGGCGGGGAGTTTTCCCCACCCACACGTGGGTTGGAGGATGGATCTAAAGTGTACTGAAAACGCATGCCGGAAATAGCCCCTCTAAGAGCTTTGAGGAGGAACAAAATACGGGGGGAGCATATTTTGCTTTTAACGTTGCCCCGGCCTGTTCCGAGAAATTTAGGTTCGCGTCCAGTTATCTAGATCCTGCCTCACTTTTGTCAGTAGGGAGGGAATTTAGGGCGTACTCTGGAGACATCAGAGGGATTTGCGCCCTAGGTAGTTAATTGGAGGTCGTCGGACCATTGAAGGGGAGTTGGCGTGTTCAAGGAGGACACGATCGAGGAGGGAGGGTAAGGTTTAAGGCCACCGACTTCTGGCAATTTATAAGGACATTGGTATTCCCCCCATAGCGACGAAACGCTCCTTCATCATGTTTCGTTAAGAAGTGAAGGGGAGGTCAGCTAGGAATGGAGATCGTCTGCGTACGCCGAAACTTTGTTGGTGTCCCGCCAGCGGCATCCGAACATCCGGGTTGGCCCTGACCGTATCTCAAAAACGCTCCAGGGTGATGCAATATAGGTGGGATAGTGGGACAGCCCGGGCCGGGTGCCATTGGGTGATGGGTGAAGGGGGTAGAGACGTCCCATTCACCAGGACCCCTGGCAGAGGGTTTCGAGTATAAGGCATACTCCAGGCCAACATATTGGGGCCAAGCCAATCTGAGTTTAGTGTCGCCGAGAACAATCCCAGTCCTATCACTACCCTATCGAAGGGGCCTTTTCTGCATCCCGTAGATATCAGAAAGGCCGGGATAAACGGTCTGTCGACGCGTGCACCGCGTTCAGAACTCTGACAGTGCCCTCACTCACCTCCCTATGTGGCTAAACCCCACCGATCTAGGTGGAACTATATCCTGCAGCAGGGATGGAGACGCCGGCCAGATCTTCGCAAACAGTTTGAGGTCCACATTTAGGAGACTTATGGGCGTAACTGGGCGCAGCGATGGGGTACTTTCCCTTCCTTTCGAATAATCACTATATAGCGCAAGGGCCTCGGGAGGGGGGGAAGGCGGGAGATGAGGGAAGTTTGAAGGCCTGCAAAAAGTGAGGGGTCATGGGACTCTTGTGAAGCTTTTTAATACTGGCAGGGTGAATCCATCTGGCCCCGTGGCCTTCCCACCCGATTTAGAGGAGGAGATTAGCCTCACCATGTTCGTCCGCTTGTTATAGGGGCTTCATTCAGCCCTAGATATCACGTCCGGGTCAAGGGAAGGGATGCCCGACGCAGTTAAGTAATGGGAGATCGAGCCGCTCTGGCAGTAGCATCGGTGGTCTGGGGAGTCATGTTGTATAAGGAGGCATAGTAGTCCTTAAGCTTCGCATCTGGGCCGGGGTGTCGTTTGATCCCCGCTCGGGTCCTTGTATAATAAACCCTGGATCATAGCCTTACGCCCCCGCTTCTCACGCAGAGCGCGAGCCATATATCTGCTGCACTTTATTTTCAATTTTCAATAAAGTGAACTTTACACGCAGGAATGGAGTATTTAGCTTTAAGAGCAACGGGAATTTTAGTGTCAACCGATTTTGAGTCAGTTCTTGCCAATTGATCTGGTCGGGAGCACGTTTTTGGACAGGCCTAGCGTGAGAAGTTGTGGTCAGATCGCACCCCTCCTCATGCGGCGTTTCTTTGTTCAACGAGCCTAGTTTGATCAAGGTACCACCTAATGAACGCCTTATGATCCGCCCAAATATGGTTGGATGGGCAGTCCTGGGGTAGAGTTGTGGCAAAGTAAAGTCCAAGGTCCAGATGGACTGAGGACAATACCTTCGTGATCCACAGGAGGGGTCATTCATCGCCCATCCATGTCCAGAAGATCGTGGGGTACGGGCAAAAGAACCGTGACGTGGCATGATCGAGAGATGCGCTGTTGACCTATGTCGGAGTCCTTGAGTTAGGGGGAGGGTCCTTGTGGAAATCAGAAACAAAGTCTATTCGGGAGTATGACTGGTTTGGGAAGAAGTAAAAGAAATCCCCTGTCTGTCGGATGGTGGATTCTCCATTTCTTTGGAGCTGGTGTAGGGCCGAGGGCACGTCTTATCCTACGGTGGGCCGAAAGAGAGCGAGGATGTCCCCTTAGAGTGGTCCAGGAGGTCCATGGTTAGGTTTGAAAGTCTCCCCCCATATCAAGTGCCTTCCGAGAAAATCTACTGATAGCACTAGAGTCCGTTCCAGGAGGCTATCTGCATGTGAGTTTCGGTAAATAACCTTCGCTACTTGTGAAGACCTGGGAGTCTATTGACGGCCTTGACGCGAGCCAAAGCCCCTCATTCATCAGTCAATTGCCCATGGTCCGTCCACGGGACCCTCTGGGCTCAAGGAGTCGTACTCCCCTAACTTTTTATCAGTGAGGGGATTGAAGATCTGGGAGTATTGTATTGTCTGAGAAGGAGGGGATCTTACCGTTCTTGAATCGTTTTCTTTCTTGAGCATTACGATGTGGGCCACCGAGGCGTGGCATTCAGTGCAATATCTTCTTCTCCTTTTTTTTTTTCCGGAGTGCTGAGGCCTCTCACGGTGTGACACCAGCTGAGAGAAGACAACATGGGCCGAGATGAGTGGGAGAAAAACGGGGAAAAACCGGACAGGTGGGGTGATGATGGGGGCCGAAAAGGGGGAGCAGAACCAGAAAGAAAGAGGGAAAGTCGATGAGAAGAGTCAGGGAGAGGGAGGAGAGAGGAGGCACACACACCAAGGGAGGTGGGGGGGGTGAAGAAGTGAGGAAAAAGAGTGAGAAAGTAGAAGGGGTAAGAGGAGAGTAGACGAGGGGGTATGACTTGAGAAGGGCACAAGGGAGGGGTGAAGACAACAAGCGTTACAAGGGAGCTCAAGGCGGCTATATTTCGCCAACCGACCAGCTGCAAAGAGCTAGAACCAGTATAAACCTACTGCGGGGGTAGTGGGAGTCAAGCCGTGCCTGACTCCGCCACACCACCCCAGCGACACTCTAATGAAACAAAATGAACCTTACAGAGGAACCAGTAACTAGAATCACCCGGGAAAGAATATCTCACGGCTGCATTCACAAACCCCAACAACACTCCATCATTACAGACCAAAGGGGTGAGGGAGGGGAGGGGAGGGGTGGGGGGAAGGGCCCGAGAGCGCATAGACCATAAAGTCCACAGGATACAACCGGGCTGTAAAATGGGGGGATGGCAAGGTAGATAAAGCGGGAACCCACCGGGAATCATGGGGTCTCTGATGATCGTGACATCGAAGCTTCATAAGCACCCAGCCAAGGCAGTGTACGTCCAACTAATGGCGGCGTTAGGCCGGTATGGCCGCGAGAGGGGAGGGGGAGAATGGGTGGGACAGTACTTATCTGCCGCAGCGCATGATGAGAGGTCGCCGTCCGGACTCCTCTGGAACCGGGAAGATCTTGAGAGCATGTTGCTGCTTCAACCCTTTCTGTGAATCAAGCGGGTGGCGGCGGACATTGGGGTGGCGGGGCCCCCCGGCGAGGGCTGGAACGTTGCTGCAGGTCCGAATGAATCGGTGACGGTCTTGGCGGATCCGACGGTGGCTGTATCCATTTATTGGGATGTGGATAGGAGGCGCTGCAAAAGCTTGAACTTGCTGGGAGGTCCCCGGTGTGCGTTAGGGTGATGGAAACGCACCTTCCTTATAATCAATGCAGAGATAGCCCCAGCGAACGATCGGCCGCCTCATTGCTTTCAAGGAGGATGGGTATGTCAACATGGCGCTACTGCGCAGTGTGTTCCTGGATAGATCCGGGAGAAATTTGAAGTTGGCCCCATCGAAAGTGACGTTTTTTTTCAGCCACGGCCTGGCTAGTATATCATCTTTAAACCGTAAAATATGGACTCTACACAGACCACAATCTCGGGGGCTTCCCTTGGGTTAGAGCCCGTCGTCTGCCACTCTGTGTACCCTGTCCAGCAGTATGTCATTTCCGGATTAGGTAGTATTCAATCAAGATCCAAAGATAGACCAGAATTCGGTCCTTGAGCATGTCGGGTGGGGTAGCTTCGGGGACCCCCCGGTTCTCAACATTGTGCGCCGATCCCTGTCCTCTCCAGCCCCTGGTACGTTGCATGAGTCGATTTCTGATCGTGTTCCCGCCACTGGCCTCAAGATTCTCCAATCTGTATTCGTAGCAGACTGAGCGCAATCCAAGAGTATCTAACTGGCCCCCATGTCCTGTAACAAGCCCTCTGAAGTGGTTGGAGATCCTGCTTCCAGGTCGAGGTCCTTCGACCGTCTATGGGCATCCAGATCATCCCTTGAAGGAGACTCTTGATAAGTAACCGCTGGCCGGCTGGAGGAGGTCTGCCACTGTTTTGCAACATGCATTGCATCTTGGTCGGAATGCTCACCCGCCAGGATCTGGGACCACGAAGCTGTATCCTGCAGCCGGGTATGACGGCTTGGAGCTGCCTTAAGTTCGGCTCGCGCCCGGAGTCTTCACAGGCGGGAGTCCGCCATCTGGAGGGGGGCGCTGCTGCTTCTTCAGATGCGTTGCGAGAGCCGAAGTACAGGCTGGCCCGCGTCGTTCGGGGGACTTTCCTTCCTTCCCCGGAACCGCTGGACTTAGACAAATCCCTGCGGGGTAGTTTTGGGGGCTCGAGGTACTGTAACGTTAGGTATACAAGGGTGGTCGGCGGGAGCTCGTGGAGAATGCTTCTCTACCGGCCATTTTGCCACCAAACGCCCCCCACTGCCTTCCTATTTCTTAACGTAAGCATTTTCTTCACTTTTATCTATTTTACCCATCCATTCTACTACCCAGCCAGAACTCGTGTTGAGCTTGAATATTTAAAATTTCAAAAATATTCACAGATATATCGGCTATTTCAGAATTCGCAAATTTTCACAATTCATTCACGAATATGGAGGTGGATATTTGCTATTTCAAAAAATGCATTTGGCCATGGATTGCGCGATTTATATTCACAATTAGTGAGGCCACGACTGTCGCACACAACCCAAGTACGTTGCGACCTTGCATGTTCGCGTTGAGCAGTTTCGCGAACATATGGCGAGTTCGCCCGCCCCTATCTTTTTACATTATTTTAAACTTTGACCCTGTGAGTCCACAGTCACAGACTAATCCGCCACGCACCCCCCACCATCACGACCATCCCACCCCCTATCGCATAGCAAGTAGAGGACGCCCATTTCACTGCTGATGGAGAAGGAGACAGTCAATCAGAGAGCTGCGCTGCATAGTGTTCTTTCTAGGGCAGTGTTCTCTACGTGTCCTCTCCTCATTGCTCTTACTCTGCTGTCGGACAGAGTCCTGAAAAGACCCCAAAAGCCCTTTTTCGGGCTATTTTTTGGCTACCGCTGTTTGCCTGCTGGCTGGCATGCCAGGCTGCTGCCAGTGAATCAGTGATCTGCAGCCACATATTGCACATGCCTACTGCCAGTGCTCATAGCTGGTGGACTTTGTTACTAGCCCAGGGATTTTTTCACCCTATTTTAGGTACAAATATATATTAAGCACCTTTTCCGTCCTTCAGAACCTTAAAGTTCAACGTGTGTGCGCCCACTGCCAGTGCCCACCCTACTTATCTGGTGCACTGTTGTTACTAGCCCATGGGTTTTTTTTCACCCTAATTTAGGGTACAACAAAAGATATATTGAAACACGGCTTTCCGTCACCTTACAGCCTAATTGCCAAACTGGTGGTGGCCACACTTAGCCCATGCCCCCATACTTATCTGGTGGCACTCTATCTGTAACACACGCAGGGGGATTTTTTTTTCACCTATTGTAGGGTATTAAATAATATTTCACGCTTTCCGTCCATTAAAAGCTTGTGACCAACCTGTGTGTGCACCCACACAATAGCCAGTGCCACCCAATACTTATCTGGTGGACACTTTGTAACCCAGGGGATTTGTTTTTCAACCCGATTGTAGGTATTAATAATAATTTCAGGTGGCTTTCGTAACGCATTAAAAGCCATTGTGCCAACTGTGTGGTGCGCCCACACTGCCCATTGCCCACCCATAGTTATAATCTGGTGCACTTTGTAACCGCCCAGGGATTATTTTTCACCCTATTGTAGGGTGAATAACTATTGCGGGCTTTCCGTCCATTAAATCCTTGTGCCAACTGTGTGTTCGCCCACAATGCTGCCCATGCCCACCACATACATATCTGGTGGGCAACTTTGTAACCCCAGGGGATTTTTTCAGCTCTATTGTAAGGTATTAACAATGAAATTATTGGAGGCTTTCCGTCCATTAAAGCATTGGTGCCACTGGTTTGCCCACCATACTATACTATGGTGAGGCACTTTTGTTACCAACAGGGGATTTTTTTCACCCTATTAGTAGGGTATTACTAAATCTTGGCATGGCTTTCCGTCCATTAAGCCTTGTGCACCAACTGTTGTGCGCGCCACACGGCCCGTTGCCCACCCATTTATCATGTGGCACTTTAATGTTACCAGGTGAATATTTTTTCACCCATATTGTAGGGTATACTAAGATTGCAGGGCTTCTGTCAGTACAGCCTTGGCGCAACTGTCTGTGCCATGTGCCCCGCCACAGTTATCTTCTGGAAGGGTACTACCCGCATTTTTTGTACCTATTCATAACTGGTATCACTAACACTATGAGCACGGTCTTTCATCCATTCCAGCCTTGTGCCCTATCTATGGGCCCAGTGCCCCACATTTAATCTGGTGGAAGGGTAATACCCGCATTTTTTTTGTGTACCTAGTCATAAGGTATTACTCAAGGTGAACGGCTTCCTGCGCCCATTCAGCCGATTGTGCCACTATCTGTGCCCCTTGCCCAGCCACAGTATATCTGGTGGAAGGTAAATACCCGCAATTTATTGTATCCCCGCCCCAAAAAAGCCCTATTCATAAAGGGTGTATTACTAAAAAGGGCTCGGCTTTCATCCATTACAGCCTTGTGCCCACTGTCCTGTGCCGCAGTCCCACCACAGTTATCCTGGTGGAAGGGTAAACCCAGCATATTTCTTGTACCCTATTCATAAAGGTATTACTAAAAGTGCACGGCTTCTCCATATACAGCCTTGGGCCAACTGATCCGGCCACACCCAGAGTTTCTGCTAGTCCACAGGGCGCTGTACGCAAAATCAGATAATGGACAGGCGAGGCAGAACCATCCCCAGGGGGTCGGGTGGTCGTGGTCTTGGGGTTATATTTCCTTTGGCCCTAGATACTGGACAGTGTCAGAGGCTACTTACCGTCAACCCAAGAATGCTGGGACTTAGTACACTGGTTTACACAGTAGGACACCCAATCGTCGACAATCCACCACAATCTGACCTGGACACACATCCGCCCACATGCTCTGCTGCTGACACCAGTCTCAGTTGCCCTCGCCTGTCCCGCACCCAATACCTAGCACCACAGCCGCTACATTTGACCCATCAGAAGGAGTTGTTTTTCACTCCTTTTAGGGAGATGAGTGATGCGCAATCATTATTAGCAGAGCATGTAGATGACATGGACATGCCTCTGACGGGAAGCATTAACACACATAAGGTGCGGATGTGATGACGAGTGTTGTACCCGCTGCTGCTTACCATTTGCTGAGGGTCAGATAGACGTGAAGGCGGTTGATGATACTGATTGTACGTGTGTCCGTGGACATGTCACGTGGGTGCCCACCCACGCGACAAGAAGACCCATTGGGGGAAAGTTCAGAAATAGGAGAAAAAAACAGAAATGGAGGGAGAGAGGAGGCGACGAGATTGTAAGCAGGGGTGAGGTCATCGCAAGGCGCTAGTGGCACAGTCAGGCAGCATGATGATCTGCACTAGGGATCACCAGACGCAACGCCAATCACGCAATGCTGTGCCACCACCAGTATGCCGTCAGTATGCAGTCGCTTAGCAGTGATGCATTTTATGTGTGTGTCGCCGCTGAATAGTCAGACGTGCCATTGCAACTGTGCAACAAGATACTGCGTCGTGGAAGTCCAAAACCCACCTCGTACAAAACTGCTTTGAGAGGTCACATGATGTCGCATCCACAAATTCCTTTGGGTGGGGTGCGACACATGGCTACAAGCAGGACGCAAAAACAAACACACAATCAAAGCCACCCTCCTCTCCTGTCCGCATCTCATTCATGCCACTTCCAACCAACTGCCCCCTATTTTTATGTCCTCCTTAAGACCCCCCTCACCACCGACGCCCTATCGCCTCTCGCAGTTTGAGCAAGTCACCCCACACACCCCCCCCACCCTTTACAGTCTCCTACCTGGGTGTGCAAGAACAATTGAACTGCTGATTACCAGAGCTATCCAGTTATTGCTCTTGAACTTCTGTCCTGTCCTGCTTCTAGTGTCCCTGTCAGAAAGGCCCTTCATGCTGCAGGCGCATAGTGACCGGAAGCGTAAGCCCGCTCGGTCAATAAAAGTGTGTCTTCCCCTTCACCTTCCTTAATAACGAGGCCTGAGTTCGAAGTGACTGACAGTGGGGGATACATTTGCCTAGCAAAAGGCCTGATTACATGCCTTGGCCTAAAAATGGTCCCCACGCTGCAGAACCGGATGACTTGAATGAATCCTCCGCCACCAACTAGGTTCAAGCCGCAATGGTTTTTCTTTTCCTTCTGCCTGGAAAACATAAATTTTCTGGCCGCTGCTACCACAGCGCTGTTACCAATACCTAATTTTTCTGTCAACTTACATGACAAATTTTTATGGCAAGTGTACTTGTCCTAAGTTTGCATTAAAAAA
>CM070036.1:84792157-84807281 GCA_036250615.1 Ptychadena robeensis | reverse complement strand
TTCTGAATGATCGCTTGAACAGTGCTCCATGGGATGTTCAAGGCTTTGGAAATCTTTTTTGAAGTCTAAGCCTGTGTTACATTTCTCAATAACTTTATCCCTGACCTGTCTGGTGTGTTCTTTGGACTTCATGGTGTTGTTGCTCCCAATAGTCTCTTAGACAACCTCTGAAGCCATCACAGAGCAGCTGTTTTTGTACTGACATTAGATTACACACAGGTGCACTCTATTTAGTCATTAGCACACATCAGGCAATGTCTATGGGCAACTGACACACTCAGACCAAAGGGGGCTGAATAATTATGCACACTTCACTTTGCAGTTATTTATTTGTAATAATTGTTTGAAATCATGTATGATTTTCGTTCCACTTCTCACTAGTGATGGCCGAACATCGGCCAGGACTGTCCGCGAACGGGCGGGTCGGACTTCTAAAGACGTGTTCCTGGCAATTTCGAATTGTGTTGTACTTTGAAGGAAAATTTCGTTATTTCTGTGTTTGAAAAGTTTTTGTTTTCTAATGCTCTTATTGCAGCGTTAATGGATTTGGAACGAATAAGGGGTTAATATCCCCCAATACTTGCTCCAAGTTGTTAACTGTAATCATTCATTTAATGATTACAGATAACGTGGGGGGGGTTTATATATTTTTATTTTTCATATGTTTGCTGAGTCATGTTTTTACTGTGTTAAATTGTTTAAGAGGTCCCAGAGACCTCTATAAGCATTCCATAGGGTGGGTGATAGGCATAAAGGTATATATTTTTTTAAATGTGATCATGCTTTTGGAATGGTTACTTAGAAAAATAAATATATTATTTCAGCAATTGATATGCTCTGTGCCATCATTGCCAATCAAAGGCATTACTGTATTTGTTTAGCCTTCGATTGGCAGGGGCAAAATCTAACAAAAATCGATGACCCAAGGTGAGCGTTTTTGCATGAGCATGTTGTTATCAATTGCACAGTGAAGTGCAAGGGAATTGGCACATGTATGGCTACCTTTATTTTAAGGTGAGTTCTACACACATACATGTACATTATGAGGTGTATTTATAATACACCTTCTCAAATAACACCTTACATGTAAGTCTTTTTTATGCCATCCTACCTATTATTGGCACTAGTGTTATTCATGCAAACATGTGTTTCTGGTGGTAGGTCCCTCTATTTTTTTGGATGAGGGGATGGCGTGGGTGAAGGATGCCTGTAAGTTACACCTGCTAAATATTTTAGAATGTACTACCAGATGGCTCCTCCTTAGAGCCTTTTTTTTTACCTGGGAACCCCAATGCTAAACCAATTACACCACAGAGGGATGATATAAGCCGCTACAAACCCTTGGTCACACAGAGGCCAACAAGAGTGACCACTCCAGGAAGAGACAGTACAATAAATTCTCTACATACCTGGACACTATACAGTTGTTTGTATATGAGATCAAACAAATCCCCTTGTCCCAGCAACCAAAATCGTCACCATGCTGTGATTGATCCGGGATCAATTGAACGGAAATCAATGTGCACCACATGGGCACTTTGATTCCCATTCAATGGAGGCCTGTTCTCCCCAGTTCGCAGCCTGTGTTGTGTTGTGAGAGATTGCAAGCTGGAGAAAGGCAGCCACACACAGATTTGCTGGCTCGGCCCCCTTCACACTGGAGCTAGGCTGTTCAACAGCAGCAGCACGTTCAATACTTTGAATTGGAATTTCCATTTAAAATAATGGAGATTGAACTGGGTTTTCCAACATGTTGGAACCCTGTTCAATCCAGTTTCAATCATTTCGATCAATGGATCCCACTAGAAGGAAAGCACACATGGTAGATTTTTAAATAGAGCACAATCATGCTCAGTGAGCACGCACAGTGCTCGATTGTACTCTATTCTTTTTACAGATCTAACCGTGTGTGCCTAACTTAAGTATACACTTCTTACAAATATTACTCAAACTACTTTGACTCTTTGTAATGCTCCTATCTTGATTCTCTTGAAATCTTTTTTTTCTATGTCTTACAAATGATTACTGGTTCAGATCCAGATAGCTCCCCTCCATAAATAATAATGGTTTTGCCTTAAATGTCCCTCTGTACCTACCCTATTAGTTAGATAAAAGTTAGTGATGAGTGGCATAGACAATATTCAAAATCAAATTCTACTAATATTTGATTTGATATTCGTGAATATTCACAATGCAATTAGCTTCAAAATTAATGGTCACATGTGCTATTTATTTTCACATTGGGAATTTCCATGGCCATAAGCATCCCAATGCAGAATATTGGGAATATTTAAAATTGTGAATATCGCCACCATATTCGCCAAAATTTGCGAATTCTAGAATAGCCGATATTCGCCAAATATATTCGCAATTTGAATATTTGAGCTCAACATTAATATAGGTGCTATTGTAATTACGCCAGATTTACTAAAATAAATCAAATTATCAGACCCGTTGTATATTATGCACCCTATACAGAGGAGCACCTGATGCCCATTAAATACTACCCAACTCACATACTGAAATCACAGAGCAGTAGGTAATATTTGCCCACAGCTAACTTATGCTATGTTTCCACTGTGTCAAAATCCTTCCGTTTGACTTACGTATGATGCATTACATTACAATCAATGAGCATGTTTTTACATGCATTGATGTAATGCATTGGACTCCCTTGTGCTAAAAGCAAGCTACATCAACATTGGTAAGTAACAGAGCCAAGTAAATTGAATCTGTTACCAGATGGGTATCTACTGTTAATGGACTGTTTTCCCTTAAGAAAAAACAAAAAGAACTTGCCGAACATCACTTCCAGTCTTTCGCAATCATCACTTGCGGGATTGTGAATGAGAGGAAGAATGGGTAGAAGGGTCTCTCCGTCTGTAAGCTTGCCTTAACGCATGCCTTAAAGGACAGATGTCCTGACATAGATGCGTAAAACTGAGGGACTGTGGCAGACTCATGGACACTGTGGAAACATAGCCTAATACAGTGCTCCAGCTCTCTGTGTATGTGAGAGCTGGCAGTGTGAGGCAGCTCGCACATACAGAGGCAAAGCCAGATGGGAGAGTTGCCAATATACCCAGTGATGAAAGCAGTGTATACATGAAAACACAACACAAGAAACACTCACTGCGGCTGCAGCAGTACCTGTGATCAGTGTGCATTTTGGCATTTAGTAGGAGTGAGGGGCAGAGAGAAGGAAGTGTTTCTCCTCTGCTCTTTGTCTTGGCTTCTCGGAAAAACAGGAATGAGCCTGTTAAATATTTTGCCCTAGAATCGTGCCCAAAACCATGGGTGCATTAAATTTTCCATCTAATTGTGTAAAAAATATGGTATGTTTGTTTGCACAAGTGTTTATATTTATACAAACCAATTAATTGCAATCTCCTTACTGGGTATGATAGTGTTATTACTACAATGCTAACATTTTAATGGAAAATTCTGCAGATGTTCCAAAATTGTTAACAAATAATTTTGAGTTGATTGATTGTCTTTGAAATTAACTTTTGATTGATGCTATATTTGCCATAATAATGAGTGCCTAAAACGGATAAAACCAAAAAAGGTAATTGTTTGAAATCCACTACGCTGTGCTGAATTTGCCTTCTAATAAATCAGTATATACTTAATCTACCTAGAAATAATTCAACCGTTGCTTTTAGCATGGTTAAAAAAACAGGCATGTCACTAAAACAAGAACCATTGGATTTAGTAGATTTAGTAAAACCAGCGGTAGTATAAGTATAGTAAAATGTTATTACTGAGAAGAGTAATTTTGTATAGTAGTATTGTAAATACTGAATGGAGAATAAGCTAGTTTAATTCTCCTCGCAGTTGATTAAACAAGAAACCATCATCTTGGTAAACTCTGTTGGATTTACATTACTTTGGATGGGAACTGAAAGTCCCCATCCAAAGTATTGTATGGGGTCGAGGGAACTGCGCTTTAGGATGGCTTTCTACAAATTACTACCCTTCTCTTTGTCCTTTTAAATAAATCTCTTTGTGTTTTAGCAGAATAAATAACTTCCTAATACTATAGTGCTAGTAGTACTGTTTAATCACAAGAATGCTAATTCTACTATTCAATTTGTGGCATAACAGATTAGTTTGAAGACAAACTGTACACCTAATTATTAAAGATTTAAATGTGAACTGCTATTACCTTAATACTACAAACAAAGTCATTATCAATTAAAAGAAAACTACATTTGCAGGTGTTTTGTTTTACCTTCTTTTGTTTAACTTGAAGAAATGCTAATCTGATCAACAGTGATCACATGTTAGTGAAGATCTTTATTGCTTTGAAGCTAGAAAGATAAATGGATAATCCTTCAAAACAATATAAGGATGTAATTCATGGTATTTTAAATAGTGGAAGTCATTGTGAAGATGGATTTGAATCCTTTCTTGTCTTACTATGGTACAAGCAAACCCAGGATAAAGTCATGAATTGATATATTTAGTAAAGATTATTACAAAAAAGAGATTAGTCTGAAGGTCTGAAAGATATATATCTGCTAGACATGAATGCCTTGTGTTACAATGACCCTCATGCAATTTGACACATAATGATTTTTAAAGGCTTTTAAAGGGTTGCAAAACCATGTGAAATATGTCACAAGAGAAATTTGTAGGCTGACATTTTTTTGACCTCCTACTGAAATGATAATGTAATGATAGTTGCAGCTTGCTCCAGATAGTTGAAAGCTGATCCTCTGGCCCCTCTAGCCCAGTAAAAACATACAGCAAGTGAAGTAAAATTTCTGATTTGCATACTTCTTCCTAGCTTATGAAGCTCACAGAGCAAACACAAGAAACAGGCATCTTCAGAAGGAGGTCAGCAATAGTATCCTACGTATTTCTCTAAGGATAGATATCCTTTAAAGGTCAGTATATATATATATATATATCTATATATATATATATATATATATTTTTTTTATATAGAGCACCCGCAAAGACGACATTTAGATAACTTAAAATGTCCATGTTTCATTCTCCCTTTGAAAATTGTTTTTGCAACTTAGAGCTTCAATATATTTTTAATATATTAACCAACTTCTTTTCTCCAGCTTAAGTTGCACTTCATTGCTCTGGTCTGACTTCCTGATTTGCTAGGGTTGACAATGCCTGAGTAACATGTGCTAACTATTTTTCATGGAAAAGATACAGAATCAACCAAAGGGCAGGTATACCCAGGCACTGGGATGTAAAATAAAAAACTTCATAGGCAATAGTCATTGCAGTGTAAAAAACATCTGCATGTTCCACTATAAGTCCATATGTGAATGACTTTTGATGAAGCCATCAGCCTGTGGTTCCTGTGATTCAGGAATGGAATACTAAACATAACCCAAGAATATATAAAACATAACCCAATGATCATTGGCAGCATGAAATACATACAATAAAGATTTACAAATAACATTTAAATACATTTTTTATTTACATTTTATTCAAATTTAAGTCAATATTTTTATAGGCATGTTAGTCTATATACTTACCATTAGTGATGAGCGAGCACTAAAGTGTTCGGTCTAAACACATTACGATATTTGTGTGTTCTACCGAGCACACAAGTATAATGGAAGCCAATGGAAGACAACCAGGCACCCACTGCTAGGAAGAGGGGAGGGTGTCTGGTCCATTGGAATGGTCAGAAAGTGACAGAAACACCACTCAAATGGACCAGGAGCAGCATGGGGACAATGTCTGGATACATCGAGGACTACTAATTTGCAGGAGTACCTGCAGTTGAGCTGACACACTAAAACATCATATGCCAGTGCTTGCAGTTTAGCTGATGCTCTAAAACATTACATGCAAGTGCATACTGTTGAGCTGATGCTCTAAAACATTATATGGCGGTGCCTGCAGTTGAGCTGACATACAGTGGCTTGCAAAAGTATTCGCCATTTTGCCACATTACAGCCACAAACATGAATAATTTTTATTGTAATTCCACGTGAAAGACCAATACAAAGTGGTGTACACGTGAGAAGTGGAACGAAAATAATACATAATTCCAAACATTTTTTACAAATAAATAACTCCAGTGGGGTGTGCGTAATTATTCAGCCCCCTTTGGTCTGAGTGCAATCAGTTGCCCATAGACATTGCCTGATGAGTGCTTATGACTAAATAGAGTGCACCTGTGTGTAATCTAATGTCAGTTCAAATGCAGCTGCTCTGTGACAGCCTCAGAGGTTGTCAAAGGGAACATTGGGAACAACAACACCATGAAGTCCAAAGAACACACCAGACAGGTCAAAGATAAAGCTTTTGAAAAATGTAAAGCAGTCTTAGGCTACAAAAAGATTTCCAAAGCCTTGAACATCCCACAAATACTGTTCAAGCGATCATTCACAAATGGAAGGAGTATGGCACAACTGTAAACCTAGCAAGAAAAGGCCGTCCACCTAAACTCACAGGCCGAACAAGGAGAGCGCGGATCAGAAATGCAGTCAAGAGGCCCATGGTGACTCTGGAGGAGCTGCAGAGATCTACAGCTCAGGTGGGGGAATCTGTCCATAGGACAACTATTAGTCTGCTTCTCTACAGCAGGGACAGGGAAGCTGGTCAGATTTGATGGGAAGATGGATGGAGCAAAGTTCAGGGCAATCTTGGAAGAAAACCTCTTGGAGTCTGCAGAAGACTTGAGACTGGGACGGAGGTTCATCTTCCAGCAGGACAACGACCTTAAATATAAAGCCAGGGCAACAATGGAATAGTTTAATACAAAACATATCCATGTGTTAGAATGGCCCAGTCAAAGTCCAGATCTAAATCCAATCGAGAATCTGCGGGAAGATCTGAAAACTGCTGTTCACAAACACTGTCCATCTAATCTGACTGAGCTGGAGCTGTTTTGCAAAGAAGAATGGGCAAGGATTTCAGTCTCTAGATGTGCAAAGCTGGTAGAGACATAACCTAAAAGACTGGCAGCTGGAATTGCAGCAAAAAGTGGTTCTTCAAAGTATTGACTCAGGGGGCTGAATAATTACACACACCCCACTTTGCAGTTATTTATTTGTAAAAAAAGTTTGTAATCATGTATGATTTTCGTACCACTTCGCATGTGTACACCACTTTGTATTTGTCTTTCACATGGAATTCCATTTATTTCCTATTCTTATTATTCAAATTTATTCATGTTTGTGGCTGTAATGCAACAAAATGTGGAAAAGTTCACAAATACTTATTTTTGCAAGCCACTGTATATAATGTATATAAAAAATCTACACATCTCTGTTAAAATGTCAGGTTTTTGTGTTGAATGAGACAAAGGTAAATAATTTCAGGACTTTTTTCACCTATAAATGCGACCTATAAACTGTACCACTTAAATAAAAAACTAACAGAATTTTTTTACGTAAAGGGAAACAGCATTAACATTTAAAAAATATGGTTGCATAAGTGGTCACACCTTTAAACTAATACTTTGTTGAAGCACCTTTTTATTTTATTACAACACTCAGTCTTTTTGCATATGAGTCTATCAGCATGGCAAATTCGGACTTTATATGTAACAGAAAACACCAGAATATGGACAGTATATTAAGCCCATATGAATGTAATGTCAACTACAGCCACCCTTTTTTAACACTTAACAGTAGGTGACAAAAATGATCTTAATATGAACAGTAGATTTTCCCCAGTCAGATTAAATTAAATTGAAAGTGCAGAATTTTTTTCTGATGTCTGACTCACACACAAAATTTACCAACAACAGCAAATACAACAACAGTAGCTTTGGCCCAAGTGAATGGAGGCACAATTTAGCAACTAATTTTTTGGACTATATAATTTTTTTTAACGATTGAGATGTAAAAAAAATAGAACTTTTTACTGTCAATGTGCAGTTATGTGGTGCAAAAAAATGTAAGTGGTCTAGAAATGTCCCCAGAAATAAAAAAAGTGCGATGAGGGTTATTAGTCCCCAATACACAAAATGCCTATTAGTTGCCAATACACAAAAGTGACCTGGCGATTATAAGCCCACAATACATAAAAAGCCCTGGTGATCAAAAGTCCCTAACACACAAAAGTGCGATGCGGGTTATAAGTCCCCAATACACAAAAAGTATATTTAAATGAAAGTCGCGATCTTCGTGCCGAACCACTGTTCGACTGAGTGTGCTCACTCAACACTACAGAGAACAAGTTCCATTGGCAGCCATACATGCCCACACCATGACACTAGTATCACCATGCTTCACTGGTAAGGTGGTATGCTTAGGATTAGTGTTGAGCCCGAATATTCGAATATTTAGCTTGAATATCGCCATTTCGCGAATATTCGGATATCAGATATCTGCCGCGATCGAATTTTTTTGCGAGGTTTTGCAAACCCATTCATTGCAATGCAATTTTTTTTGACTAAAATGACGGATATTCTTCCAGTCGGATATCTGAGCTTCTTTGACTTGCATGCATTGAGCATATTTGATTTTTAGATCGCAATCGATGTCCACGAATATTATGGCGGGTGATTACAGGAAATTACGCAAATTTGAATATTGCCTAGTCGCAGCCTCTAGAAGGGAATCTTGAATCTGAAAAATCGGATGTGACGTCAGTGACGTCATATCCGGTACCTGGAATGCATAGTTCCTGGTTGCGTTAGCCGGATGTGACATCACTTACGTCACTTCCGGGTTTACGAGCCAGCTGCTCATTAGAAGACCGGCTTCATGCCCGATCTTCTAGTGAACAGATTCTTCTTTTGGTGGGATCTAGCTGTTCCTGATCCCGTGGGAGGAAGAATAGAGAGTTCCTTCTCTCTGGCAAACGGGGCAGGTCGAACACCCATACTACTCACAGGGAAGAAGGAGGGCGAACATGCATGTTCCCACCCGAACTGTTCGCCGTGTGGGCAGTTTGCCCATAACTACTTAGGATCATGAGCAGTTCTTTTCCTTCCCCATACTCTTCTCTTCCCATCACTCTGGTAAAAATTTATCTTAGTCTCATCTAACGATAGGATGTTGTTGCAGAACTGTGAAGGCTTTTAGATGTCATTTGGCAAACTCTAATCTGGCCTTCCTGTTTTTAAGGCTCACCAATGGTTTACATCTTGTGGTGAACCATCTCTTTTCACTCTGGTGAAGTCTTCTCTTGATTTTTGACTTTGACACACATACACCTTCCTCCTGGAGAGTGTTCTTGATCTTTCAACAGGGAAAGAATTCTTTGGTCATCCACCGCAGTTGTTTTCCATGGTCTTCCGGTTCTTTTGGTGTGGCTGAACTCACCGGTGCGTTCCTTCTTTTTAAGAATGTTCCAAACAGTTGTTTTGGCCACGCCTTATCTTTTTGCTATCTCTCTGATTGGATTGTTTTGTTTTTTCAACTTAATGATGGCTAGTTTCACAGATAGTGGCAGCTTTTTGGACCTCATCTTGAGAGTTGACAGTAACAGATTCCAAATGCAAGTAGCACAATTGAAATGAACTTTGGACATTTTATGTGCACATTGCAATTTGTATAATGCAGGGATATCACACACCTGGCCATGGAACAGCTGAAAAGCCAACTGTCCCATTACATTTGGTCCCTTAGCAAGCAGTAGGCACATATGCAAACTGTTGTAATTGCTACACCTTTCACCTCGGATGTTAATATCCTCATATTAAAGCTGACAGTCTGCAGTTAAAGCACATTTCAAATTATTGTGGTGATGCAGAAAAAAACAACATTCTTTCTATGGGTGCTGTATCTTCCTCAGTACAACGTTTTGCCTCCAGCCACTGTGAGGCAAAGACAGCAGGAAATTGAAAATAATCATAAAGAGGAAAGGGGTTAGGGTACTTAGGTGAAAATATAGGCAGGATTCAAGAAGAAAATGTAACCCTAACAAACCATAATTAAAATGTGTTAAAAATATGTACATAAAGACCCTAGGATTTGGGTTAACAAAATGAAGGACTATGGTAGGGTGGGAACTACAAGAGTAAACTAGCTGATCTGCCATTATCCCAGAGAAAATGCCAAATGAATGATGAGCTATATATATCTGATCACTAAAAAAAAGAGGATCATCAACAATAACAGCTACCTTAGGCCTGTCTCATGCTGCAGGCATGCTGCTGTTCTACCAACAAAGCCCCACTACCACATACAATTCCAGTGTATGAATTTCTGTGCACTGCCATCCTTGCCCGTTCATAATAATAAATCATTTTAAAAAAACTTTTCAGATTGGGGTGCTGATGCTGTATACGAGTCTTATTGTGCAAAATATGGTAACTTCTACTAAAGGAGCAGATTATGACATAATAGCATGGATGAGGCGTTGCTTGTGAAAAGGATCATCAAGCTTACATGTTCAAGAGCACATTGGCAGATTGATAGTAGTTTTAATCGTTAATATTCTGATTGCAAATTTGCATAGCGGGACTTCCAGAATCTGCAATAATGTAAAGTACCATGCATTGTGTTCGTAATATGCGCATGTACAAGTGCTGATTTTCCCAATGAAGGTAATAATGACTGGAGATAATGAATTCTCAAATTTACGAATCTATTGCAAATATTAGGCGAATTTTGCGAATATGAATATTGCCTATGCATTTTACATATTTTGTAAGGAATGGTAAGTGCTTCAACCAAGCATTTAAATCTCAGCACTTTAACCTTTACATTAGTGACACGGTGACGCTAAAATTCCTATCAACATTTGTGGGCTTGTACCCTCTGTATCTTCTATAGGGAAAAGACATACTATGGGATGAATCCACCAACTAAATGTCCTAAGATTTTTATTAGTAAGGTCCTTTTTTCTCATTAATAGGCAGCTCTAATCAACATGGTCTGCATTCACATGTTGCAGTTTATCTTTTGCTTTTGATAAATAACTTCTGTATATTTAACTACAACCATCTTCATTTTCAGTCATTTTCCTGGCATGCTTTACATCCTTTGAATATAATTTCACCTTTCACTTTGTACATCTTGGAATTAATATTTGTAAGCGACAGATATTACAGACAACGAACTCTTTATGAAATATAGTCAGGTTATTCAGTACAAATGGAACAAACTTCATTTTCATTTCAGATCAAAGTTGCAATCTTTTTGAAGTTTAGCTATTTGATAAAACAGTGTCTTTTTTACTAAGTTAATAGGACATGGGGATCTTTTATTAAACTGCAAAATGTTATTAATATTGCAGAATTAGCTTGAAAGAAATATGTGAAATGACACCGGAAATTAATTAGATTATTTCATCATTCTTTTAAATTATAAACTTTGATACACTTGCATAGATATATAGGTACATTGATAAAAAGGCACAAAGACAAACAGAATTTTAATGAGTACGAAGCTTTTATCTACTATCATTTTGTGACTTAATTTTGGCTGTTTATACTGCCTATTGATTGCTGTAGAAACCTGCTGTTTTAATGTTGTTATTGATATTCTCCCTGGGTTTTCTTCTAATTCTACCATTGATATTACCTTGATTGGATTTAGTTTATTTGAATTGCCTGTAGGTTTTCGTCTCTTGAGTTTTTCACTGTTTATAGACATGGAAAGATAAAACCTCACTTTTCATCTAAAATCCTTGAGAGACTGCAACAGATAGACATATTTAGAACATGAAAACAACAATCTCAAGAAGCACGCAGCACTTCTTAACTCATCTATATTAGACATTATTTCATTTACACCATAAATATTTTTTCTTGACACGTACAGACTTCTAATCTAGTTAGATTAACTTTTTGGAATAATTTACAGAATTATTTTTAAAGACATTTTGTCATAATGCTATAACTAGGTAGAATTAATAAATAATAGTGTTTTCTATTTTATGAAAATAATTTTGGGGGGGGGGGGGGGGCAAAGTTAAATAAAGACATATAAGCATCTAGATATGTTAAAGAGAAACTCCAGCCAAGCCTTTATTTTTGAAAACTTTTACAGCTCTCCTGTACAGCTACCTTACTTCTTACTTGCTTATTGTAATTTCACTACACAAGTAAATATTTTACAAACTAAAAGTTACCACCAATGATCCTGCATAACGTCATGCGTGATAGACAAATGGCATGAATTATTCCTTTGCTCTTCAATCTTGCAATCCCAAACCCTCCCATTTCATTCAACGGATTTACATTTACAGAAACATGGCATCAGATCTATTAACATAGCTTGTTTTAATGAAATAATAAACATTTCTCACCATCTTCACCAGTGTTCCTAAAACACAGACACTTGTTGCTGATTTCATTGCATCTAAAATTAGCGAATATCAGCAATTGGAAAATTCAGGAATATCTTGAATATTGCAACCAATATTCATTTTAAAGATAATCACAATACGATTATCATTATTGTATTCACGAATATCGAATTGAATATTAGTAGAATTATTCGCGAAATATCGCATAATCGAATAATGCCTATGTAGCTCATCACTAATAAGAAGTTACTTTTGTAATGTTTCTTCTCCAGTCTGTACCTCAGACTTGAGTTATTGGCTTAATTTCTTGATAAGAAATTAAACAGTCATTTACAGTTGGTTGGCCATTTATACTCCACTCTGTAGTCATAGAATCTACTGAACTAACCGAACTGTTGGGCTGGTCTAAAACATAATATTTCACCCAGTCATGCATGCGGGTCATGTTGTTTCATCTTCAGGACGACTCTCCCTTGACCCATTTAAACTTGTCTGCACATTTGACATATTCAAAGCCTGTTAACCCACCGATCTTAGCTTAATCATCATCCCCCTCTCATTAATGTCACCAGTTTCCAAACATTCCATCTCCCCTTTCTATTGTTACTTTGTCTTCCAACCTGTTAGATTGTAAGCTTATTTTGGGAATGTACACTTCTGTTTATAGTGCATTATAACAAATTATTTTAAATAATAATAACAATATTTGAATCGGTCCTGTTATAACCCACAGAATTAATCTAATGACAACGTGTACTTTGAATGGGTTGTAACAAATCAGGTGGATTTTCCTGCTTGTGGTGAAGATAAGGGAAATATCTTGCATAGCAAGACAAAAGAGTCATTAGTTATAGTCAGTAAAAAAAAAATGGATTGTTTTGCACATATTTATTGAAAATAAATGAGACTCGAAAAGTACTATACAAAATCGAACGTTAAATCCATTGAAAAACTTACATAATATACATAATGGACATAATAGTAAATTATGCATGCGCACCATAGTACGATCTTGAATCAATCGTGATACTTGAACGATCTACTGAAATTGATCGATTTTATGTTCTCTCTCAATAAAATTTTTGGAAAAATTTTCACATGATAGACTTAATATGGGTTTAATTTGAATGGAAAAATTGAACTGTGTATGCCTTAAGTCTTTGAAACACAAGTTTTGTTTCAGAGACATGTGCTATCCCCGGTACCACCTGTTGGTGGCACTGCGCTTGCCAGGTAGTTCCCCTTGCCACCACCAAATGGATTTCTGCATGTGTGGACTGGGTTGGATACACCTGCCTTGTTAGTACAAGGCCTATATAGGTGTGTCCCACCATCCCGCACAGGCCTTAGCATTGTTCCTGTTTTTTAATCTGTTCCTTTACCTGAACCTGCTAGTGAGCCTTGTACCTTGTATCCTGTAAGCCTTCACCTTCTAAGTTAAACCTAACCCCTCTGTCCTGATTTCTGATTTTATCCTAAAGCCCAATCGATAATATAAATCCCCTCCAGATCTTTTTTGTTGGACCGCTTTTTCTTGTTGTGGCCCTTTCTTTATGCTGTATGCACTACTGTGACATCCAGAGTTATGAATTTGTGGCTAAGCAGGATGAAGGTTGGTGTCAGCAGAGGTTTGGTTTTCATTCCTAACCATTTTTGCTGTAAAGCATTTTCTGTGTGCACGCTGAGGTAAATCAGGGGCTTCTTGCCTTCAGTGAAGTTCAGCCATTAGTCAAAATTGTGACCAACGTCAAAGTCCCTGAAGCGCACCATGACTCTGCACCAGTACCATTAGTACCAGGCCACACAGGCCTTAGTTTTGTTCCTGTTCTTGAATCTGTACCTGAAATTTGTACCTTGTATCCTTCAAGTTTTCTTCTTCAACATTACACCTCATTATAGTGCACACTGTCTATATTAACTACATTGTATGCTGCCTTATCTGGTCACCCCTCTGTCCTGATCTCTGAGAGTCTATTTCAGTGGAATTATGAGATATGATAGCAAAGTAGCAGTTAAAAAGCCAAGATCTTACTTAACAATTTTCAACATAATGTTATGTTTGGGTGGTTGATCACACATTTTTTTAAAGGGTATCTAAAAAGCACTACAAATGTCCTCCAAGACAAGAACCCCCATATCAATGTGTAAGCTTACGAAGTTATTTAGTACAATACTTCAGTACATGGGTTTGTGTGCATTTTACATACATCTTGTTACTAGCCAAAAGTCCAAAACTTTATTTCTAATGACAGTTTTTGTTGGCCTATACATGTTTTCCTATGATTGCTGATTAAACCCCCCTAATTTACAGTGTGTGTAACCTGCAGTAGATTTGTGTTTTTATTATTATTTTAAACTCTATAAGAAAAATCTAATTATATAACTATTAAGGACAATTAACTGCCCTAGCAGTCAGGACGGCAGCATCTTGTCCAGCGCTGCTACTGCTACTATAGCACTGGACAAGATGCTGCCCTCCAGTACACATCGGGGCTCCAGCAGTGCATACTTAAGGTTTTGCGCTGTCCCGGGGTCCACGATGTCACAGGCAGGCTGGATCTTCGTATATCTTCCCCCCCCCCCCCTCCGAGTGACCTGAGGCGGCGGGAAATTTGAACATTAAATTGCACAAAAGCAGTTTTCTATGAAGAATACTGCTTTCAATGTGCACCTATGTAATAAACATCGCCCAAATAATGTCAGTAACCCTATCTTCCCTGGTGTGATTTCATCAAACCAGGCTAGAGAGGGTTAACTGCAAATGGGCACATCTGGGCCACCAGAGACTTTATTTGGGCGAGATTTAGTACATAACAGCATAGCTTTGTGCCCTAATTTTTGTGTTTTGTCATTAATTTTATAAAAAAAAATGTTTTTATTTTACAGAATTGTTTGTTTCAAACATTATTATATTCAGGATGTCTATTAGACC
>CM070036.1:84767823-84779704 GCA_036250615.1 Ptychadena robeensis | reverse complement strand
TTGCCTATGCCGCTCATCACTACTGTCCAATAAAGCACAGTAATTGCATGGTCATTGAACCAGGTTTTGGTACTTTTGGCAGTGTGGACAGGTACCAAGTCCTGCTGGAAAATGAAGACAGCATCTCCATAAAGCTTGTCTTCAGAAAGAAGAATGAAGTGCTCCAAACTTTCCGTCTAGACGGTTGTGGTAACAGGGGACCAACACCAACAGATGACAGGGCTTCCCAAATTAACACAGACTGTGGAAACTTCAAACTGGACTTCAAGCATCTTGGATTGTGTGCCTCTCCATTCTTCCCCCAGACTCTGGCTCCTTGGTTGCTGAATGAGATAAAAAATTTGCTTTCATCAGAGAAGAGGACCACTGAGCAACAGACCAGTTCTTTTTATCTTTAGCATAGGTAAGACACTTCTGACTTTGTTTGTTGTTTAGGAGCGGCTTGATAAGAGGAATATGACATTTTAAGCCCATGGCCAGGATCCGTCTGTGTGTGTGTGTGTGGTGGCTCTTGATGCACTTACTCCAGCCTCAGTCCACTCTTATGAAAGTCCACAACACTTTTGAATGGTCTTTTCTTGACAATCCTCTCCAGGCTGTGGTCATCCCTGCTGCTTGTGTGCCTTTTTCTTCCACATTTTTCCCTTCCACATAGCTTTATATTAATGTGCTTTGATACAGCACTTCCAACTTCTTATACAATTGCATTTTGAGGCTTTCCCTACTTATGGAGGGTGTCAGTGATGGTTTTCTACCCAACTGTTAGGTCAGCAGTCTTTCCCATGATTGTATCCTCCTGAACCAGACTGAGAGATCATTTTATGGCTCAGGAACTCTTTGCAGGGGTTTAGGATTAACCTTGAATAGAAAAAAGCTAGCACAACATGGGCTTTTAAGGCACTTATTGAAAATTTAATTTGAAATTTATTGTAAATTTTCAATATGTGCCTTAAAAGCCCATGTTGTGCTATCTTTTTTATATTCAATTCTGATTCCAAGGGTGTGGCACGGATTAAAATTTCTGATGGAGGGGAGAGGGCTCAACAATTTGGCCTCCTTTTTGTGAGGTTTAGGATTAACCTCCCTAATGCACTGCCGAGGTACAGATTTCTTTACCAAAAGCGCACCATAGACTTTTTGTGACTTTTTATGTTGTAGGCCTGTAACTTCCCAAAATCTGTCCATACAAGGGTCAAGTAGACATCCTGAATATAATAATGTTTGAAACACACAATTATGTAAAAAAAAATTATAAAAAAATTTAATAAAAGGTATCAATTGAATGATGAAATCTCTCAAATACTTTATTAGTATGACAGATTTCAAAACAATATGTATTTATATTTGTTTATAATAAAAGTTTAATTAAATTTGACAGTGTTTGGTGTTTTTTTACTTTGAATTGTACTGGATACATTGTTTTTTATTCAAACTGCATACAGCTTTCTAGATTTGAAAATTCGTCATCTGTGGATCCCTCCGCCCCCTGCTGTGACCTCATTATGTCTGTGACACCGGGAGGGGGGAGGAGGGACCCACAGATGACGATATCAAAGAAGCAGTACGTTTTCAACAACTTTCTAAGTTTCTATTTAGAAACTGTGGTCAGAGCAGTTGGATTGTGAAAACTTACTGTGTGCTTTGAGATTAGAGCGGAGTCCTCTTCTACCTGACTAGTGTCACATCATTACTTTTGGTACTCCCGGGGGGGTTGTTAGGTCTCAGTAAGGGAAACAGTAAGGGAATGGCGGGAGGCTCCGACGGAGCACATTCACAGCGCTGAGCCGATGCAGGGCTGAACTCTGCAGGTAAGGAAAGTGAAGGTTCTCCGTCGGGATCCCCGCCAAGCGATGCACTTAGCGGAGGGGGTCCCGGCAGATGTGGAAACCCCCCTAAGTTTCCAAACTTGAATTGCGCTGAATCGCTCTGACCACAATTCACTTGCTGTTTCTTCTGAGATCGGAACAGAGTCTCCCCCGAAGTCTAGGAAGTTGTGAGGACTCAGCTCCAATCTCAGAAGGAACAATCCAATTGCTCTAATCACAGTTTGTAAATAGAAAACTGAGGTCAGAGCGGTTTAACCCTCTGGGCGTTACGGGCATTTTTGTGATTGCCGGCTCTCCGCCCAGCCCTCTACACACCGTCGGTGTCAAATAGACGCTGGCGGTGTGTGGGGAGGAGAGCGGCGCCACCTCCATTAACATGGAGGTCTATGGTGCCGCCCCCTGCCCCCTTCGGTGTCACAGATGACGCCGAAGACACGAAGGGGCGCCGTTTGTGCCCGATCCCGGCACAAACGCCCAGGAGGTTAAAGTAAAAAATTGCACCGCAGATCCCTCTCTCCCCCCGGTGTCAAGGACGTCACGGACATAATGACGTGACACAGGGTGACCTGCTCCCTGGAAGCCTGCCGCAGTGGACCAAAGCCGCCGAGGACGCCGGATCAGGTAAGCCAGCGATGCAGGGAACCGCTCAGTGGAGGACGAACCCAGTTTGTCTCAACCGCAAGGGAGGTTAATTACCTGATTCTAGAATATTGAACATTTTCACAATAATTTCTCATATATACATCTGGAAAGTATTCACAGCACATCACTTTTTCCACATTTTGTTATGTTACAGCCTTATTCTAAAATGGATTAAATCATTATTTTTCTAAGAATTCTAAACCCAACAACCCATAATGATAAGTATACACAGCCTTTTCCATGAAGCTCAAAATTGAGCTCAGGTGCATCCTGTTTGCCCTGTTCATCCTTGAGTTATTTTTGCAGCTTATTTGGAGTCCACCTGTGGTAAATTCAGTTAATTGGACATGATTTAAAAAGGTCCACACTTGTCTATAAGGTCCCAGAGTTGACAGTTCATATCAGAGCACAAACCAAGCCTAAAGAATTGTCTGTAGACCTCCCAGACAGGATTGCCTCGATGCACAAACCTGGGAAAAGTTACAGATAAAATTTCTGCTGCAATGAAGGTCCCATTGAGCACAGTGGCCTCCATCATCCATAAGTGCTAGAAGTTCAAAACCACCAGGACCTTGCACAGTTTAATCCATCAAATGTTCACATGTTTCCTGGAAATAAACATGGATTATGGATCTTTCAGGTAAAGCAAAAACACTTTTTCTATACAATTCATCTATGAGATTTTTGAGTATTCTGATATTTGGTTAAAGCTGGTATTTCAAGTGATTGTTTGCCTATTTAAAATACACCACGTAGACAGAAGTATTGGTGCACCTGGTCATTAAACCTAAAGGATTTTTTATTATAATAGTAAAATTAGACATCATTATGGAGTTGATCCTCTCTTTGCAGTGATAACAGCTTTCACTCTTCTGGGAATGCTTTCCATATGGTTATGTAGTGTATTTGTAGAAATTTGTGGCCATTTTTCACAAGAACATTTGTTAGGTCATAAAGTGATGTTGTGTGAGAGGAGCTGGCTCCCAATCTCTGTTCTAGTTTTGATGGTGTATTTTAAGGGCTCTGTGCAGGAACATCAAGTTTATTTTTCACAGGAAACTTACAAAACCATGCCTTTATAGACGTTGTTTTTTGCAATGGAGCACAGTCATGTTAGAACAGGGTTTTGTATCAAGCAGAGAAATTCTTTTCTGCAAAGATTACTTTCTATTTAAGTACCATAATTGGATTCCTTAAGCTCTTAAAAAGACCCATGCTTCCCCGAGTGTATTATATCTAGAATTATCTGTTTATTTGATACATTGCACTGCAGAGTTTTAAGGTTGTATATTGTGTTCTGATGGTTCTAACATGATTGTGATTGTCATCAGCCTGCTCCACATCAACCACACAAAATTACATACAGAAAAGTACATCTCTGTCTACAGTCTTGAGTGGTGGACCAAAATGCATTATCTCAAACTCAGTATTGTGCAATATTTGGTCTTGGTATAAACATTTGGTATAAACATTGCCACTGCGGATTGACAGGCATCTGACTTGTAAGAATCTGACCACTCCTAGTTCTTCCTACTTCTTTTTGGATTGGCAACACTGCTTCTGCCAACTTCAGTATTTAGACACTAAACCATGATAAACAAATGAAGGAGGATCTGCCCTCAGTTAGCAAGGAGTAAAAAACCTTTATTGTTTACTTTGTGAGGTATCACATATGTATGAGCATCACAAAGTAACTAGATTCAAATTTATTAAGACACAACTCTTTTGTTGTACTTAAATTTGTGCTTGAACTGTTTGTTTTATTACTATTTACTGCAACAGATTCAATAATGAGAGCAAATGGCTAAATTACTTTAATAAATTATCCAAATAACTTGCTGTTTATTATCATTCAAACCTTCCATGATCATTACTTTTTATAAAAAGGTTGGTGATTGTTATCAGAGGTATGTAAGGCAAAAAATCTAAAAGGAAACATCCAACCTTAAATTCACCTCCCTAGCATTTGAGACAAACCCAGTTTGTTCGCTGTTTGGATTTGTCCCGAACGCTGGAGGAGCGGGGATCAGGTGAACCCGATATAATCCCAAAAAGCTGCGTCGATTCTCGGGGTATTTTGTCATTCTGTTTTTTTTTGCTAGATACATTTTATATGTAATAATTTATGTCATAATTATATATAAAAGGTTTTTTATGGTTTACAGGCGTTGGTAATAAATTTAGGAATCCATACAGCCCCTATATTTATTTCTTTTACATATATATTGTTATATATAATTGTTTTAATTTTTACATATAAAATCAGGGTAATCAGGTTATTTTGTAAATAAATGGGGTTCTGGCAGATGAACAGGTAATTTTACACAAATTCAAGGGAATGAATAGTATTTTTCACAGTCCAAAAAGGAGCGAATAAAAGACATTTGTTGTTAGAGATTACATATACTTTTTAGAAATTACTTGGTGACCATTATTACTGGGATATTCTCAGCAAGCAAATAGACACAAATAAAAACTTCCCCAGATATGCAAACTATCATAGAACAATGAAAATAGGTTAAAGTCTTCCCCCTTAGCCACAGCTCATTCACCACTTGGTAATCTCCAACCACTCCCCTTCTGTTAGGAGTGAAGAGCACCCAGGGGATGGAATGTCTTCCTCTGGCTCATTGATCACAATCATGCCTGATGCAGCTAATTCTCTGACTGGTCATATAAACACATATCTTTTTATCAAGCAAACTCCCTTTTAAGACCTGTCTATTCCGTATGAGGAGGCAGCATGCCAAACACAGTTTTCTTAAATTCTGTCCCCAAGACTGAACAAATGTTCTATCTCCAAAAACTAAATTATATCTATACATGTTTGTTTTTCCACATTATTAGCACAAAACCCAAACACATGTATTATTATTATTATAATAATATAGAGCCAACATATTATGCACATTAAATTTGAGTTAAGATGCAACACAAAATAACACACAGGTACAGGTTATTACACACGAGGAGTTGAATACCCTGACTGAACCCTGACTGAATAGACTGGGAACAAATTACACAATAGGTTGGGGGATGGGACTGACATGGTGGTGATGTTAGAAATAAGAAGATGGGTAGGCCAGACTGAAGAGGTGTGTTTTCATGGCTTTTTTGAAAGTTTTCAAAGTAGGAGCAGACACCGGTTCCGATGTGAGCAGTGAGGGAATCGGAGCTTCTCCATCCCACAATCAAAATATTCCCTGCTTCCCCCAATTGCTGACTGCCATTACTGCCTCAGCCTGTGGAACGTCATACACAGCCCCAGGATGGACAGGTATATCTCAATGCAGGCACACAATCAGTGCTCTAAAGCCAAAAAGCAGGACTTTTGGTTGTTTCCGGACCACTGCTGCAGCTAGATTTGCCAAACCTGTGGAACCTCCCACCGTATACAGGAGTTCGGGTGGAGCTCATGAGGGATACGAGCCCCCGTTCTGGACATTTGCTTCTTTATTATTCCCATACTTTAAAACCCCATGACTGAACAAAACTACTCTGGCACACTGACTATTACCACATGGAATGTTAAAGAATTAAGGACTCCTGGCAAGTCTACTAAAGTGATGCGCCTTCTCAGGAAGCTGCATTACTACAAGAAACTCATCTACGCCCCAAGGAATTTGCCCTTATGCAATATACTTGGGTGTGACAAGTGGAGGAGGCCTCTATTGGGGGTCACAAAGCAGGGGTAGCCCCACTCACTCTTTTTTGACCAACACCAACTCCACAGTCTTTTACTCAAACCTGACAGCACATATAACCCAGCTCCACTGACGACAAACTGCAGGAAATATGGGCAACTCACGATCACCCAGTGACCTGGCTTTACAAACTTTTGTCACCTCATGTGATCTGGTGGTGGTTTTTTCATCCTTTCGGCAGGGACTTTATGCATTGTTCAGCAGCCCACAGTTCATTATCCAGGTTAGATACAATATTGGTCAGTCACCATCTATTACACAAACTACAGTTTGTAGTAGTTGTGAGCCTTTGTGTGGGCCCCTCACACAAGGTGTCCCCAATTCTGCGTTTTCCCACCTAAATCTAGATTAATCATTTGGCGAGCTTTTACAAAGCTGGTGGCAGGAATATGAATATGAACCTGCACTGTTCTGGGTGATGGCTAAAGCTATCCTGAGAATGAAAATCTTAGCCTACTCCGCCACTTTGAAAAAAAACTTTTTTAGAAAACTATCTGACAGCCTATATATCAAACTGCTGCTGAAACCAGGTAAGGAGGCACTGGACCCAGGAGCATATAGGCCCATATTGTTAATTAACCAGGATGTGAAATTCATGCCCAAAATCCTAGCTGATTGGCAAGCCTTATACCCAAATTAGTTAACCTGGCACACGTGGGATTTGTACAGGTCCAAGCAGAATACAATATATGCAAGCTCCTCAAGGTTCTCTAACATTATTGATTACTGGGACCGCTTTGGTGTCCAGGGGCTGTTCTGACCCTGGACACCGAGAAGGCCTTCGACAATGTTAATTGGAGATGGCTCCGCTTAGTAATGCATCACATTAATTTCCAGGGTGAGTTTTTGCAATTTATAGACAATATGTATACTTCTCCTCAGGCAAGCATATGTGTCAATGGCATTATATCTAACCCCTTCCCTCTGGAAAAAGGGTCAAGTGAGGACTGCCCATTGTCCCTGCTATTGTTTAACATGGCGTTGGAACCCATAACTAGACTGCTATAAGCAATGGCCAAATTCAAGGGAGTACGCATAGGTAACCACGATTTACTTGTGACCCTATTTGCTGAGGACATTCTTCTATTCCTGAAAAAGGAATTCATCTCCACCTTCACCCAATATTATCTCTCATTGACTCCTTTCATGCCACTACTGGTTTCAAGATTAATCAACATAAAAGCAAATTACTATTGTTAGGACCGCAACCCTCTAAGTCGACTAAAAAAGTGGTAACTGAATGTGGAATTGGCATAACCCAATTAAATACCTTCACTTCTCCTATAACGCTCCTGATACCTATACACTTAACTTTACCCCAATTTCTAACAAAATTATACAAGAATTCTGTAGATGGCATGACCACCCTATATTGGTGTTGGGCAGATGCCATTTAATCAAAATGATCAGCTTCCCCTGCCTACTGTACCCTGTACCCAGACAGGTAAGAGGAACTTACCTGTCTGCCGAATCAAAGGTTATGTGCCCCATCGATATTATTAATGGCTTTGCTTATATCTATGAGGCACATAACCTTTGATGATATATACGACACAAAATGTACATTACCATACTACAATGTTCCCTAATGCTTGAGGTATAATATTAAACAAATGTTATTTAAAAATGAAATGTCTTTCAGCTATGCATGCTGTAATTTTTTCATTAAAAATGCGTATACAAGTCAGTATAGATTGAGAATGGTATGTGCGGCCCTTTAGTGATGTCAACTTGTCAACTCAGTTGCCCACCACTGCTCCAGACTAACAGGGCAAATGAGATGAGGGAAGAGTTACAAGAGGATGGATTGGAGGAGGAGGTGTCGTGTGGTTGCTTTAGTCTTTTTGGCAATTTTGTCTTCCATGTACCAGTTGGGAGTCCAGCACACCAAAATGCATACCATAGAACAGATATATAATGATTAAATTTATATATTATATATATTTTATTAATTAGGTGGGCACACAATGGAAACCACAAAGTTTAGCTCATTGAACTGCCAGACATCAGACAGGAAGTCTAAATAAATATTATGAGTAAATATTCCAAGGAACATGGCATAAATAAGAGAAACTGAAATTTACTTGCTAGCTTTCTAAATCGTTCATAAAATGGGAACATCTTAGAAATAGATGTAAATGACTAACACATATTCACTTTTAAAGGGTATTAGTTTGAAATAAATTTTTCTTCTCAGATAAGTAAACCCATTTAGTAAATTCATGAACCACATTCTGTAGTGCCAATGTATATTGCCCACTAATCCATCTCCAGAAATGGTTAAAACAACTTGGAAATCATGACAGTAAACACACACAATGGAGCAGAAATTAATAAAAAAAACACATATTTACCATTAAAAAAAGTATTTTTCTTCACATGTCAACAGAAGTAAGTCCATCACTAGACATGGCAAAAATTTCGACCCCCAGCTAAAATTAGTTTTGACTGTAAATTTTTGACCACCCTAGCAAAATTTCAACTTATATAACAATCCAAAATTATAGCATATATGTGTATGGGGGACAGAAAATCCCCCATAGACAATGTTATCTGTTATAATGAAATACATTACTACAGATAAAAGCACAACTCTATAACAAATAAACACATACACACAGACAAATTCTGTCAAGCCAGACAATTTGATATTTAGGCTTAATCAATACACTAAAAACATTATATATCAGCTCCCCAACAGCTATAAATGGAATAAGTATAGGGGTTTCATTGACCCCTACCTATTTCAAAGCTAATCACCATCAAAAAAATAAAACACACAACATGAAAATGTATTTTTAAACTAAATAAATACATTATCAAATTAATCGTGTACCTACAGATCTGTAAGTAAAAGACCCATATGTATGGGGGTATTTTTAATGTTAAAGTGTGTGTTTTAGTTGTTTTGAATTGTCAGTTGTTTATTTATAGGGGGTTAATGGTTTGTGAATGTGTAAGAGGTTGATTCGACCCCTGTACTCATTCTATGTTAAATGTCATCATTTTTAAAATTAAGATATTTAATTTTTTTTCACTTAATATCAAATTGTGTGGTTTACATTGTTTGAATTAGGGTAAGGGGTAAGGGTTAATGGTTTGGGAATGAGTATATTCCATGTTACCTGTAATAATTGATTTGCATAACCCTCTCTAACCTGGTGTGATGGATGTGATAAAATCACACCAGGTTAGAGAGGGTTACTGCATATGGACACATCTGGGGCACCAGTGACTTTTTATTTGGGCGAGATTTAGTACATAAATGCACTTTGAAATCAGTTTTTTACATAGAAAACTGATTTCATGCACTGTACTTTTCAAATCTCCCGCCGCCTCCCCAATGTGACGTCATCACGTCACTCGGAGGGGGGGGGGGGGGGGAGAGAAGGAGGCATGCTGGCAGCATGTCACATAGGAGATACCAGGACAGGGCATTACTGTGAGTATGCGCTGTCCCGGTGCCCCGATGTATACTGGACGGCAGCATCTCATTCAGTGCTATAGTAGCACTAGCAGCGCTGGACGAGATGCTGCCGTCCTGACCGCTAGGGCGGTTAAATCCTGTTGGATTGTGTAATACGTCCAAGGGACCCACATGGCGGGGGATGGGGATCAATGTATATTTATTTATTGTAAATTTAATAATTTCTTTGCAATGATTTCTTAAGTAAAATTTTCTTTTAAGGGTGAATTTTGACTTTTCGGCAAAAAAATTTATCAGCATGTGAAATTTCATCTTATCCAATGGACTAATTTTTCAATCATCTCTATCCATCACAGATCTTTTTGAGATATCAACTGATGTATTTTACAATAATAGATGATCCAATGACAGATAGATGACAGATCTCTGCATAGTATGAGGAGGATTTAGTGAATGATAGGTAGTACCACATTTGTCACAAATGCAAAGAAACCATGGGGACCTATGGTCACTAGTTGTCTTTGCTTATTTGGTAGGTATTAACCACTTTACACCAGAAACACCCAAAAAGGCCTGCCTTTGTGGAGGTGATCATTATTGTTTAGTGCTTGATACATGCCCTTCTTTCAACACTTCACAATGAAAAATATTGTCATTCACTGTACCTGTCAGTGGATTTGTAGCTGATTACTCTGTATATATAAATCTGACCCTCTTTAGCATTTTTCTCCAATCTAACATAGCTATTTTTTGTACTATGGTAAAACTAGGAAGTAAACCAATATTAACCATTCTGAAGCTTTTACTTTTAACGAAAAGCCTTTGGAAAAAAAAAAAAAAGAGTGAAAAAAAATGAAGTGCTCTAATGCTTGGAACAAATATAATCAGGTGTTGTAAAAATGTTGATTCCAGTCTCAGGATACAAAGTGCTCAGGAAAGCTTTTTTGCATGTTGGGTTACTAGATTGCAGAGTAGATTTTTTAAGATGTATACAGACAGCCATAACATCTCCAGTTTTCTATTACTTCCCCCATTATAAGTAAGCGATAACCAATCTTTTAATTTACTTTAGACTGATATCTTGATTATAATGCCAATCCATGTGAAGTTGTCTGATTGCTCTATCAGTCAGAAAGAGGACTCTACAATAGACACTAGAGGGCAAAGCTATTATTGTGTTCCAAGAAACCAAAACGATTTATCTTATTGGTAGGGTTGGCAGCAACAAAATCTCTAAAGGTGCCCATCGCATTACTCAATGCATAATGCAAATTGTAACTATTCTGAACACTTAGACCATTTCTGATTGCGAAACTTCACATCACATCACACATTTGTCTTCAGAACCCAATTTTCCCAATAAATATTTAAAGGGCATCCAGTAGTTCTCTGCACTTGGATATTAGGTGAAGAAAATATCCAGAAGATACATTTCCTTTACCATCTGCATTTTCTTGCTGTCCCCAGACAAATGACACAAAAATGACAGTGTGGGATTCTTCTTTTCCGACTCAAGCATTAAATACTTCTCAGCTTAAATATGGGCTAATGCAGACACCGTGATCCATGACTAACCATGAATTTAGTTTCAAGACCAAAATTATTATCTAAGGGGTTTCCATGCATGCAGCTTATCAATGAGCAGCAGAGGTTTACATCTCAACAATTGCAGCTTTCCAGGAATCATGGTGCCATTGTGGCTCTTTTTTATAGAAACAATATAGTAAAAGGGAACCTGTAAGGAAAGAAATCTGAATGCTCCTATGTTCTCATTTAATGCGGTTTAAAGGTAACAGGCATAGACCCAAATTCTGTATAGAGAAACTTTAAGCTAATAAATGTCTTACAGCTTTCTACAGCTGCGTAGTTTAAACCTTCCCAATGCTAATTAGGTAATACCCTTTTATACTCTTACTCTTTTACATGGTGGGGTAGCAAATATAAATTTTAAGTATTACCAGCTTGCAGATAATATGCATTGCCCATTTTGGGGAAAAGCCTTTCAGTCTTAATGTGGGGACACCCACACATCAAGATATTGCAACAGAACTGGTTTGTTTGGAGTGCATGACTGCTGATCCCTTTCTTCTGGTCAACTAGATTTGAAAGAAAAATGGTTTTGCCATGCCCTATGCCTACTTGGGGCATGGCATGAGTGGGAAAGGGGGCACATATGCATACTGACCCTCTTTTGCCTACCTGAGCACTATGCCCAAGGGGGACCATCTTAAAAAGGGTCAGACATAAGCTAGTTTTCATTATTATTATTTATTATCACACAT
>CM070036.1:84760323-84762823 GCA_036250615.1 Ptychadena robeensis | reverse complement strand
AAATATAGAGCACACCCTTATGGTCTATTAATATAAAACCATTGTTCAAAGTCTTTAACATACCAAACATAATTTGGTATTTCACATGTAACAGTGTGGGTCAATATGAAATAAAAATGGGGTTTTCTAAGATTACGGTAGATTTTATTGTCTACAAGAGAGGCAGATCCACTATAAATAATTATAAATAAATGTCTATTTTTATTGTTTATTAATTATTTATATTAAATTTTTTTTGGGGGGGGGGTCTGATTGTGCTAGAGTAAAAACATTATTATTAATATGATTACATACAGTTGCTTTTTTTCCCTCAATTTGAAGGGGGAAGTTTACTGCAGGATGCATTTTGCAAACTCACAGAAAACTTTACTTTCGGTTTTGGAAAATTTCACTTTTATAGTGTGAAGGTCTTATTTTCAGAAGCAGTCCCTGGATACTTTATAGACAAAAACATGTAGTTAACATGATAAAAGGCTTGGCATAAAACTGTGATTTAATTGTTTTTTTTTTTACTGAGAAGTCATGGGGATTAAGCTGGGCATACACGGGTAGATTTCTAAATAGTTATTTTAATAACTAATTAATAATTAATTTAAGTACACAACAGATCACTGTAAACCATAATAGAGAAGATAGACACTCCCAAATGTTTTTAAGCAACGGTCAGTGCCACACCCTGGTATTGAGTAAAACAGAATACGAGGCCAAGAATTAGGCTTTTAAGGCAATCATCATAAAAAGACCAATCATAAAATTACATAAATATCATTAAAAAAAATTGTCTTGTAATAATTGCAATCAGCAATTTGTTGAGATATCCCAAGCTCCCGACACGTTTAGCCTTTTTGGCTTCCTCAGGGGATTTGAGGACACCTCTATTTTACTCTATTTTAGGAGAATAAAGCAATGAATACATTGATAGGCCTGATTGGAAATTAAACTCATACTTCTATATACCCCTCCTTAATTGGGATGATGTTGGTTTCCCAATTAAGGAGGTATATTGATGTGTGAGTTAAATCCCTAAACAGGGCAGTCTGATTCGCAGACAGGTCATGTGCAGATGCTGTGCCAGTATTTAACAGGTTGGCGTTCATGCTTTCTTCAAATGCAGACAAAATGGGATTGATCCTTCAGTGGGAAACCTTGCATTGATATACATTTACCATTCCCTCTAGGGACACTAGAGATTTAGATAAATAGAGTGGTCTCTGAAAAGTGGACTTTGTTTAAGGTGTCGGAAGGCATCCTTGACCCCTTTAGGGGGGTGTATATAGATTTGGGAGAAAAAAAACGATTACCACTATTGTTATTTTGATATGTATTTATTTACATTTTCTTACAGTTCACCTATACCTCATCTAGGTGTGGATGTTTGAGCCTGGTGAACCTGCTAAGATCCCTGGGAGTATTAATTGGCCACTACAGTTTCCCACCCCCTACCAGTCTCTTTAGGCTGCCCTTGGCTCACAGGCCTTGGCCAAATTCATCGTGGCTCTAGCTGTTTCCTTCAAACCTTAGTACTCTTTTGGAGTCACAGTATGTTGCTTTTGGACTTATATCTAGTGTTGGGCAATTTTTATAAAATATATTATTGTATCCATTGCTTTATTGTTCTAATATAGAGGTGTCGTTAAATCCCCAGAGGAAGTCAGAAAGGCTGTAATGCCTTAATATCCCAATTTGTGGCCTCCTTGTTCTGTTTTATACAACAGATCATTTTGTGATTAGTTGAACCTTCTCCAGGACGTTCTGCCTGTCATGCAATTATTTAAAAACGCGCCATGTCCAATCGTGGCATAATTTCTCCCCCCTTCACATGCCCAGCATCATTGATGCCAGGGATGTGCCGGAAAAAAACAAAGATGATGCCATTGATGCAGACCTGAAAACATAAGCCAGTTCGTCAATACAGGGAGTGCAGAATTATTAGGCAAATGAGTATTTTGACCACATCATCCTCTTTCATCTCTTAATGCATGTGTCTGTACTCCATCCGAACTTTATATGCTCGAGAACCTCTACCAAATTAAGCATATTATGGATGGTGCCTGGGTTAGCTGCTCTGGTAAAATGTAATTGGGCTGTGGGTGTGGTCGAATGAACATCAACAAGCCCTAATTATTAGTTGTGCATAATTATTAGGCAACTTCCTTTCTTTGGCAAAATGGGTCAAAAGAAGGACTTGACGGAGGGGGGGCTTAGAAAAGTCAAAATAGGTGAGATATCTTGGTCAGAGGGATGCAGCACTCTTAAAAATGGTTGGGATTGTCCGCGAACAATCAAGCGTTTCATTAAAATAGTCACCAGTGTCGCAAGATGCGGTGGAACAAACAAAGGGGGCGGGCAAAATAACTAGAACGAAACTTTCCCCATGAACTGAGAAAAGTCAAGCGTGAAGGCAGTCGGGGCAGATGCCACTTGTTCCACCATTTGGGCCATATTTCAGAGCTGGCAACAGTCACTGGTGGTGGCCCAAAAGCCAGGTTGCAATACTCAG
>CM070036.1:84735488-84747706 GCA_036250615.1 Ptychadena robeensis | reverse complement strand
AGTCAGGGAGTTGAAGCTGGGACGAAGATGGAGTATGCAACAAGACAATGACCCAAAGCAAGTTCTGCAAGGAGGAGTGGGCAAAAATTCCCATAAGCAGATGTGAGAGACGTTAGTGGTTACAGGAGACGTTTAGTTGGAGTAATGGCTGCAAATGGAGGAGCCACAAGCTACTAATACAAGGGTTCACATACTTATGCACATGTAAGATTTTCAGTTGTTGGGACATAAACCTCCTTTGTTTACTTAAATAATGAAAATATATCTCTTTTTGTGTGTGTGTCTACTATTTGGAAGGTGTGCTTTACAAATTGGGATTTAGATGTATGTCTAATAAGGTTCTTTAAATGTTTTTTGCACAAACAGTGACCATGTCTGGAGGGTTCACATACTTTCAAGCAGCACTGTATGTGCTGTTTTTGTTAAGTCTTCTCTAACGGATGGAATATATAGCTTAAAAGCTATTTACCAATATCTTTACACTCTAAAGAAACACAAGCAAAACAAAATCTCCTATACGGTCTCATTCTTATAGATGCAACATGATTTCAAAAATAATTTGTCTCAATCAATTGGGGGGATTTAAGCCCAGGGATTTGAAATAAGCCTAACAAATAACAGTGAATAAGGTATAGCGTCGTTAAAACTAGATATTATTTCACATGATTAAAACAGGTATGAAAAAAATGCAAATACATCAAATCAAATCAGTATCAGACATCTGGAAGTTTGTAGGGCACTTGCCCACCCTCCTGTGTGTTTGTAAGCACAAAGGATGTAACAAAATGAGTGGATGCCCTGTTTCTCAGTGGAAGACAGGCCAACATAGGGGAAAAGACGTTGCAGGTGGCAAGAGTCCTAAAGACTTTTTTTCTCTCCCCACTTACACCCCAGACGGATTCTTCATCCTAGATTTTGTGCAAACAGTTTTTAATTGTTGGTTTGTTCAAATTTAGACTACCGTGTATCCGGGTTACCGCCTACTTCCTCACCGGTGTACTAACTGGGACCATACCCCTCCTGATGATGTGAAACACATCGGGTGAAAACAACCAAGGAGTTCTGACTACAGTCCCCTCCCTAGTGTTGAATTACCAAAGGGTGTAGAACAGTGGTGGGCAACTGAGATGATAAGGAAGGCCACTGAAGGGCTGCACATAACATTTTCAAACTATACTGACTTGTATAAGCATTTTTTAATAAACAAAATGACAGCAAGCATGTGCTTTTTATGCAGCCCAGTGTAATAAGCCGAGATTTGAATGTGTAGTGACAGCCATTGTCAATTACCTTCTTGCCCAGAGCACTGTGAAGTCTATATATGGAATGCCTCATACTTATGCCCCCAATATATATAATCAAAGGTTATGTGCCTCATAGATGTCATCAGAGCCTCTCCCCCTCTTCCCGCTTTAAGAAGATCCCGGACGAGGACACATAGTTACTATGTCCTATGCATTACTAGTTACGTTTTGGGGGCCGCAAGTAGAGGACTGAGGGGGGGTGCTGAAGAACGCCCAAAGGACTGCATGCAGCCCTGGGACATAGGTTGGGCATCTGGGTTGTAGACCTTTCCCTACAAAAGAACGTTTAGTGAACTTAGCTTAATGAACTTTGTTTATTGAACAAGCTTTAACTGTAAACATTTGATTTATTCCTGCCATTTAGAGAAACATTAAAATGTGTGTAGATCCTGGCTGTCCAAAACTGAGCTGAACAACCTTGAGCATTTTTTTAAATCAATTCATGAATTGGGGTTTGCATGACATGCTTCTGAAACCTTACATTATTTGCTCTTACATTATTTAGAGCATTTGAGCCCCGAATGTTGTCATTGTTTATGAACCTCAAAAGATGTCTTCAACAATTTTTTCTCCAAATACACAAATCTTGTCTCTCCAGCTGGTGTTCTCATATAAAAGCTGCGCTGATCTGATATAGCTGATTTTCTGGTTTCAGGTTTGCTCCTAATTTCCATTAACCTCGTGAAATTTCACAGCAAAGATCAGAGTGGCATTGTCACAAGAGAAAATTGGTTGTGATTGCTACTTTCAGTTAATGTTAGGCTGTAACACAAAGGTACCTTAAGTGGAAAAGACATTGAATAGATGATTCGATATGGATTCAGAGTCTAGAATTGCATATAATCTGACCTTTGGACAATGGGAAAACAAATAAATAGGAACTTCCTATAAACAGTTATAATTAGAACCTTGATGCCTTTTTTTGTAAAGTAAATACCTGATCAGGGTTAATTGCTTGTGTACATAGTTTCAGTCATTGTACAATCACTAAAAAGTAATAGGTAGGCCTATTGTACATATAGTGCTTTTACATTTTTAGTAGTCATTGTTGTAGTTTGCGCATATATGTTACAATATGTTTAAATTGTTTCCCATTTTATCTTGAAGGTAAATGGGTCAGTGTGTTTCAAAATATCGAAAAAGAATGCACTATATCCAGAATTGGCCTCATCCCATCCTAAAACCCAAAGGCGTAGAAGTCACCCCAATGCGCGTTTAGTTGGAAACCTTCCTCAGGGGGTACAATATTGAAATTCGAGGCCCAAAAGTAATCACTGGTAACACTGGTAAAGAAGTACTTTTGTAGTGTCCTGCTGGGAGTCACTATCGTTGCTGATGGGAAGGATGCGATACCCTGCAGCCCTTTTGATACTTGACTACTATGAATGAAACCCTGATACAAAGAATTTATCTTGGAATACTGCGCTACTATTTCGATACAGATTGACTACCATATGCAGATGACCTCAGTGTCCACACGATTTTTGAGGGTTGATGGCTCCCCGTTCCCCATCCATGCAAAGTATCCATGCGATGGCGACTCCCAGCAGGACACTACAATAGTACTTCTTCACCAGTGTTTGATGACTATTGGGCCTAGAATTTTAATAGTGTACCCCCTAAGGGAGGTTTCCAATGAAACGCTCATTGGGGTGACATCTACACCTTTGTTTAGTACATTGTTGATAAGAAGTATTGGCTGAAATGTCCGCAAGGTGGACAATTGGGCCACAAACATGGATGTTCGCATTCCTTCTAGCCAGCGAGCAGTGCAGGTGTTTGACCCACCCCGTTCGCTTACTATTCTTCATCCGGCAGGATCAGGAGCAGCAAGATCCCGCCGGAGGAAAAATCTTTTCACTAGAGACTGGAAGGTACTGGATGTGATGTCATTTCCAGTTTTCCCAATTCAATTCAACAGGCGGTACCTGTGTCTTGTGTGATACCAATAGCCATTCTACATATGGTTGTTTATACTATTGTAATATAGGGGATGATTGTATATGTTTTTTTTTTACTTTTTTGAATATGTTAATAAAAATCAATGTTTTACCAATATCTGGTTGGATTTTCAGGCCTATTTAAAGTTCCGGGGGGCTAGCCCCACCTTTGCAACTTATCTCACCACAAATGTTCTGTGTTTTGTATTCCCATTTTATCTAACCCTTTTTTAATGTTTTAGAAGTGGTAGTAGTAGGAAATGGACTCTGTCAACTGTTTATATGTTTAACATAGCTCTTTTTTTGTAATACTAAAACTTTTATTTTCTTGTGATTAAAGTACAGAAAGAACCAACATTATATTGCTCTGAAAAGCATTTATCTCCCTTAGCTTGAAAAAATGGCTTCAGCTTGGTTAGGTCTTTATTTGTCATATAGGAGGATATTAGTTGTGTCCAGGATGCCACATAAAATATTCATTGCAAAATCATACATCACTCATTTACTATCACCATAGAAATATTCCCTTCAATATTTGCCTCTGGCAAACCTCCACAGTAAACACAATACTTAAATTCCTTTAAATCTAGTAAACATTTATGAGTTTTTTAAACATTCTTTATCCATGTGGTCATTCTCTCTTCTTAAATTCAGTGATAAAGCCACTGATGCTCAATATATGCTGCATAATAAATGTAGGATAAATCCAATTTATCAAACTTAAGCTGCAGTGCCTATTTAACATCATGTGGCTGACTCCTGATGACACCCTGTTACTCGTTCAGGAGTTTTAAAATTAGACTTCTCTGTATCTACTAAATAGGGTTCACTTTGTTTTTCTTTTTTTTACAATAAATGCTAGCAGTTTATAGATATACTATGTATGTAAAATGATCTTACATTTTTAAAGATAGTTTATAATTATAGGAATGTACTTTCTGTTTCAGTTTTTTATGTTTTATAGTATAAAATATATAAAATTATGTGCCATATTAACATTAACATTTGCACATTGAAGGATTCATAAATAAAAAAAAATGGTTTCCATAACCTCAGCAATGACATGGAACATTGCACATTTCCTTCTTGTTTTGCACAGATATTTTAAATATTTAAGAAATAATTATAATCATTACATAAGACAGTACTGTCTGCTGAGTTTGTTTTACAAGGTTATAATACGAATCTTTAAAAAATTTTTATGTGTTTATTTGCCTTCTTATAATGTATAAAATGCTTTTATTTTGGTAAAACATTCTTATTATGTAAAACATCAACGTTGATCTCACATGAGCACACGAGTAATCATCACATGGTTACATCTCTTCCTAGGTGGTTTATTGATATATTATAATACAAGTTTTATAGCTGGATTCTGGCAGCTTCTACAAAGTGTGCCAAAAATTTCCATTACACAACTACACCATTAATACATAGCAGGGTGAATCTATGCATTCATATTATTGATGTCGAATTCTAATCCTCCCATGTGTGTTTTTCTGATCATCCATTGGCAGTTGTCCCTTTTTCCAACATTTGCTATAAACTCAAAAGATGTTGCGTAAAAAAACAAACGCACAAACAGAAAAAAGAAATTTGAAAGATTGATTAAAATTCCTGTGGATGAAGTGTAACTTGTTACATCATCCCTGGTTATGCTGGTATCTGTATAGCAGGCAGTTGTATCTTTGGTGCTGGATGTGAAACACTTAGTGATGTGGATGTTTTAATAAAGACCAACTAGGATTCAAGTGGTTTTTTAAAGTAACCTAGTGACCTAATGCTTGTAGCTTGAACCTAACTACAACAGGATAGGTTAATAAATCCAAAGTTTTTAGGCTGTCCTTTAATACTCTGGCTAATGTAATATACTTATCATTTACTAGTAGTGATGGCCGTACTTCGACCAGGCCCGTAGGCGAACAGATGGATCAGACTTTTAAAAGAGTCCAACGTCCGCCTGTTCGCAGGGAGATTCTTGGGGACTTGGGGAAACCGGAAGTGATGGCTCTTCCGGTACCAGGAACACATAGTTCATGGTTCTGATTGCCGGATGTGACGTCACTGACTGGTTCTCTACCCGGTCTCTAGTAAAAAGATTCTTCCTCTGGCTGGATCTTATTGATTCGGTGGACGAATAGTAAGCTCCTTCTCGCCGGCGTCCATGTTCACGGCCAAACTGTTCACCTTGCAGACACTTCGGCCATCACTACTTACTAGGCTTTTCATAAATAGACTCTAGCCATGACATAACAATAGAATAGATAGTTGCTTTAAAGCCTTACAGCAACTATCTATGCTATATTTATGTCACGACTAGAGTCTATTTTTCTATAGAATATATTTAAATGATTATTAATATGTTTTGTATCCCTAACTTGTTTGGTGGGTATGTTGGAAAAAGGATTTGTTACATGAGGAAACAAAAATGTGGAAACAAAAATTATAACACAGTTTGAAATAGTTACCCAGTACATAGCTTGACTGAACTCTAGAGATGGTTGAATTTTTGGACTAGCTGACTTTGTGAGCTGATTGCAAAGCCCCTAAACATGGTATCATCACCAAAATTGCTGGAGATTTAGAGGCTGCGGGAACATTCGAAAAAACAAAAGGTTTTGCTCTTGCACATGTAGCCTTTGCATAAATAAGTTCAAAGTCAAAGTTGAAATGATGACTTTCAAAATTTTTACTTGACTTTGAACTTCATTTATGCAAAAACTATTAGTGTTAGAGCCATACTTTTTGTAGTATACCCCCAACCCTTCTCTTCATGTCCAGCAAGTTTGGTGATGATACCAGCGGCTATTAACCCAAATTCGTTAATAAAAATCGTTAAAAAAAAGAGAAAGGGACTTTCTCATGGAGAAATGTTGGTAAAGAGTGGGACCTTACTGTACTGTATTATTATGCAAATTATATTGTTCTAAGATTTTTCTAAACAGTCGATAGAAGTGGCAATCACTATGATTTTGAACCAACCATTAGAGTATCATTTGAATGTACTGAACTAACCTCCTCATGAAACAGCATTTTTTTCCAAAATAATTTATTTAAAATGATCTGTTCCATATTATTTTATTGCAACAGAGTTTCCTATAGCAGCCAACGATGTAGAGGTATTCTATGTAGCAAGAGATGGTGCTATGTTATGGAAAGCACCATTGTTAGTTTTTTTACCATGGAAGCAAGTGGGCCCAAAACATTACCACTACGCCTACGTGATGACTTCCAGCTTTGTTCGAACATGGTGGCCATCCACCAACCATTCATCCCTCTATTCATCTGGACCTTCCACGGTTGCAAAGAACCCATTAGTGATCAAGACAAAAATCATTCTTCTAGTGTTGAGCTCGATTATTCGAATTGCGAATATATTTGGCAAATATCGGCTATTCGAGAATTCACAAATTTTGCAAATATGGCGGCGGATATTTGCAATTTTTTATATTCGTGATATTCTGCATTGGGGTGCTTATTGCATTATATTTTCGCATTGTGAATATTCGCCATTATCGAATCAAATATAAGTATAATTATTCGCAAAATATTGCCAATTTGAATATTGTCTATGCCGCTCATCACTATAGTCTTCATGTAGTTCTGGGCCCAATGCAGCAATTTCTGTTTGTGAACATTGGTTAGGGGTAGTTAAATAGAAGGTTTGTGCAATCTTCTGCTGGATCTTGCACCTTGATGTTTATCGCTCTCCAGAGGTCCAATACTTGCTGCTTTGTAATGCAATCTTAGCAGTTCTTTTATTAATCCAATGTATTTGTCTGGCAGAAACCTTCCTCATTGTGCTCTGAGTCAGCCACAAAATAATATTCTTTTTTGAAATATCTAAGGTTTTGATACCTTATCCAAGGCATTCATTTATTTCATGCTTTTCGGAAGCAGAGAGATCTATTTTCTTTCCTATATTACTTGAAAAATGTTGTCTGCTTTAGTAGTTTTTCCTTTAATGGACTCACCGGGCAAATTAATTATCACATTAATAATCACACAAGTACTTTCAATTACTTGAATGTATTGTGACTGCTTTCATTTTGCAGACTGATCCATCCACATTTTTATTAAGGTATCTTGGTAACATGGTCACTTTTAAAAAAGTCCGCCGTCCGCCCGTTCGCGGACAGATTCAAATTCCCCGCCTCTAGACGGGGAATTTGAATCGGAAAACCCGGATGTGATGTCACTGGAACCTGGAACGCATGGTTCCTGGTTGTGCCAACCGGATGTGACGTCAGTGACGTCACATCCGGGTTTACAAGCCGGTTTTTCACTTAAAGACTGGGTTCTCTACCCGGTCTTCAGTGAAATATTCTTCCTGCGGCGGGATTTCGCTGCTAATGATCCCACCGGAGGAAGAATAGAGGGCTCTTTCTCGCCGGCGAACAGGGCGGGTCGAACACCCGTACTGTCCGCCGGCGAGAAGGAGGGCGAACATGCTGCCTTGCGGGCAGTTCGGCCATCACTCTAATGGTCACAACTTTAGGTCAGATATCTTCATCTTGTCCCTGTGATATCAGAGCTCAATGCTTGGTCAGATGAAAGTGATAAAACAAGATGAAATTGCCAGGGAGCTTCAAGCTGGTCATACACCTTTAGAACTCTCTCTCAGACATCCTTTAGAACTATGTAGTATACGGTCATCTGCGATTGAACACAGGTAGACTTGATTGTTTAGGAAGTCCCTCATATTACATGGTTTTGGTAAAACAAAAGGAGATCTAACAAAAATAGGATTTTAAATGTAAAAATATCAGCATCTACATGGAATACTCACAAAGCCAATAAAATTTTTGTTGACAAAAGATTTACCATAGCCATTAAGGAGGCTTAATTAGCCATTTACACTAAAAACAATAGTTACAAAAAAGAATACTTCCATACCAAGAAAATATTGAAGAATACAGTTCCTGTGTGCATGGGAGACTGGATGGCAGGATTGAGAAATGGAAAGTACCTTATTATTTATCATATAAGTAAAGCTGGACATACACGTACCAATTCCTGCATGATCCGATCCCCAATCCGATACCGTGTGCGCTCCCGCATCCCTTAAGGATCGTGTCGTGCAGGAATTGGAGGCTGCAACTGAAGAGTATTGGGCTGAAATCAGCCGTCCTGTTGGACCGCACAGAGATCCGACAGAATGGTAAATTTTAGCCCGATCCCATTAGTTCGGCTGAGGACAGCTGGCCTCAGCCGAACGAATGAGCTGCAGATGAAGAGTGCTGGCCGATTCTCGGCACTAGCGGGTGGGCGTGATGATGTCATCACGCCGCTCCTAGTGCAAAGAATCGCATAAGGAATAGATGGAAAATCGTACCGTCTATTCCCAGCTTAAAGAATTAATATACAATGCTTACATTTGAGTATGTATGGTATGTTTATTTTGTAAATGTGAATTTGTAGTTCCTGTACAACTCAGTTGGGCAACTCAACTGTCTATAGCAGTTTAATGGGTAAATTTCACTCTAAAAATAACACACAACTAATTCTGGGCCAGGTCTAATGGTCCTCTGTCCGACTGCTTTGTTTTTCCCTATAATAAAATGGACAGATTGTTGCAAGCTTACATAAATAATCCAACAGATTAAAATTTTCACCAACTGTTATAATCCTTTGTGTGGCTCTAGAAAATTTGATAACACCAACCAATACCTAAATCGGGCAGTGTGTGGCTAATCTAACTGCTCTTTTAGAAATATTGCATAGTTCTCCCAGTTTTTGACCTTTGTGTCTTTCACCATCTTTGCCCATCTTCCTTGGGTTGTGTTTAACAAGAAAAAAGTGTTGTGAAACATAATTGTGGGCAGCTTCACAGCAGGTTTTTAGGAGCTTTTTTGCCATGGTGTTCAAGCTGTCTCCATCTGCTACTGTCTTGTGTGCTTCCCACAGGGGAATATGGCTGATTTATCAGTCAATTAGCAGAAGGGCTGCTTTTGTTCTCCAAGTGCAGGAGTACCCATCCCCCTTGGGCTACTCTTACCGCCCAGGATATAGCATTCAGATGTCACAGGCAAAAGCATATCATGTTGTTTTCTATCGCTGACCTTTATGACATTGTTGAACAAACGTTGTCTCAGGCAATCAGATTTTTTGTGTTAAAAGGAAATGATCCCATTCTCTACCCTGTCTAAACAAACTCTTATTATCTGTTTAGTTGATTTTCTACTGCACTTATTAATTATTATGATCGATCTATCTATCTATCTATCTATCTATCTATCTATCTATCTATCTATCTATCTATCTATCTATCTATCTATCTATCTATCTATCTATCTATCTATCTATCTATCTATCTATCTATCTATCTATCTATCTATCTATCTATCTATCTATTCTGTTTCTACATAATGTACAGTTACAGGCATGTATTTAAAATTTTAATTTACAAATTGTTCAACACTTCATATTGGATAGTATGTTTTTCTATTTGAGACTATATATCCATCAACTTTAGATATGTCATTGCTTCTGAGAAGAGATGCAACAAAAAAGCAAACCTAACCTGACAAACAAAATCATAAAGAAAGTTTTAACTACTTCTTAAACTGTTAAAAAGTACAATATTCGAGTACTCTTAAGTAACTGTAATCTAAAAAAAATAAAATTCTCCTAGAAGCTAATTCATGTCAATTTTCTTTGACAGCATGCACACATTTCAAACTGCTATTTATGGTGTCCTAGTTTTAACTAAAGCTCAAACTGATTGCAATCTGCACTGGTGAGGTATGATTACTTTGCTTTCCTTCTTGATGGCACATAAATTCTTTAACCCTTAATTTCTCTTCTTCCTGTCTGGATGTATATAGTTTATGTATATGTGCTCCCTAAGTGTTAAGCAATGAAATATTCACTGAATCTGATCAGGGGTTCACAGATTTCTAAAAATTTTATTGTGTGACAGCCTGTCCTGCATAATCTCCTTAGCTGTCTCATGTTCTAGGGCAAAAATGATCTTATGTGTCACTCTAATAGTCTAGAATTACACTTGTATCACTGTCACCAGCATATGGGTCTGTGTATACCCCTAGGCCCAGCTCCCTCTCTTTCACGGCATTTAAAATGATAACATTTTCAAAGCCAGTTTTGACAGAAAGTGAACTCTCCTTTTCGCATTTGTGACAAAGCAAGCCACTAGAGGCTTGACACAGAGCAGCCAATCATCACGCTCTTTACTGGATAATTATAGTGGGTTTCACTCATCTTAATAACTGCCTTGGTGCAATGGGAGACTTGAGTTCAGGTCTCCACTTAATTATACAGTCTTCATCTTAAGTGCTTAAATCATGCGAAGGATTCAGCTGTGCAGACAAGATCATAGTTCCTGTCTTCTTCTTCCACTCTGACAAAACATATTGATTTTGTGGGGCAGTCAATTGGGGGCATGACGACCTAAAGGAAAATAATCCAAACAGCATTTCAGGCAGCTAAAGTGAAAAGGAAACAAGATCAATAGTTACTATAAACTATGCCAGAATCCAGTGTTCCAAGTCAGTAAATATGCTTTTAATTTTAAAGCAAACTGTGAGACTCTGTCTAAAGATAAGTAATGATAAAAAAATAGTGCTATTTTAATAGAAATATGTGCCTTTGCAGCAACATGGGAAAAAGGGGGATCTTGTATTTAACAGCCGTAAAGGGGAAAATATTAATGTATGGTTTTTGAGCAATTTTTGTGCATCAGCAAAAAATTGCAAAATAGTTTAGTTTATCATAACGTTTTATAATACAAGAAGTAAGTTGAATTCACATTCAAAGGGTTAGGTTAAATGTAGGAACAAGGTTATAGTCAAAGTCACAAAAATGATACTCTAGTTTTTATATATGTATATTTTATGCAATTTTCATAAATCTTTGTTCATTTTCTAAAATTAACAAAAGACAGAAAATATAAGAAAAAAAAAGAAAAAACAGGGATGCTTTAAAAACAACGAATTACATCAAATAGGTGCAACCGCATTCAGAAAGTGAACAATTTGTCCCAGAAAACTAATAGTTTAGGTCTGCATTAAGAATATGTGAAGAATAGTAACTTGATGTCTTTCACATCTCCAGCATATATCAGAAACTGAAGGGTAGATATGGAGTGCTCTACTACCTAGTGAGAAGTTTATAGTTCACTGATTGCATATGATTGGAAATGGAAATGTTATGGGGCTTCTGGGGAAGAATCTAGTTTTAAATTTGGTGAGAATAATGGCACTAATGCATTACTAACTATAGACAAAGATATAGAGCTGACCAACACCTTTGTCCATTCAGTCAAAAGAGCATTTGTCTGGTTATAAAGTGATGATGTAGATAATCAGACTTGCATTTTTATTTCAAGTTCAAGGTGTTGAACAGTGTTGAGGTCAGAGCTCTTATCATACAGTTAAGAGCTTATCATACAAGCTTATGGTTATTCTGGAACAGAAAAGGGCCTTCATTAAACTGTCGTTACAAGGTTAGAAACTAACAATTGTTAGAAATCAATAGTATCTTCCACAGAAAGTAAACAAGCCTAATCTGGCATGGTCATGAATGTAGAAAATTTAAATGACTGAAATAGAACAGAGGAGGGTAACCACTTAGTAAGTTGGTAAGTTTCTGAAGATGCATATTAGTGCCTTTATTTTTCACAACAATAATTTCATTCAAAAAATGTTTTCTCCCATTCCTTGTAGATTCAAGATTCTGTGTAGTATTTGTCCTGAGGAAGCCCTAACATTTGGGACGATATACAGTGGTGTGCAAAACTATTTCTTTTGCATGTTTGTCACACTTAAATGTTTCAGCTTATCAAAAACCGTTAACTATTAGTCAAAGATAACATAATTGAACACAAAATGCAGTTTTAAATGAAGGTTTACGTTATTAAGGGAGAAAATAAACTCCAAATCTACATGGACCTGTGTGAAAAAGTGTTTGCCCCCCTTGTGAAAAAATAACTTAACTGTGGTTTATCACACCTGAG
>CM070036.1:84691826-84714880 GCA_036250615.1 Ptychadena robeensis | reverse complement strand
TTAAAGTGACCTGTTATAGTGTTGTTTATTATTTATCAGTACAACACACCTACAGGAGTGTCATTTTTGAATATCTTAGACCATACGTCTTTGGTATTGGTTTGTATGGAATTAAGTCTTCCTATTACTGTGAACAACCACATTATCCCCATGTTCTTCAAGTGAACCCCAAAACAAAACTGGCCCCTTTTATTTTAATAACCAATCATTGCATATCTTTTTGGTAAAGTAGTTGTTGTACGCTTGTTTTAGCTTATGAGTTTTACTTTTAGGGGGATGATTTTCTGTGCTGTGCATTTCGGTGCACTCATATACTGGCTGCATATATTTATTAGGCACCAGGCACTTTCCGCTATCGCCACCCACCAAATTAAAAACAAATTTATAACCCATTTCAATTATTTATTTTTTACCAGTGAAACAATATAACATCTCAATCTCAACATTCACAAATCTACATTTCTGAATTCAACAACAATACAAAAACAAATCAAGGACCATATATCCAACCTTTCTTTGCAAGGACACTCAAAAGCCTGCCATCCATGGATTCGGTTCCTTGTCTTTGATCTGTTCACCCTCACCTTGTCGTGGCAGCCGCAACCACAGCCTCCCAGAACATGTTCAGAAGAGGTTACGTTTTCCCTCCTTGTAAATCACACATTTGAAATGATGGACACAGTTTCTCTCATGGGGTTCAGACAGGTGAACAAGGAGCCATTAGTTTTTCTTCTTTTCATACCCTTCCTGCCAGACCCGCTGTGGAGTACTTGGACGCATGTGATGGATCATTGTCCCCTGCATGAACATCATGTTTTTCTTGAATGATGCCAGTACTTCTTCCTGTACCACGCTTGAAAAAGATGTCTTCCCAGAAACTGGCCAGTAGGACTGGAGTTGACTTGACTCCATCCTCACCCGAAAGGCCCCACACGCTCATCTTTGATGATAACAGCCCAAACCAGTACTCCACCTCCACGTGGCTGTATGGTAAAGGCAGAGAGCTCCCAGTCCGACGCAGACCGCCAGCAAGGTGGAGGTGGGAGTAACTGGTTGGGCTGTATCATCAAAGATGAGCCTTTGTGGGCCTTTTCGGGTTTGTAAAGGAGGAGTTCAAGCTCACTCCCAGTCCTACTGCCATTTCTGAAGACATCTTTTTCAATCATGGTACTGAAGAAAGTCGCATCCTTCAAGAAAAACATGATTTTCAATGCATGGACACTGTGGTTGGGGGTGGGGAAGAAAAAATAATCTTCAGAGTATTCAGAAAATCTAAACTACCACATAGCTTTCTTAAGGATTAATCCTGAGAAGGTCTGTTTATGTTTGAGGACAAATGCAAGCATGTAGGCATTTAGCTTTTCAACACTTAGGTATGTAAATGGGAAGCCAAAGGATTAGACTAAACTTCTTTCTCCCACTTCTTCTTTTATCCTTACCTTACCTTTGTTCTTGGGAAATTTACACATTACATCAAACCCAGATCCCACACAACTTCCAGGGGATATTGCAGTCACTTTTGTACTTAGTTCATCCTTTCCTATTTAGTTTTTTAGGGATAACTGTGTGTGCTGAACTTCTTACCACATGCTGTTATTTGGGACGTCCAGTTCACAAAGCTTTGTTTTTTTTTAATCAGGATCACAATGCGTGGTTTTATGGAGACAAATCCCACCATTGTAAAATGCATGCATGTGTAAGTGATCAGAGTCTTTAATATGCAGCTGAAAGGCAACTATAGAGAAAAGAAATTATGTCTTTAGTAATGATGGCAATAAAAATATGAACCACATTTAATAATAAACACATATATCCCAACATATGCAAAAATAAAGATAATGTTATAACAACATGTCTATTTCAGTTATGAAAATGCAACCAAAAACGGGACAAGCATTGTAGACTGGTTATGCTATTGCATTAACCTATAAAGTTGCAGTGGGTTCGGATCACAACATTATTGGCTCCTGAATGAGATTTTCTAGCACAATTCGTTTTGTCTAAACTGGTTGCACTGATTGGTAAAATAGGATCTGTAGATATAGAGGAACTTTTAATATGTAAGGTAAAGGATTAGGCTTAGACTCCACCAGTGCGTTTAGTACGCGTCTTTTTGACATGCATCAAACACATGCTGAACACAGGCATTGATTCCAATTGCCAAGACTCCACTGGCACATTGTGCTTACCGAGTTTTTTGACACGCAGCGCAACCAACGTGTGTCAACGCGCCCATAGAAAATGACTGGATGTGACCAAAAAAAGTGCCTTAATGTGCCCAAACGTGTTCAAAAACTTTAGAATGAATAGATGCTCCAAGAAGAACCCAGGCTTATCTTTTAAAAAGCATGCATTTTTAGATGCAGAAGTGGAGATATGGCCTAAGGCTTTCACAGATGTTTTTGATGCAAATGGACTAAAAACCACGGCAAAACTGCGCCTGATCTGCTTCCATTGATTTTGGTGCGACAGTGCCTTTAGGACGCAGATTGTGGCACAGCTAAGAAAACACGGTAAACTAAAAATTTTCGTGGTAGAACTGTGGCTATGGAGACAGTCCCATTGGGGACAATGTGAGCATTTCTTGCTAGTCTAAAAAATGTGCCTGAGCCACTCCCAAACCACCCCAGTGGAGCCTCAGCCAAACTCTCCTTTTCGCATGGTCCCATTTTGATATTTATTCTAGTGGCAAGTTTGCTTTCAAAACACTTAAAAAAACATTTAATTATTGAAAGATGCTCCATATATCAATTAATTATGATCTAAATTGGATGATCTGGCCAGTCACAAAAACTTATTATCATTTCAGGCAGATGCCGAGACCCATAAGAAGACAACAGCAACAGTACAACAGTAATCAGTAGGTCCATAAATGAAGGCATACAATCAAGGTAAATGTACCTAATTTGAATTAAAGTAAAGATACCAATAATTAGGACAGTTTTCAAGTTAATACATGTTACAGCAAACTATTGCAAAAAAAGCACTTTTGATGTAATGAAACCTGCTACAATACAATAAACTACAATAATAAAGATACACTAAGGAAGTATGCAGTAAATAAAAAAAGAAAAACATTATGAAGAATTTCTAAAGGTACCCATACACATTGCGATTTTTCGTGGACCGATGCGATATTCGATTTCGATGCCCGATTTTTGCTTAAGTGCTATTTTTACTGACCGATTTGATCAGGAATCTTTTAAAAGTCTCTTTTAAATGTGGTCGACCGACTGAAAATTACAGGCATCATCATTCGGGACCCGACTGACATTTTGGCAGATTTTTCTAAAAACAGCATCGGTCAGACTACATTTGCATGTTAAGAATCCCGAACGATCGACCTACCCGACCGACTGGATCGGTCGGAAGGGCTAAAATCGCACGAAAAATCGCAACGTGTATGGGTACCTTTACTAAATTCCCTACAAATAAGTTTATCTTTATTAAATGCAGCTATAAGTACTACATAGAGCTATTGTTTTTTTTTCTTTTCAACTGCAATACTCTACATGGCAGCAAGCTGACAACAAAAGTAATAAAACCAGCCCAGCATGTACAGGTTTATGTTGACAGTCTTTTTAGAGTCTGGCAAGCTTAGTCTGTGTGGTCACATAGTGCTTTTAGGGTTTATGGAAACTTATGAGCTGTAGACCCTTTGTGTGCATGTGTCCTTGGCTGTTGTGTAGTGCAAAGCATCTGAAAAGAAAGTATCCTTTTCAGTTCCTTTGCACTATGCACATCAAAGCAGCAACAGCACAGCCCAAATGAGAGACCATTTTATAAAGCCATCAAAACACAGCAAAAGCCAATTAGGATCTATAGCAGAGCTCACAGTTGTGCATCTGGCATTTATTTCTTAAGCTGGCCGTAGATGGGCAGATTCCTGCCTGATTTTTCGTCCGATCACTGTACGGGTTCCCGCCAATTGGTCGGACATAAATCGGGTGCGCCCACCTGCCAAGATTGACCAATCTGGCGCATGTCGGATAGCACAAAGGGTGCCCTGCCGATTCTCAGCACAGTGAATGACGATGTCATTGCGCAGGGTCGATCCCCAGCAAAATGACATGTCTATGCCCAGCTTTAGTAAGAAGTTAATAAGTTAGAGTAAGCAGAGCGATGATCCCATAGGTTTGTTGCTGATTTTTTTTGTCCAGTTCCAAGTAGGGATTGGACATAGACTATGATACATGGATCAACAGCAATATAGCTTTCAGGGATGACCCCTGCATCGATCATACTGTATGGAGGAACAATTGATCAATGTTAGACTGACAGTCGATATTTAAATCACACAAGACCATTGAATCTAAGACCGATTAAGCAAAATAGATGTAAGTTACCAAACACAACATCTTAACACAACATGCAGCAAATGCTAGAAAACATGGCTCTGATCTTGCAAGCACATCCATGCAATAAGCATTCTTCATCTTTCAAGCATTCAACTTTAAAGCCTCAAACGGCTCGATATAGGAGCCGTTTGGGGTTTCCTGCAGCAGCGCGATGACAGAGGAGCCCGATATCCGAGGAGCTGGAGAAACAGCACTGCTTTATCTCCAGCTCAGCTGATGCTTTGCATGGAGACCCTGCGGTCTCCATGCAAAGCAATGGATATCGACCGTGGCTTACGGTCATGTCTGATATCCCTGTTTTTGAAAACAGAGATGTCCACATTAGATATGGGCCATCGATCTGGCCCATATCTATACATGTGTTCCAGGCTTTAGAATCTTTCCCTTCAAAAGATGCCTTAGTAATAACTTTATGAGCATGATAACACATTTTTAGAAATTTTTCCTGAAAAACTAGAGCTTTGGCTGCGCTTGCATTTCCGTTTCCAATTAAAGTAATTGGAAGGGCAAATGAAGTGCAGCCAAAGTGCATTTTAGAAAAGCCTAAACCTCACTGCACATTAATGTGAATAGTAGTGATGGCTGAACATCAGCTGCGGCTGTTTGCGAACAGGCAAATCGAACTTCTGCAAATACCCGCTGCGAACATGCGAACGGCGAACCTCCATTGATTTTAATGGGGGGGGGGGGGGGGGGCTTCTCACACCTTCAGGTCATATTTGTGGCCACAATACCAATAAAAAAAGTCAAAAGGGTGCAACCACCTGCACAGTGTCATGCCAGAGAGGGACCAATGGTTAAACTTCTCCCCCAAAATAAATGCTGTTTCTTCAGGTCTAATGGCCACAAATCATAGATCTCTCTGTGATGCATAATACAGCATACCCCACCCCCACAGAAGGACTTTTGTGATTCAGTAATGATGAACTACACATAACAGAACAACTTAGCTATGGCTACAGATCACTGGATGGAGTATAATAGCAAAGTAGCTCAGCCATCCCTCAATAAGCAGCAGCTCTCCCTATCTATCTAGTACTGGAGACACAGGATAAATGTAAAAATGGCCGCTGGTGGGCTTCTTTTATAAGGGGGGTGTCCTCCAGGAGCGAAAGGAAGTGTTATTGGCTGTACTGTACCACCTGACTATAGGGTGTGGGTCACACTTTGTCTCCATGTTAAGGTATAGGGGGCGGGAAGAACACCCATAATGTTCGCCGGCATTGCGAACTGCGAACATGCTATGTTCTCCGCGAACTTTTTGGCCATCACTAGTGAATAGGAACATGGGATAAAGCAGAGTTTGCTAAGGGAAGTTTTCATGCCCTGCCATTGACATCAATAAACAGATGTAAACAATGCACATGAATCTTTTTCAAAAATATACAACAACGCTGTAATGTAACGGAATCTGTGTCATTGTAATGGTCACTTGGCAGTGAGAAAGTAATGTTTTCTATGCCCTGTATGTTGCTTAGACCTGTTAGGAATGTTCCAGCAGTCTGCCCAGTAACAGAGGAAAATCAATCTTTTAGATCTGCATGTGTATTCCCAGCTTTAGAGCTCTATGTATTTTTCTAGGATGTTGCAGTGGGATTGGGCCTCAACAGCTAGGCCTTAGGGACTGCAGGAACCAGGCAGAATATTTACATGTGTGTTCTTGATGGGATAGGAGTTGGGAATGGAGTCCCCCACTTTTAACATAGCCTAGGACTGGAGACTATTCTCCACTCATCTACAAGACATCTGCACCTCTCTTCTGGGTTAGAACCTCAGTTATTGTGTATATATGGGGCTCTATATGGATATATTGTTTGCAATTTATACCTAAAGATGTATATATTCCTGTAGATTAGTAAAAGTTCTCCCTAAATATACAACAGGCATGGACATTCCTTTTTTATCTGAAGTGTGTTTTAGGTGGTGGCCCGAGCATGAAATGTGTACAAAACTGTAGGTGTGACCTAACTTACTAACAAGTCCTATGGTTCATAGTGTAACCATATGACTGACCAGCTGGAAGGTTTAGAAGGCAAGAGGGTTTGAGACAAAGAAAACATCCACTTGTTTATAAATTTAGGATATTTCTAAATCTACTGATCATAGAATCATTATCATCAAGCTTTTATAATAGATCATAAATTCATCATATAATCACTTTGATGGGTTCTGCTGTGTTCCTATAGGAAAGGAGTGCAATGTCATTAGCTTCTGATTAGTGAGCACTGTTCCTTACTGTTTATTCAAGGAACCTACTGCTGCCCCAAGGTACATGATCACAAAATGGGTGATTGTTTACTCATGTTGTATGCCCATCACGAAACGATCGTGCCGGAATCGTGTGCAGCCCACCTTGTCCGATCGATCACGTCCGATTGATCAGGGGCCCAGAATCGGATCCGATTTTGATCCGATTCTGCACAGATCAGGGGGAGTTGCCATTTGTGAGGTGGACAATCGGACACGGAATCGTCCCGGAATCCATTGGACAAGGTGGTATGCAGCGATCGGATACTCTTAATTGGCCGATCGATCACACCTGCGATTCCCAGAATCGTGTAGGGCTAGCTTAAGACTATATTCTCATGAATTAGTAGTAATGAGCATTGGGCATTGTATTAGTTCACAACTGTGTGTTGCATTGCCTTGCATATCCAACTTGTAGTCTGTCCTATTGATGTCAATTGCAGCAATGCATGTTATAAATGACTATAAGCAAACATGGCCTTATAAAAAGATTAAAAAAAAAGACTGTGAAATGTTTATACATTTACTGATATGTATACATGTGTACAGTTGTACTACATTTGCTGTATGTATGTGTACAGTTGTACTACATTTGTGGTATATATGAGTACAGTTGTTCTACATTTACTGTACATATGTATATAGTTATGCTAAATTTACTGTATTACACTGTTTTTATGGAAATGAAACCCCATCTTAAAATACAAGTCACTTTTTTAGACACATTTAGAGCACATTTTATATCAGAAAAGATATTGCATTTTCTACTTTATTAAAGCTATAGTAGAATATTATTAAAATCACTGTACATTTTACTCATGTACAGAGGTAGAATATTCAGAACTCATTTTAGTTTCTGTATCAATAATTTTGTTGAAGAGCTGTTACGTTCATAATATACTTGATGCTGGAAGTCATTACATTAATATTTTTGTATGACACAGTGATCCAATTCGGAATGTGAAGACATAGAAGGAACAGCCTGAATTACTTCTCATAAACCCTGAAAGTATATTGCTGTGCCATATAAGAACTCTTTTACTTGCAGACTTTATCAAAGTTCTTTATTACCTGTAAAAGGTTGTTTTAAGCTGTAAATAAAATGCAGCAGGTCACAATAAATCATTGTCACTAAGCCTATATTTGATAACTCACACAGTACTTTCTGATCTTCAAACACTTGGCTTTGTGCAATTACTCATGTCACAAATTGGGACTGTAGTCCAAACTGCCTGTATTTTGTTTTTAGGTTGAAACAGAGGTGTTTGAAAACTGCAAGAGACTACCAAAGGCCTAGAGATCACAGCTAATGTGACACCCTTAGGCCTAATCTTCTTAGAGGACTGGGGTAAAATAAGTATCCATTACAAAATCAGCCTTCATCCAACCCCCTTCTGAGTTCTGCCACTCTGATAACCAGCACTGAGACAATTGCATGATTCTGGACTTAATCAGGTATTAGTAGCTAATGCAGTATGAGGAAAGGCTAATCTCCATATTTACTCCATCTGTGCTTGTGGACATGACTTGCTTGCCCCTGGTAGATCAAAGAGAGCTGACAAAATCAGATTAGACTCAAAGAAAAGAGAAGGAGGTGCTATTGGTGCAAGAGCCAAAATTATCAGCATTTCTCTTGAAGTTATGTGTACATTTAAGCCTTGTGACCTAATCCCAAAGAAACTCATTGTCTGAAAAGTCTTTTTTTAAGTCATTTCTCCATGAGGGTTAATGTACTAAAACAGACCCTGTATGTACATTTCTTTGCAGACCTACAGGGGCTTATGTGTCAATTTGCATAAATATTCAAAGACCATCTATTTATGATCCCCTTGCAGGAATACAAATACATTACTTTAGCTGGGCTACAGGTTACTGGTCTAAAGTACAAATTAACCCAGATGCCTTTGTATTAAAATCTAGTTATAACATATAAGCCCTATTGGCTAGGGTGCTCGTCTTTCTATTTTTTGCAAAAAGCTGTGTAATATGTTGGTGTTTTAATTAAAAAAAATATGGTAATTGTTTCTAAACTCATCAGGAAAAACATTTGCATCTAAAATGTGTTAACTGCTATTTGTTCCCAATGTAATATTGATTTCTATTTACTTTTCTTTCTCTTATTTTATTTGTCTTGAAGTTTATATTTCCAACAATAAGGCAACGACAATTTAAATTCACAGGTACTTGCTAATAATATAGCAAAAAAAGGCATCAGTTTTGTACATTTACTTCTGTTAGCTCACCTGCTGTTTGTAAACACAGTTGTGACATGTGGTCACCAGTAATGACCTTCCAGGGCATGGACTCCATGTGGGTTAAATGTAGTCATCCCATTTACTTGAAGCTACCTTAAGGGGGGGGGGGGGTCTTTTGAACACTATTGATATTATATTTATCATTATTTGCTTTACAGTTTTTCAATAGTAATTGAATGTTAATATTATATAGCTATAGATTTGTAGACTGGAAGAAACTGAAATTTGATGTATTATTTTTTTTTATTTGCTCAGTTGTAAACCATTATATCCTCATATGTTCACCTCATTAGATTGGATTAAGTGATGATGCTGAGAGGGATAAAAGGTGAAAAGCAAAGAGCAGAACTGGTGAAAGAAGAAAGCTTAGAGTGTCATTTGTGTACTTACACTATTATTGACTTGAGACCCATGTGGTTCATGTGTTTCAATTACTGTTTGCTGGAAAGGTGGCCCTTAATTGCACAGGCTGATGTCTGTGCACCCAAATGTCAGGGGAGCCTCCCTAACCCTTGTTACCTTTTTTAATGCTTGACTTGAGGATGTTCAAAGTCCAAGATCCATGGCCTAAAAATCTCCCAAGAGATGAGGGGAAAGCATGCCAATAAAGAAATAGGGAATATATGCAAAAATCTCATTGCAAGTTTTACGTCATACATATTTATGGAACCAGTCTAGCATTGGCAGTTTTTTCATTTAAATTAAACTGATACCACTGAAGGGGCTATAATAAATACAATGAATGGAAAACAGAAATGTCAGTAGAACTTAACAGCTTTGTGAACTTTTGGTTCAGTTTTTTAACTGTATTTAGATCTTTACAGTATAATAGATTTTATTTACCCTACTACGAAGTGAGCTTGCACACCTGTTTGTCTTTAATAAGTAGCTTAAGCCAAGTGACTTGAGCGATCTTTCTCTCAATTCATGGTGTTATCCTCACTTCAAGCTAAAAAAAATGTACATAAAGGTCACGTTACATTCAGCATTCTGTAAAAACAAGCATACTTGAGCCTTTTTGCTGCCCTCTGGGCTGAAATGTAATTCCTGCTGATTGTTGGAGTAACTGCTGCTTTTGGGATGGAATAGCTTTCTGAAGTATTGTGCTTGCTGTAGCTACACCTAAGGATAAATAAGCACATAGGGCTCATTCTGTGGACAAGAGGTGCATAGTAGATTTTATTACACTCATATTTTACACTCTTCCAAAGGAAAATAAAAGCAAAACTCTTCAAAGGTGTACAAGAGAACAAAACAATTTACAACAGATTAATGATCCAGTTTTAATGTGTAAAAAGGTAAGCTTAGAATTGGGGTGGCACAGTAAACATGGGTATATAGTACACATGTCAATCTTGATACAGTGGGGAAATTAAATGGAGTTAATATTCAAAAGGCCACATTATGTCTACTAAAGAACATCACTTTTAGTATTTAACATTATAATGCCTAAAAGGCCTTACAACTAGGGGAGGCACAGGACAGGGTCAACTATGGGAGAGCTTATGGACAAGCATGTCATTTGTATGTTTAGCAAATTATGTAAATGACCATTGTTGATCTAATTTTGTAAATGACCATTGTTGATCATACATGTTTCTGATAAATGTTTTAATATTTTTGGGCTCACTGACCTAGAAAAAAAATGCAATAGCAATGTTTATACTTAAAGTAATGAGTAACAAAAGCAGATAATTAAATAACTTCCTTCTGTAAAATAGGGTGAGGGTGTAATTTTTTGTAGTTTCTGTTGTAGCTTGTCCCTTACTTCCTTTTTAAATAAACATTTGTCCATAGAATTGGAAGTTAAACCCTGGATAGCAGTACAAGTTTACTGGTAGCCCCAGTCTTCAGAACAAAAACATTTTTGCCTTTATATAATTTAACTCCAGAGACAGGCAGTCATTTAGCATGATTGGGAAGCATAAAAATAAAAGCATGCCAATTACTGCTCTCACAATAGATTTCTGGGGTGCAATTATTATATTATTATATTTTTTAATAAGTTCATTATAATTATAAGTAATTAAGACACAAATTGAAGATTGAATTTTCCATTCCATAGACTATACTTGGGATGTTTAAGAACTTCACTATGAAATGTGATAAAATCCCATAAACGCACATTAAAGAAGATTTGTAAGTTTGTTTCAGGAGTCAATAATGATATGGATTTAGTATGAACGACAGCAAGAATACATTGTTACAAATGACACAGTTATCATAATTCCTCAAATTATCTGCCTAATCCTAGTCATAGTTTACTGCGCATTCAATGTTATAATAATAGACCTTCTTTTCATGTAAGCTGCACTATGGGAAGTGCATATGAACATTGTAAAAACCTGAGTGCACATGTCTAGATAAATGGGCAGGTATTTATTTCCGGGGTCTTCATTCTAAACAGCATTCCCTATTCTGTGCCCCGCAATTAATGTTGCCAATGATACAGTGCAGTGGTTTTGCCTCTGACACATACATTTTATGATGTGGACACAGTAATGTCGGATTAGATATTTTTTTTATTTTTTTGGTCTTTGTTTATTGTTTGTTTATTTGAATATTCTCTTAGTCCTTTTTATAAAAAGTAGTAGTACAACTATAATTAAACAATAATTCAAGTTGTTAAAACCTAGTGGCAAGTTATAAAAGTGGGGTAGAAAAGGGATGGGGTTAGGTTCCAGGGAAACAAAAATGTGAATTGGGAGCAGGGGCATCGCTAGCATTTGGGGGCCCTATGCAGAATTGTTGCTTGGGGCCCCCTGTTGACTGGGGGGGGGGGGGGGGGTGCAAGCAGAAAAGTTATGGGGAGACTTCTAAGCATAGGCATTATAATCTCTTAATCCAAGAGGGGACAGAACAGAAATTTCAGACCCGCATAAATTAGTCTAGCCATAACATGTCTCTGTCAAACATAAGATCTATATAAGGCCATTTGATCAATTGGAATCTGTTAAGATTTGCGGCAAGCAAAAATCTCTCTAGTAGGCACACTTTCACTTCCGTATTCACAATGCGAAAATAAATAGGACATGTGACCATCAACTTTAAAGGTAATTGCAAGGCGATTATAATTGCGAATCTAGGCGAGGCGATTATAATCGCACATGCGCGCAACCAATTGCGAATATTCATGAATATATGATCAAATTTTAGTAGAATTATTCGTGAAATATCACAAATTTGAATATTGCCTCTGCCGCTCATCACTATAAAACATGAAAAAGGGGTTCCAAGGTCCAGAAAAGCCAGTAAACATGCTGTATCTGTGTGCACTCATACTAGGTCTTCAGAAACCTAACACCAACTCAGAGGCAAGTGCAACCAAACTTATATTTATATATATAACAACAAGTAAAATACATTTACATGGTGGAGAAATTTGTTCAGATGGTATTGTGTAAAATAATAAATATATAAATAATAATAAATATAATAAAGTTGCTTGATTAAATCACCAGATGACAACATGAAAAAGTTTACTTCAGGTTGTGGAAAATTTATAAAAAATTTAAGACTTTGCTCAATACTTTATTGATGCACCTTATGCAGCAAGTACAGCCTCAACTCTTTTGGAATATGATGTCACAAGCTTGGCACACCTTTCCTTGGTCAGATTCGCCCATTCCTTTTTGCATCACCTCTCAAGCTTTCAGGTTTGATGTAAAGTGTTGGTGCAAAGCTATTTTATGATCTCTGCAGAGATGTTTACTCGGATTCAAGTATCTGCTCTGGCCGGGCCACTGAAAGACATTCACAGAGTTGTCCTGAAGCCACTCCTTTGATATCTTGGCTGTGTGCTTAAGATGGACTGTCACCACAGTCTAAGTTCAAGAGCACTCTGTAGCAGAGAATGATGCTGCCACCACCATGCTTCACTGTAGGGATGGTGTTGGCCTTGTAATGAGTGGTGCCTTGTTTCCTCAAAATGTGATGCCTGACATTCACACCAAAGAATTCAGTCTTTGTCTCATCAGACCAGAGAATTTAGTTTTTAATGGTCTGAGAGTCCTTTTGGTAAACTCCAGGTGTGCTGCTATGTGTTTTTTGCTAATTAGTGGCTTCCATATGGCCACTCTACCATACAGGCCTGATTGGTGGATTGCTGCATAGTTGGTTGTTCTTCTGGAAGATCCTCCACAGAGAACCTCTGGAGTTCTGACAGAGCGACCATCAAGTTCTTGGTCACCTCCCTGACTAAGGCCCTCTTGCACCAATCACTCAGTTTAAATGGCCAGCTCTAGGACGCTTCCTGGAGGCTTAAAACTTCTTTCACTTAAGCCTGCCATACACACGCCGATGTGTGTAGGCAGACTAGTCCCGATATCTTCCGGGATGCTAACGTGATGACGTCATCATGTTAGCACCCGGTTGCATTATGGGGCCCCTTCAGTCGGCCGGGCACCCTTTGTGTGCTGGCCATAAGCTGCAATGAAGACGCCGTCTTCATTGCAGCTTATGGCATCGGCTTGCCTCGGCTTGCATCGGCCAGAGAAGATCGGACATGTCCGTTCTCTTGCCGGCCGAGCAGTGGGGCGACAGGGATCTGTTGCCCCATGTGGGCACATGCCGATTAGCGGCCGATTTTAAACCTGACCGACGGCGCGAGCGTGCACGCCTGTAGGTCAGATTAAAAATCGGCCGCTTATTGGCATGTGTATGGCTAGCATTATTCAGGATGGAGGTCATTGTGCTCACTGGGAGCTTCAAAGCAGCAGAAATGTTTCTGCAACCTTCCCCAGATTTGTGCCTGGAGACATTCCTGTCTCGGAGGACTACAGACAATTCATTTGACTTCATGCTTGGTTTGTGTTCTGACATGAACTGTCGACTGTGGGACCTCATATAGACAGGTGTGTGCATTTCCAAATCATGTCCAATCAACTGAATTTGCAAAAAAAAAACATTTGCCATAATGCACATGAACAGAACCATTTTTGTACAAATTGTTGCAGACTCATAAAATGAGAGTCTAGTCTAAAGGTTTCATTGCATTATACACCATGTTGCTTCCTAGTCTACTGTGCAGCATGATAGTGTTGCTGTGTGTAGCTTGTCATGTACATACATGAGTTTCATTTTATCTTTCACTCTAACTTGTTCATCTTTCATTTGTCAGCTAACATATTTGCTGCTATTTTCTTCTTGCTTCTATTAATTGGTAGAAATCACTGGGGATACTGAAGGGTCTTGCCATTTTAATGCACTCTATTTTAAAATACAGTTAGTACTGTAACAGACTTTCTCTTTAACCCCATAGGTCCCGTTAAAAAATTCTCAAGAGTGGCCTTTTCCTCTTCATTACAAAGTGACCTTTTGATCCTTTTTGGTACAGCTTCTACACATTCACTTATGTGTCCCACTGAAATCTCATTCTCACCAGTATACAGTTAGAGACTCTTTCATTCAGCAAGCTAGGATTGAATCAAAGGATGGCAATGCCTAGGCAGACTGCTATGTTTTTGTGAAAATAGAGTCTTAAAAAAGGAAATGTCACACAAGAGTGTGAGAAATAAACAAAGGTATATCTTTAGAGCAGCATGCTGGGACTGTGGAAACACTGTCTGCAAATGACTTTGATTCCCTGGTGTGATGAATCATGGAGTCGCAAATCCTTTTTAGCTAATTGCTATCAGCTTGTGAGATTTTTCCTTCCATGTTCAATATCAATTTTCAGGGCCATAGGAGATAGCACTTTTCCCTTGAGCATGCTGGCGACTTGCCGATAAAGCCAGCAGTTGCACCACTTAACGGTTTAAAAGGAGATCCATCTTTTATGCAGGTCTTAGCAGTAAATGAGGGAAATGATGAGGCAATACTACATCATGACTGAAACCAATTGTGGTCCCTTAGCAGAAATATATTAGGTGCCTCACAAGCTTCAAGCAGGCTGTTGACCAAGCCGACAAATACATTAAATCTTCTGTTTCAGCTAACTGTCTTTTCACTAATACAGTGTTTTACAGGGTAATGTAATTTTATTTGTCAATCTATATGCATTTAATTTCATAATTGCACTACTATCCTGTCTGGAAAGCAGTAGATTTGATAATTTTTTGTATTAGAATTTTTTTAATGCAAGTATATGAAAAGCCCAACCACAACTAATTAATAAGTCTGGGTTCTCCTATCGTAAACTATATCAGCATGAAAATTAAACATATGAATACACACGGACTAGGCTTTGGAAATGGTAGAGGAGAATCTCTTTAACCTTCTGAGCGTTCGCTGAGTTTCATGCATCATGAAACTCAGCCATAGTTAACTACAGCCACGCTCTAGGTATCGCTGTCTTTCTAAGGTGGTCGGGAGCATGCATGCCGATGCTTCCGGGTCCGCCCCCGATCGCGTCACTGGTGACGCGAAGGCGGCAGGGGTAGGCGGCACCATAGACCTCCGTCTAACTGGAGGGGCGTCGCTTTCTTTCAACGTAAGTCCGGCGTCTCCAGTGAAACCGTGCTATGGGCGAAACGCTCAGGAGGTTAAAGAAGCAGAAAAACATACTTTAGCAAAGCTATAGACACCAATATTAAAAAAAAATCTTCCTTTGTCATCTCTAACAGCTTCCATTATCTAACTCTAATCTGAGAGATTTTGGATTGTGCCTGTGGTAATAATTTTTCATATATCCAGAAGAGCATTTCTGGGGTCAGGCCGTATTATTGGAAACCTCTCTTTTAGCTCATCCTAAAGGTGTTCAGTTGGTTTTAAGGCAAGGCTCTGAGATTCCACAGTACACTCACTCAACTAACTCATTTTGGACTATGCTGTGTGCAATAGAGTACAAGTGTTCAGTCGTAGTTTGCATAGTAGTGTAGCAACTTCCACGACCAGGTTGTTTCAGACGGATGTCCACTCACACACCAATGAAACAAAGGTCCATGCAGCTGGTAGGGGCTATTTACAGTTTATTAAGGGCTACTACAGACTTCACCAACTCCAGAGGGTAGAGATGGGGATCAAGCATAGGGATTCTACAGTGCAGAATGTTGCTACTAGCTGCTGAGACAGGTGGACAGGGGTGCTGTAAGATCTCACTGGGATGAAGAATGGGAGTCTAAGCACAGCGAGGGTTAGCTCACCCAGGGATTCTTGTCTGGGGACACATCTGAGGGAAGCGGCAGGTCAAAAATCATTAACCCTGTCTTTGCAAAAAGGTTCCCGCAACTGATAAACAACAAGTGTAGCCCTTAAAGGGTTATACACCAACTATTATAGTACTTTACATTATTTACAATAATACACAAATTTACAAAGTTTGTGCACTTTTTTGGGTCAAAACAAACAACTTTCCCCAAACCTTTCCCACAAAGTGGAAAGCCAAGAATTGCCTGAATTATCTTAGAATCCCAAAGCGTTAAGATATCCATACACTGGAAGTAAGTAGTATAGCCAAACCTCTGAAAAACAACTCCATACCCTTATCCTTCTTTAACCATTACTAGGCAAGCAGGTAACATTCTCTGGGCATTTGTCAAATTCAGACATATCCAACAGGCTGTCGAACAGAAAAGCTAGATTTGTCACATGACACAATTCATCTTTAGTTGAAACCAGAGTTTACACAGCTCCATATGACATATGGCTTCGTGCTTGGTTATGTAAGGTATGCATGCAGCTATTTGGCCATAGAAACTTGGTCCATGATGCTCCTGTCAAGGACAGCATCTATGGTTATTCTCTGCATTGAGGTTTATCAGATACAAAGCCGAAATGGGCAACTGAAGAAGATAGCATACCCGAATAATAACACTCCTGACATTTGCATAAAAACTAGAGATTTTTTTTTGTTTCTTCAATAACACAACAAATGCATTGGATGTGTTTTGATGTGCTTTCCTAAAGTAAGGTTTAGAGTAAAAACAATTCCATTCGAATTTACAGTACCTATACACCCCAATGCAAGTCACTTTCTACCTTAATGCACCTGAACTGTCATTGCGCCACATCTGTGGTAAACCTCAATTTAAAAAACACAGTGCACCATATAGCGAGCAAGATGCATCAGTGTGAATGGTCCCATAGATTATCATAGGGTGCATTTCAGATGAGCCTTATACTCTTTAAATGCTTAAAAAAACTAATGAAATAAATTAGACTTTTATAAAGTTGGCCATTATACTAAACGTATTGAAAAAATCAAGGGCACATTCACATATATGTACTTGTGTTGCCATACAGGCCTACTGTATTAAAATGCTTACCACAGTACATCTTGTCGAAAACACACGTAACACATTATTGTAGATATGGTGTATTTTGTGTACTATTTTAACACAATTCTGTGTACTACAGTAGGCCTTGCTGTATAGGGCATGGGATCTTACTGTGCCGAATTAAACAGGGGCTTAGAATCTGCATATAATTTATTAATAAAGAATTGAGATAAAAAAGTTATGTTATAATGAAGCCCATATAACTTCTAATAGTATCTTAAAGTCTGGCTGGGGGAGAGATCTAAGTCTTTTTAATTGGTAATGCCAAACATATCAACTGATGTGAAAAGGTCAACTTCACATGGGATTCATGCATAATCTGAAATTTTTTCTTCTCTATAACATATAGCAACAAATAACTGTGCATTACTCTTTATATATATATATATATATTTTTTTTTTAAATGTGCTTCAAAAGTTTCAATGAATTCTTAATCGGCTTAATCATAGCCATAGCCTTGATAACCATCATAGTTTTAAATAATAGAATATAATGGGAATCTATTAAAAAATAAGATTTTTTGATCAATTTTTTTTACAAATGCACAGTAGGGTGCTCTGTTTAACCACCAGCGGCCAATCAAAACACTTCCTGCTGCTTACTATAACAACATAGCTCTGCCTTTTTGTTATGGCAAACAGTGGGGAGCGCTCAGATTGGCCGATGGTTATTAAGAAGTACTTCTTTTCGAATAGTGGTAAAGCTGATTGATGGCTACACTACAGGATCCAGATAAACAATTGATATCCAGATGATATTGTGTATTATCCACCCATTAACCACAGTATGGGTAATTTAGTACATTTTGTGATGTTAATGAGTTAACAAGTGCTTAAATCCTCACAATGCACCTAAGAGTTAATGTAACTTAACTTAATGTATGATTTTAATACAATCTATATATATATATATATATATATATATAGTGTTTAGGAATAATTTCAGAAAACGCCACAAATATTTGAAAGCATTTGTTTTCTTTTGTTTCTTTTTTTTATCACTTATCAAATGATTTAATTATTTAAGAATGTACCTAAAGGAAGTCTAGCAAAATAATTTCCAAGTAAATTATAAATTTGTGCCTGTTTTATATTTATTTAAGTGTAGTATACTAAAAACAGTATTACACACACTACTTATATTAATATGTTATATAAAATGTTGAAGGGAAAGAAAACCATCTGATTAATCAAAGGTATGAAGCCATGCCCCGATCACACTCGTTACTGTATTTTTCACTTTGATATGAAACAAGAAATATACACTTATATATTCTTTAGGGGTCTGCTACAGCAGATATATGTTATTTTTCTAAAAGGAAAGAAGGTGTCCGCATTTATCATTGAAATTCTGTAAAGATCATTCAGAAGACAAATATGGAATGGAGGCAACCAAATGACCTTTACAACCAGGAACACTTTTTCATATTAACCAATTGTTATACAAATGATTTATCTAAATGTGACAATAATCTTCTTAAAAGCTCTTTTACATTAATCTAACCCTGCTTTATTTTGTTACCTCATTTCACACCTGCCTGCCTCCAAGCATACAGAACAGTAAAGGGAAATTCAGTGGATATAGAAAATAATATTGAGTGCTTCATTCTTTTAAATTTCTGAGATGGATCAGATGATTATACTGTAAATGTAGCAATTTTATTGAGGGGCTCCATTGGAGCTTTACTTAAGTATATTTGAACTGCCATCCTGTAGCCTCACAGACACAAATTAAATCCCACACTTCAGTTGGAAAATCATTTCAATGAAGCAATGTTAAACAAACAACCATAAAAGCTAGGAATGCATTAAGCTTTAGTGGATTCAGCACAGTCTGGTATCCCGAATTAAATAAGAAGCAGGGTGCACTTCTTAAGCAGTGACACTCCCTTTAACAAGCTTAGCTGTATGCTGTTTATTCTTACTATATGCATATTGAGCATTGCATATATTTGGCAGAAAGAAAAAAAGAAAATCTCAATATATTTTTTTTCTATTACTGATTTTTTTTACATGCTTATTGTACTTATTACAAGGAAGTAGGAAGACTCGAGTTTATACAAAAAAATAGTTTTTGGTTATTAGTGCAGTGATAGATAGAAAGATAGATAGATAGATAGATAGATAGATAGATAGATAGATAGATAGATAGATAGATAGATAGATAGATAGATAGATAGATAGATAGATAGATAGATAGATAGATAGATAGATAGATAGATAGATAGATAGATAGATAGATAGATAGATAGATAGATTGTGATTAGGTTACGTTTAAACTGATTATCTTCACATTTTTACCTCTGTTTAATACATCCATATAGCCATATCAATCTACAGATCTATATGGAGTAATAACAGACCTAAAAAATATATTAAAACTTATTACGAACAGCGGTATTGTTATACTACAAAATTGTTAACGCATCTAACAGGAAATTGCACAATTAAGTTGTAGCCTACGTGATCGGTATTAGAACACATATTGAGTACCTACTTGATCATGTAAAATATGCATATTGCATACATTTTGACAAACAAGATGCTTAATTCAAAAAATGCCAAACATTTCCTGGCAAAGTAGCTCAGATTTTCTGCTAAGAACTGAACATAAATTCAGTGGAAGATGACAGATTACTTCATATACCATGCAAGCAAGCTCAGACAATAGCTTTAGCCATGACTGATTGCCTTGCTGTAACCCACTTTATGTTAAATGCATTCTTGCTGTTCAATTCCACAACTGTAATTTTGTTCTTCTGTATCACTCGGCCCTCTATGGACTAACCAGGTTCCTTCAGTAATGATTTCTTTTCTATTGTATTGTTTTCTGCATAATCAAGTTGGTAGGTAGGGGTTTAGGTGACAAGGCCATCTGTCAAGTTCATTTGCTCTGAAAATAAAAGAAATAATGGCATCTACAACTTGGGGCTATCGGTTATGGCAGGAGAATATCAGTTTTAACCTTGCTCCATATTCTCATCTTTTTAAATTACTGTTTGACCAGCATGCTGCTGTATTGGGCATATGGATTCACTGATGTGGCCATGTTAAAATAAACAGGATCAACATCTATCAAGTGTCCACAAGCACAGCAATTTATGCAAGTAATCCAATTAAGTAGAAGCACTTAACACTGCAACAAAAATATGCTTGTTAAGGAAAGAAAAAACAGTAACAAAAGCAGAATTCATTACTTAGACTTTTCTTTCATTTTACCTCTTGAACATTATATATAAATATATAATTTTTTTTACCATAATTTAAATATAATTGTTAAATATACATTTTACATTTTTATTTCCACACAGTATGTCTAACTATATTTTATTTATTAGCAGTGTGAAATTATAGGCATATCCACAGAAACAAACAAACCCCTCAAAAATATATATTTTGCCCATGCTTTCCCTAAGGCTTTGTTTGCATTTTTCAATACAATTCAAGGCATGATATAGAATATGGTGCAACACCACATAGTAAGTGGTCAGTGATCAGCATAATAACACATAGTAACATCTGAGATCTGGGGCAGGACAACCATCATTGGCAGTCCTATTCAGTCCGATTTTCTGTGCCAAAAGTGGTACAAAAAATGTAACCATATTTCTTTTTTTATGTAATTTTTAATTGAGTTTTTAACACATAACTCTTTGTTTTATCCAGTTGCACGGACACAGGCTACAGACTTAAATCCGATGCTAAAGGAGTAGTGAGACAGTCTAGTTTGTGTTACCAAAGACGAGCCCAACAAACAGCTTGACAACCCGAAATAAACAAAATCAAACCAGACCCAACAAATAACTTTGCCCCCCTGGTTGCCACCCCATTCTTCCCCCAGAACCTCCCCCTACACTGGTATCATTCCTCTGACAAATAATTGCGGCCCACTACACCAGACCACAAGATAATAATCCCACTGGATCCATATATAATCCAAAGTAGTAATGTAGTTACCAGAAGTAGATAGGATACCAAGGCTAACTGTGCAGAAGTGTCCCTCCAGTAAAGCTTCTGTTTTGTGTCGCCTTGTCCTCTTGGTGCCATTGGGTGTCCCACCGCTAAGTGGTGCTCCACTTCCATTTAGACATACCCCGGAACCACTCGCCTCCTTAGGGTGTCCTGTTCTCTTAGTCTAATCTCTGCATACTATGCCGACTCTCAAAACATATTTATAATGAATTTCAATTGCTCAACTATTAGTTCCGCTAGAAGAAACTTCCACCTAGTCTTAAAAAAGGACTCAACTTTGTTGTCGTCCCTCTGATGGGCATATAATTGACCAATGAGCATAGCATGGTGCAGGTTATTTGCCACATCTGTGACCATGGGGGAGGTGGTAGAGATAGGGGTAATTCATCCTTATCTTGGTCCCTTACTAAGACCTCTATGTAGGAGGGGTGGGTGGATTTGCGATTCTCAACTGAGATCTTAATAGAGATCTGACAGGGAGCAAACCAAATTCCAAACAAACAGTAAAAATTTCTCTAAGCTGGCTGTCTGTCATGAGACGTAAAGCGCAGGGATGGAATATTTTGGACTTTAAAAAAAGTAAAAAAAATTATTGGAGGAGGGTATGAGTTGAGGAAAGGGTAAAATGGGCTCCCTGCGGTGACAAGAGATCTTGGAGCGTCGTGACCTTTAGGGCCCCTGAAGTACGGAAGGTCTCTTGCATACTTTCTGGGAGGAAGCAGGAAGACGCTGTTAGTGGCATTCCCGGCGACCCCGACTGCAACACACTCTCCAGGTTTCCTCCCGCAATGTCAATACCAAGTCTCAGGGTGTGGTTGAGTGTTTGAGCTCCCCGGGAAGGAGAGTGTACTCTGTGTTCAGAAGACCTAATAAGGACTGTTGGGGAGACAGTTGGGAGTCTAGCTGAAAGTCAGTGTAATAGGACATATCATTCCACCAGTCTCTAGCAATTCCCATAATTCTTGCCAGATTGTAGAGATGGAGGTTGGATACATTGACTCCCAGTGCTGTGGTTGGGCATTGGAGTTTGGCTAATGCTATTCTAGATTTCCTCCCTTTCCAAATGTGGGAAAATGCCTTATTTAATTTATGAACATTTCTATGCTTCAGAAGTAAGTGCAGGGTTTGTAAGGGGTATACAATTCATGCAAAGCATATCATTTTCAATATATGGCATCTACCCAACACCCCTAGCGGAAGGTGGTGCCAGGAATCAAATTCCACAAAAATTTTGATTACTGCAGCAAGAATGGGGTCACTGAGGCATTACAAGATGTTGTCCGCTGTTGCATTTCTATAGAGATGTTAAATAGAAGGGGGATAGAGGGCAGCCCTCTGAGAGCAGCCAGGGTCCATGGTTCAACCCATCAGTCCCCACCAGCACCTTTCTCATGTTGCCCAGACCACTCCTCTTTTGCAATAAGCCAAACTGTTCTGCTGAGATAAGGTTCCCCTCTCCCTCCCCTCTACACATGTGTGGGCTGGGAAATGGACACCCTTCCATTAACATAGAGATCTATGGGGTGGTCCCGGAGTCAATCGGTGGCTGCGACTAGTTGGAGAATTGCTGCAGCTTTCAGGAGCACAGGTAAGTATTGACAATCCTGGTTCAGGCAGAGTTTGTTTTGTAAACTGGGTTTGTCTCAAATGCTAGGGAGGATAAATAGTGCACAAATATTCGAAATTCGAATATATATTAGAATATTAGCTATTCAACATTTTGCAATATTTCGTGAATGTTGTGCCTGATATTCTTCAATTTTGTTCTTCTTCAACTTTGTTTACATCGCGCATATTTGTGCGCATTGCGAACGGATACACTAACTTGAATATACCATATGCTGCTCAACACTAAGCTTAAAGAGGTCTTTCAATGTTTCCCCCAACAAGTGTAGAAGCTTTACCATTAGCAGTCTATTTAATAACATAGCATAGCAATAATTACATAGGATAGACACAATCTGCTTGGGGTCTTGGACATAGAGTGTATTCAGTAGTCCAACACC
>CM070036.1:84665164-84678035 GCA_036250615.1 Ptychadena robeensis | reverse complement strand
GACTCCTCCCTCTGTGGTCGGTTCCACTCAGCCACCTAGAACCCCGTGGAGAAGCTGACAGCATGTAGCAGTATAGGCCATTATAGTCTTGTGGAAGAATTATTTGATAGCTGACTTCTTCGTAGGAAGTGTTAAAGCTAGGGGCATGAAATTTTGCTTAGATGTAGTCTCAATGGTTATCTGGTAACCCCCAAAATGTCAAGGTTCTACCAAGCAGAGTTTTTACAGATCTATGTGTTCAAATTAGGATAAGTAAAAGCATGTATGCAGCAGAGTAGTGTTTTATGCTCATAGGGAAGCAATATTTGATAGGGGGCTTTTAGTAGGAAGGATTGTGTTCAGGGACCTGAATTTGCATGGATATAGTCGTAGGGGTTAACTGGTAAACCACAAAATTTCAAGGTTCTACCATGCAGGGATTCAAAGATCTTTGTGTTCAAAGTAGGCAAGTGAAATGTTGCATATAGGAGTATATCACTGGTGATGAAGAAGCATTATCTGATAGCTGGACTTTAGTTGAAATGTAACTTAAGTGTTGCAGCTAGAGGGGTAAAACTCGGGGTGTAAGTAGTAGTAGGGGAGGATTACTGACCCTGAAAGTTTCATGATTATACCATAAATGGTTTTCATGCTATGAATGTTCAAAATTAGTGTCACACAGGTTTCGGTTCTGTTTCTACAGTACAGCTAGAGGGGGAGAGGGTGTGTCCTCTCCTGCGTTTTTATTGGCTGGGATGATGTATCTGCAGGAGGAGCTTCAGGAAGCATCATCTGACTGAGAAACATCCTGTAGCCATGATAACACTGCTGCTGGCGAAGGAGTAGAGATATCTCTTGGTCTCTGCTCATTCGGTTCCTGATGTCTATCTCCCTCTGCTTCTGTCGGCCAGCACACAGCCCAGGGAGAACAGATTCGGGGAGCAGACCTATGGGCTCCCCTAGATGGTCCCCTGCACCCCCCTGCCGGTGGCACCCGGCGTATAAGACTACCCCTGACTTTTGCACACATGTTCCTGTGTTCAAAAGTCGTCTTATACGCCGGAAAATATGGTACTTTCTTTGCATTATTCAAATTTTGAAATGTAATCATAACTAGAAATCAGCTAATCACGTTCTGCACTTTATTTTCTTTAAAATTATAGATTCTTTAACAATAAAAACACAAAAATGTCAAGCAGGGTAATGCTAATCAGTCCTTCTAACACATACATTTCTCTCTTGCTGAAGACCCGATCAATAATGTATTGTAAAATAACTTTAAAATGACATTTTATTCCATTAATCGTTTTTGCTTTGTCTGAGACATGTGAATGTGCTCATGAGTGTTCTTTGTCATTATTGTATTCTGTATGGCAGAAATCTTTGTCATTTTTAAAACACTTGAATTATTTATTTCCCAGTTACATGAAAGCATAACTAGCTTCTATATACATGGTTACCATTATAATATATTGTATTGATTAAAATACATATAAATAGTCCTATATTTAATTTCTATGCTTTATTTTCAAATCTATCTGGCTGGTATATCTGAATGCTGTAAGCATTGGGGAATGAAATTATATATTTTTGCATAGGTATAATTTACACTTAAAGTGGACCTACATTCAAAAATTTTATCTGTGATTAGTTCTATTTTATCACTTAATTGGCGTAGTAATGCTTTTTCCTCTATGTTTCTGGCTGGGCCTGCATGCATTTAACAATAAACCTAACATAGCTTATGTATGGACAAGAGCATCTTGTGTGTGGCAGTGTCGACCACGCTTTGCATTTCTGACCATGGCGGCCATTTTGAATCTAACTTTTGTTTTTTCAATAGGAAGAGGGTCATGTAACACATCAAACTTATTGGGAACTATTGGGATCTCTTTCATGAGTAATTTACAAGTTTCTCTTTGTTTACAGCCATTGATATGTCGCCGACATGTTAACACGTGAGGAGCGGATAGAGATTGTGTTGATGTCTGGTGAAAGCAGTAACCCAGTCATTGCAGCAGATTTCAATGCAAGACACCCTACGAGACCATCCATTTCCCATGCTACAGTTAGAAAACTGCTTGCTTAGAGCCCACAGCGTAGCACTCGCCACATGTCACTGGAGAGTGGCATTAGTCGAATATCCCTTTCGGCGGATATTAGCTACTCACAAATGGCACCCTTACAAACTCCAGCTACTGCAGTATCTCAATGAGGATGACCCAGATCATCACCACATTTTGGGTGTCAGGTCGGAGCATTCCTAGATGAACAGTTTCCTGGAAATTGGATTGGTGGTCGTGGGCCAATTGAATGGCTCCCAAGGTCTCCCGGTCTGACCCCCTTTGAATTTTATCTTTGGGGTCATCTGAAGGCAATTGTCTATGTTGTGAAGATACGAGATATGCAGCACCTGAAACTAGGGATACTGGAAGCCTGTGCTAGCATTTCTCCTGCGGTGTTGCTATTAGTGTGTGAAGAGTGGAAGAAGAGGGTTGCATTGACAATCCAACACAATGGGCAGCACATTGAACACATTTTATAAGTGGACAGAAACTTGTAAATAACTCCTGAAAGAATAAAGTTATGTTAAAACCAAGCACACTTAAATTGGCCAACTTCAAATTGGCTGCCATGGTCACCACCCATCTTGAAAAGTTTCCCCCCTCACATATACTAATGTGCCACAAACAGGAAGTTAATATCACCAACCATTCCACTTTTATTAAGGTGTATCCATATAATTGGCCCACCCTGTACTTTTAAACAATTGTTTTACTCTTCCACAAAATTTTCTTCCTGTCTTTGTTTTGGGCACCAACTTAATAAGAATTACAGTGGGGCCAAAAAGTATTTAATCAGCCACCAATTGTGCAAGTTCTCCCACTTAAAAAGATGAAAGAGGCCTGTAATTTGCATCATAGGTATATTTCAACTATAAGAGACAGAATGGGGGGAAAGAATCCAGGAAATCAAATTTTCTGATTTTTAAAGAATGTATTTGTAAATTATGGTGGAAAATAAGTTGATCAATATCAAAAGTTCATCTCAATACTATGTTACATACCCTTGGCAATGACAGAGGTCAAACGTTTTCTGTAAGTCTTTACAAGGTTTTAACACACTGTTGCTGTGAAGAAATCAACTGTGGGAGCAATAATTGAAAAATAGAAGACATACAAGACCACTGATAATCTTCCTCGATCCGGGAGATCTCACCCCCAAAATGATCACAAGAATGGTAAGCAAAAACCCAGAATCACCCAGGGCCAAACTACCAGCAATAGTGTGAGAAAATTTAGTGAAGACTTAAGCTAGCCATACACGTGTAGGATCCCATGGCCGATTGATCACTTATCCGATCGATTCCGGCGATCTCAGCGGGAATCGGAGCTCCGATCAATCGGCCAATTAAGAGTATCCGATCGCTGCATACCACCTTGTCCCACGGATTCCTGGACGATTCCGTGTCCGATCACTTACTTGCCAAATGGCAACTCCCCCTGATGTGTGCAGAATCGGATCAGAAAGACCAACATGTTGGTTCTCTGTCGACCCCGATTCTGAGCCCCCGATCAATCGGAAGCGAACGATCAAACAAGGTGGGCTGCACGCGATTCCGGCACGATCGTTTCGCGTGCACGCGCCCGGAATCGATCGTCCCGGAATCCGGTCGGAATCCGACCCGTGTATGGGGGCCTTTACAGAAAACATTTGACCACTCTCATTGCCAACAAAGGGTATATATGTAGTGAGATGAACTTAATATTGGCCAAACACTTATTTTCCACCATTATTTGTAAATAAATTCTTAAAAATTTTTTTCTGGATTCTTTCTCCCCATAGTTGAGGTGTACCTACTTTTTTTATCTCTTTAAGTGCAAGAACTTACACAATTGGTGGCTGACTAAATCATTTTGCCCCCACTGTATTTAACTTTTGTACTTTGTCAGTTAATTGCAAAGCATTTTGCTGAGCATAGTGTCATCAGCAAACTTTCTGGAGACGTACAGAAGGGTGTATACTACAAAGAAATAAAGTATTGCTCTAGCATATGTCGTTTTTGCATAAATTGGGTTCCAATTTAAGTCAAAGTTTTGAAAATCAAAACTTTGACTTTAAAACTTACTTTATGCAAAAACTACATATGTTACAGCAATAACTATTTTTTTCAAATGTTTCCACAACCCTTCCATACATCTCCAAAATTTTAGTGATAAAATGTTCAGGGAGTTTGTAATCAACTTGTCGAAAAAATGTGACCATCTCTACTTCCCATTAGGGTTTGATAATAGTTTGCTGTGAATTGTAAATACAAAAGTACATACAAAGGAGCCCAAGTAAAGACCTAATACAGCTTTTCACAACACTTCTCAGAATTTTTGCAGCCTATGACTGAAAGCTCTTTAGGTACAAAACACCTGTGTCAGATATCATAAATCTTAATCTTATTGTTGCTGTATTGCAGAAATCTTACAATGCTGTATTACAAATCTTACAATGTGATTTCCTGATTGTTTTAAAAATGTGATCTCTCACAATGTGAATTTCAGACCCCTCCATGATTTATAAGTGGGAGCAAAATCGCAGGGTATTCAAATAAAAATTTTCCTTGCTGTATAAAATGTTTTTCGTTTATATTTATGCTGTTTAATGTATATAGAGTACCACAATAATTTATTGCACTTCCTATAAATTAGAATTTTTTATTTTTTAATTATTATTGGTGCAATCCTCAGAATTCCCTGTTCATATCTTCCTTATATACTCATGTTTACAATGTTTACAACCTGAAATGTTATAATTCGTGTTGCCTACTCTTTACATTCACTTGTCTCATCGGTATAAAATGTACTTTTGTCAAGGGGCTTTTCATGTTTCAGTGGCTATCTGTGCTCGTCAGATAACATGCAATTATCCAAGGAGACCTCAAGTGTCTTAGACATATATCATGCCATGTGCTGAAATTATATGATTAGAGAAACTCAACTTCTTTTCCAATTCACAGTGTCATGTTTATATTTTTTGCTCTGTCCTTATTTTATCCTACATCATATCTGATTATATTTCATTATCTAGGTTTCCTAACTTATCTAATACAATGTGATAGCTTTTAACACCCAGGGTCTCAAATAAGACAAAAATCTTGAAACTAAATACAAAATCCTTGAAGAATATTTTATATTGATAAAAACATTCCTGCAAAACAGGTATTCAAAATATCTATTAACATCATCATATGGCTTGTGTATAATAAATAAGTTAAGATGTTGCTCTGGGAAAATGAAAACTTCAAAAAGATTATTGTAAAGCTGTAAGAATAAATCAATGGCTGTACTTCAATGATGCAAATTATTGCGGTAACCCTTTGGTAATGCTGCTCTATATTAAGCATGCCCTTTTGACTCTCCGATCATAAATTGTTTCTTTAGAACAATGAAAGCTGGTTTTACTAACCACTGATAAATCAGGCATGTAAAACCAGAGAGCAATCCTATGTCTTGCTTGTTTATATATGCATGCATACATGTTTTGCACAAATTACATGCATATATTTATATATATATAGACTTCTACAAAGATTACATTAGTATTTAATAGTTTCCAATGAAAACCTAAGCTTGTTTTTATAACAGAAATATAAAAGAGAATTCCATGTGTATATCTCACGTCATACAAGTGTGTTTTTTTTGTCCTCAAATATATATATATAAATGATAGTTTTGTTATTTTATCATTCATAAACATATTGCATTTGTAATCACAATTTCTAACAAGTATTAGCAATGCAAAATCATATATGTTCCATGATGTAATCCTCTGTACGTGTCTGGCTCTGTTTTGTGTTGGGAAACCAGTGATAGGTTGATCTATCCATCTCTCCCTTCCTTTCCTTTACATGTATGAATATTGGGATAATGACGCATACAGGGGTGGTCCTAGACTCTTTGGTGCCCCCCCCCCCAACACACAAAACAAATTAAGGATTGTACTTTAAGCCTGTTGTTGGCTTTAACTATATAAACACATGTATATGTTTTAGGGGTTTATAAATGCAGTCTTCCTCACTGTCTCCCCAACTATATACACACAGCCCACCATAGCATAGTCATATATACACAGCTCCCCCATATCATAGTCATATATACACAGCTCATCCGTATCTAAGTCATATATAACAGTTTCCCTGTGCTGTGGATGCCCCCCCCCCTCACGTTGCCACCCTGGGCAACCGCCCATATGCAAAACTGCCACTGGACACATAGATCTACTGGAGAGAATAATAACTTTTTGAAATAAAAACCCTGTAAATGGCTATTGATATTTCTAGCTTTTTTTATAGGAGGCAACAACTGTGGTTTATTACAGTTGAATCAATGTTTACGCCTTGAACTATTAGCTGTTGCCCCATATTGTTGAATTTTTTGATAGTTTCTAGGTTTTTACAAAGCTAGATTTCTAGCAGAGGCCTACAACTGTTACTACATACATTTCATTCTGTGAGCTCTTTCAGGATCTTCTGAATGCAGTAAAATTTCAAGTAATGTATTAGGGCAATTTCACACTATATGAGTTGCGTTTTAAAAACGCGCACGTTTTTTTACCGCGCGTATTTTTTTACTGCACGCGTTTTTACATAGACAACCAATGTTACCATTCACACTGTATGCGTTGTGTTTTTAAAATGCAGCGTTTCCCCATGCGTTTTTAAAAACTCACTGCTGTATGCATTTTTGATTTATTTTTCCTGCATTTTTCATTCATTTGTTCAAAAACACAAACGCAAATACATATGTAATGTCAAAAACGCATGCGTTTTTGCATATATGCGGAATTGCATGCCTATAAAAATGCATGCCTTTAAAAAACGCATATAGTGTGAAATGGCCCTTAGTGTTATCTTCTCCAAGTAGACTTATTACCTAGAATAGACTGTTTTCCAAGGATTTGCTCATGGCAATAATATTTGGAAACAAGTTGTAGGTGGGGGGACTAGCTAATTTACCAGGCGTTTAAAAACTGCCCCTGTAAATGTAGCCTAAATGTCAATGCTAAAAAAAAAAGTAATAAAGCTTAATACAGATGATGGTTGTTGTTTGCAGAAAACTAAGGAAAATAGGAACTGCATGTGATAAAAAGAGCTTAAAATAACCATTTTAAAAGCAAATGCAGGAAATCTGACAAAAAAATTAACACAAATGTTGATCAATTCTGTCAGAATCAAGGGAACAGCTGAATGGTTGGCTTAGAATAGGATTGTTTACCTACAGTCCTCGAGGGCCACATACAGATCAGTGTTTGGTATCAACCAAGCCATTTTCATTTTGTTTGTAATCTGTGCCTTACCTCATGTAGATTAAATTGTGAAGATAAGATATCAGGTACAAAAGAGTATTTTGACCCTGATCAGGCAAGTGCATGCTCACACTCAAAGTGATTTTATTTTTTGGAAAGCATATTTTCACTTATCCTACTGAATGAGGAAAAAGAAAGTGAAATTGGGAGCATGGCTTGCGCATGGCAGCTGTAGACAGCAATCTCAGGCATCGACAGACTTGCATTTTTACAAGGGGCAGACAGTATCCAACACAGTGTGCTCAGCAAAGATGGTGCCCGCTGATTCTCCCTCCTGGTAAGTGTCCCCAACACCTTGCAATGACACTGTAGGAGGTGATTCTCCCTCTCACAGTTAGTGATGGCGCGAACCCGGAATTGCGCGTTCGCAAACGGCGAATGCGAACTAGCGCAAAAGTTCGTGAACCCGGCGAACCCGCCATTGACTTCAATGGGAGGCGAATTTTAAAAAACAAAGGGACCCTTTCTAGCCACAATAGTGTTGGGAAAGTTGTTTCAAGGGGTCTAACATCTGGTCAATGACATGACAGAGAGGAATCCATGGCAAAACTCCCAAGAAAATCTTTTTTTACACACTAAATCCGCACCAAGGAATTCTACAATGATAGTCAATGGGATTTGAGCAGCACTAAACAACATGTTTGACACGGTTGGTGAAGGGCAGTATGGAGACAACTGTGGGTTAATGGTCAGTTTGGAGGACACCTGGGTGGTGATGTGTCATTTGGAGACACTGGTGATGATTGTCAGTATGGAGGACACTTGGTGATGATGGGCATTGTGATGACACTGTGTGATATGTCCGTATGGAGGACCACTGGTGTATTGGCCCGTGTGGCATACACTGGGGGCAGATGGTCAGTGTGGCAGACACGTGTGGGAGATGTGTCAGCGTGGCAGACACCTGGGGGAGATTGGGGTTCAGTGTGGAGTGACCACTGGTTGCAGATGGACAGTGTGGAGGACAACTGACTGCAGCATGGGGACAGTTGTGGAGGACACTGGGGCAGGATGACACAGTGTGGAGGGGACACTGGGGGAGGTGTTTCAGTATGGAGGACACTTGTGGAGATGGACAGTATGGAGGACCTGGTGCAGATGGGGACAGGTGTGGCAGACACTGGGGTAGATGGGTCAGTGTGGCGATACACTGTGGGAGGATGTGTTTAGTGTGGGGAGGACAATAAGAGCACCCGTGGTGATGGTCAGTATTTGGCAGACACTGGTAGACGAGTGGACAGTTGGCACAAGTGCGTGTAATGGATGCCGTAAAGCCTTGGTGCACTATGTAGTAATAACGCTTTATATAATAGGGTGAAGAAAAAATTGCTCGGGTATTACCGGCTGCCACCAGTGATACTACTGTGTGGGCGGGCACTGGGGCAACCACACAGTGTTGCCACAGAGGCTGTAAAGGCTGCCATAACACGGTCAACGGCATTCGTGAAGGCCGTGATTCCGGCCCGCGATGGATTCGTCGGCCCGCGCGGCACGTCGGCATCCGATCGTGTCACGGAATCCTCTGCCAGCCCACCCCTTGCCCGTCCGAGGCACAGCAGCCGTATTGGCATCGGGGGACACAGAATCGGATCCGAGTGACACACGAGACACCACCAACCTGCCCTGTGGTCTTTTCGTGTCCGATTACTGCTTACTTTGCATCAGTGAGCGTTTTTGCGGTACAGGGAGCACGATCTATACGGCACACGGATTCCGGCCAGTTGCAAGGTTGGGCTGCCACTGATCGGATTCCCTAAATTGGCTGATCGTTCTCAACCGATGTGGATGACCGCGGCGGACAAATCGCCGGAATCCATCGGTGCGAATCGAATCAGTCCATCCACGCGAAGATCCGCTTGCAAGTGTATGGGCTAGCTTTAGGGAACGGAAAAACCGTGCAATATTATAATACCCTACAATAGGTGAAAAAATTCCCTGGGGTACAATGCCACCAGATAACTATGGGGTGGGTCACTGGGCAGTGTGTTATAAAAGGAGCGTTTCGAAAAAGAGAATGTAGTGGAGGTGGGCGGTTGGGATTTGGAGGGTTAAGGCTGGAGGTGGGCATGGGTAGTGGGGGTGTACGAGGGGGGTGTTGGGGGGTGGTGGAGTAGATGCTGGGTGGGGTGGTTTTATATGTTAGTAATGAGGAGAGGTGTATAGTGATGATGAATTGGCGGATAGTGGCGGACGGGAGTGGGTAGTTTAAGATATGACGTGGGGGGTTAAGGGAGGGGTGGGTACGAACGCGACACACAGTTTGGTCACAAGTCTTTAATGGATCAGAAAGCCCTGCAATATTTATTAATACCCTACAATAGTGTGAAAAAATCCCTGGGGTAACAAAGTTGCCAACCAGATAACTATGGGTGGGCATGGGCAGTGTGGGCGCAACACTGTTGGGCACGAGGCCTTTAATGGACGGAAAGCCCTTCAATATTATTAAATACCCTACAATAGTGGTGAAAAAAATCCCCTGGGGTCACAAATGCCACCAGATAACTATGGTGGTCACTGGGCTTGTGGGCGCACACACGTTGGCACTAGGCTGAATTGATGCAAATGCCGTGCAATAGGTACGAATAACCCTACACTAGGGTGAAAAAATCCCATGGGGTAACAGTCCACCAGATATGAGCCTGGCAGAGTCACTGTGCAATATGTGTCTTGCATGATCACTGATTCACTGGCAGCACATCTTGCCATTCCAGCCAGCGGCAACAGGGTAAGCAAAAATAGCCCTAAAAGGCTTTTTGGGGTCTTTCATGACTCTGTCCTGACAGCAGAGTAAGATCAATGAGGAAGATAAACTGTAGATAAGAACACTGCCCTAGCTAATGTTTCACTATGCAGCCGCAGCTCTCTGATCTACCTGTCTCCTTCTCCATCTTTCTCCATCAGCATGTGAAATGGCGTCCTCTACTTGCTATGCTATAGGGGGTGGATGGTCTGAGTGGGTGGTGTGATTGGCTGGATTGTCTGCTGACTTTGACTCACAGGGTCAAATGTTTGTGTGCAAAATGTAAAAAGATAGGGGGCGGGTCGAACTCGCCACATGTTCGCGAACACGTGGCACGTGAACACGTGAACATGCGATGTTCGCCGCGAATAGTTCGCCGGCGAACAGTTCGGGCCATCACTACTCACAGTGATCCATCAGCCTCAGATGAAGAGTGAGAATCAGCTGAGGTTCCAGGCTCAGGCTTCCAGGTTCCAGGTTTCCATCTCAAAGCCCTTCTCTCACGTCTCCCTATTAAAGGGTACATGGATACTACATTAAAGACGGCCTCCACAATCTACACCAGAGAATTGACTCAACAGAAGTGTGAGCAGCAGCACTACACAAAGCCATCTCAGAGCTGCAGGTTGCTGTGACTCAACAGAATCATGACTCCAGCTTACAAACCCTCTGGCTTTACATGGATTACATTTAAGATAACAATCAACACAACAATATCCCCCTTCGTGGTATCCATGAGGCCACATTGAATGCTGAACTGCTACCAACAGTATGTGAAATTCTTTATTTGGTGAGGGATAAACTAGATGATACTCCTTGAGAAATAGATAGGGCACACAGAGTCCACCACAAACCGTAACCCTGCTGTGACAACGCTACAAGGTGTGCTGTGCTGCATTCACTACTTTTGTTAAAAAGGAGAGATCCTTCAAAGTTACAGGACTAAAACCCATATTGACTTTGATGGTGGAGTGGTAACACTTTACCCGTATCCATCACATAGAACCCTAGCCAGCTGTTGTGCATTACATCCCCATACCCAACAACTAAGGGACACTGGCATGGCCTACAGATGGGGCTTTCCATTTCACTTATGGGCCAGGCACAATGAGAAACAAGCTATGCTCCATACACCTGCGGACCTCTAGTCTTTAGGCTCTACATTGGGACTTTTGATGGCCAAACTGGATCCTTGGCCTGATCCTATGGCTCCACAGCCAACGGTACGGTGATGGTGACTTCCTCCACCAGAAAACCCTGATCAGGTGCCACCTCTGTGCAGTCCATTCAAGAAACCCCAAGATGAAAGAATTTTCTGTATAATTCTAGCAATAATGTGTAAAAATGTGTCACTACTTGACAGAGCTATACTTTGTTATAGCACCAATACAAATTGGGATATTTGGATTACCATGTTTCTTTCCTTATCTAATGAAGACTAGGCCTTTCCTGGTTCTGAGCATTGTTTCTTTTTTCTAATATCATATGTTCTGATCTTTCTACCTTTTACATTGAAATTTTCTTGCTTAAGTGATAGTTATATTTAATTTGTGCAAGTGCAAGTAAATATTTTCCTGGAACATGACTGGTTATTGTTTCTGAAATAGATTATTACTTTGCTTCACCTCATACAGCGAGATAAGTGAAAATTAATCAATCATGCTCAGACAACTGAATTGCATCCTTGCTTATTTAATATATGGCTTTGTTATTTACTGACATGGCTTCACGGACCACAGCTTATATGTCTATACTAACAATGTATGGAATGTTCATACATTGTGTCAGGGCAGACCTGATACAGTGGAGGAAATAATTATTTCACCCCTCACTGATTTTGTAAGTTTGTCCAATGACACAAGACAAAGAACACAGAGCAACACGGCTCACGAACGTATCCTTTTCAATGGCTAGGTTATTGGAACAGGGCACGATAGACATTCAAGGAAACTCGAAACAAATAACTCTTAAATAAACAGTTAGCAAATGATTGCAGTTCATGAGTGACTAAGTTTTGAACCCAGTACCACCATAAGAGTTCTGGATAACCACAGAGTGGCTTAGACACTTCTGCTCCATCGTCACCCCACATTGGGGACACCTGTCTTACTGCAGCGCACCTGCTATAAAGACACCGTCCACAGCATCATCAATCAAGCACAGACTCCATAATCTGGAGACCAAAGGCTGTCTTCCCACAGGGCCTGTCAGAGACAAAACACGTGTAGCCTGCACAGACTGGACATGGGCTACAAACCATTAGCAAGAAGTGGCGAGAGAGAAGTGACCACTGTTGGTGCGCTTGTTCGAGGGGGGGGGGGTACTGCGAGCGAGCACAACAATGACCAATCAATCGACCTCGCTCTGGGCTTCACGCAAGATCTCACCTCGTGGGGTTGTCACATGGTTCTGAGAAAGGTGCTGCAAAAGCATCCTAGGAACTACACAGGGGGATGTTAGTTAAGGACCTACAAATTACAGGGACCACCAGCACCAAGGAAAACCAATTGGAAACACATTACACTGCAACGGGGACTTACAAATCATGCACGGGGCTCGCAACGGGTTTCCCCCTGCTCAGCAGGCACAGTGCAGGCCCGTCTGAAGTTTGCCAACTGACACACTGAAGATTCAGAGAGTGACTGGGAGAAGGTTGCGTGGTTGATGAGACCCAAACTAGAGCTATTTTGCACAATTAACGCACGAAGCTGTGTTTGCGCGAGGAAGAAACACACGCCTGTATGCACCCCACAACACACGTCCCCCACCTAAAGCATGGGGGTGGAACACACTTTT
>CM070036.1:84631477-84660695 GCA_036250615.1 Ptychadena robeensis | reverse complement strand
ATAAAGAGGATGATGTGGTCAAAATACTCATTTGCCTAATAATTCTGCACTCCCTATATTTTGTACAGACCACGATGGCCCTGCAAGATTAGGGAACATGGCAGAAACAAGTGCTCTGTGGTAAGCGAGCATATACATATTAAGCTTTGCTTGATGAAGAACTGTTTTTGCTCTAGCACATGTAGTTTTTGCATAAATTAAGTTCAAAACTAAAGTCGAAATTTACATTTTCAAAATGTTTACTTGACTTTGAACTTAATTTATGCAAAACTATTGTTAGAGCAATACTTTTTTTTTTCGTAGTATACCTCCAACCCTTATCTACATCTGAAGCAAGTTTGGGGATGATACTATGCTCAAGGGCTTTGCAATTAACTTGAATTTGTCAAAATGGTCGAATTAAAAAAAATTCAACCATCGCTACTTACAAGTTTATCAATACCTTGTGCGAACATTTCCACATTTCAGCTTTGCTAAACTGAGGAAAGGAATATTGTTTGAACCTGATATTAGGTCATTGTTATAGAATGAAAGGTATGAACAATCTTTCACACAGCCAGAACTTAAACATTCAAGTGACTATATGAAAACTTCCTTGGTAACCATAAGTAGAGTACATACAAAACTTGTGTTAATAATGTTCTGAAAGCTGACCATGAAACATTGTCACTAGAAATTCACTTCTTGCACTCTCATCTAGATTTATTTCTAGTAAACCTTTATATGGTCTCTGACTAACAAGGTAAGCATTTTTATCAAGACATGCAGGGTATGGAGACTTGTTACCAATAGTTGCTGAAATAAAAGTATGATGGCTGACTTTTTTGGGATGCTATACTGTGACAGCTTAAACATTGTGTATAACAAAATCATACCAATAGCATATCTGAACAATCATAAATGCCAAAACAGCATTTATTGTAGTAATGTCCACCAATCGCCTGGCGCTGCTCAGTAGGACTCTCGGAGCCTGATACTAAAGGGAATTACTCGGAAATACTTACTATACAGTAGTGATAGTTACCTAATCATTGGCACCAACTAAGAGTTAGTGGAACCTTGCGTGTTCTTCTACATTTAACATTGGTATTAACCTGACCATATCCAACTATGCATTGTTTCTCTCTCACAGAGATCTTGGAATACTTGTTTTTGACACCTCCTGATGCAGCTATTAAGCGAAACATGTTGAGGAAATAAAGACATTCATGATCATGGTGATGTAACCAATATGTAACCCAATAGACGACAATGTTCAATGTAATATTGTATACTGTGTTCATTTACTCATTAAATGTACGATTGATTTTATCATATCAAGTCTAATACTGCCTAAAAAGTCCCTAAATCCCCTAACCATGTTGTAACGGAGGGGGAAACATTTTCTATTTTTCCTGCACATGACCACAATGTGTCCCTGATAAAAATTTACATGATAAAAAATCTGAAATCAGCTTGCAACCAGCTTGCAAAACTGACATAGGAAATATATATTTGCTTTCTTAATATTAAATATTTTAACATATTAAACATTGTGCATTTTTTTCATTCTTAAAGGTACAGAACTCTTAAAATGTCCACTTTAATGTTCTATGCAGGCCCCCAATTAAACTCAAACTTTCTTCAAATTTTTAGCATTAACATGAAGCTAAAGTTTGAACCCACAACACACAGTCAGGTGGAACAGTACAGTTACATATTTTTCCCTCCTGGACCAAAGTTCCCCTATGAAAGAAGGCTGATGTACTAGGTAGATAAGGAAAATCTGCTGCTGATTTAGGAATATTATTATTATCTTGTATTTATGTACCACTGGCATATTACATTATGACATTATATTTTGTCATATTACTAACTGTCTCTCAGGGGAGCTCACAATCTAATGCCTTTTCAATGTTGACAGGAATATTCTGGCAAAATCTTGTTCTTGTATCTGTCATCAGTGACATGCAGTCACATCAGCACTGTTCCCTAGAAGGCCCTAGAATGATGTAGGGCTGCTGGTTGGAGAAAGTATCTACTTGCATTGGATCAGGCAAAGGCCTTTTATTTGGTGAACCATGGCTATCTTCCGCTGTTACTTGGAAAATATGACTTGCAGGGAGGTTAATCGATTGTCTGAAAGTATTATATAGGGGGTCTGAGAGCTTCATCCTTGTCAATGTTTGGGTTGGACAGTCCTTTAAAGTAAGTTCAGGGGTGCGCCAGGGGTGTCCACTGAGCCCCCTACTGTATGTGTTTGCAATCGTCTCCTTCTTAAGGAGGCTAGAGAGTGAACCACTGTGTGGGGTGCCATTGGGTGTCTCTGATGCACCACCTTTGAGAGTTGTTGCTGTGCTGTGGTAGTCTCAAAGATAAAGAAGTATACAGAGGCTTCTGGGTCAAACATTGGAAGAGTGAAGTTTTCTGGATGGGTACAGATAAGTGCTTGGGTGTTAGGTCCGAACAAGATATATCAAGATATTTGTGTGTTCTACCGAGCAGCCGAGCATAATGTAAATAAATGGAAGACAATGAGGCCCCCCTGCTAGGAACAGGGGAGGGTGCCTGATCCATTGGAAAAGGTCAGAAAGTGACAGTGACACCCCCAAATGGACCAGGAACAGCATGGGACCATGTCTGGATGCATCTTGGACTCCCAAGTCGCTGCTGGCAACCAGTTGCGAGTTGTATGCAAATTTAAAATACTGACAAAAACATGCCTAAAACCACATCCCTTAGAAAAGTTTGCAGGACAAATTACACTCCAAAACATTATATGCCAGTGCCTGCAGGAGAGCTGATGCTCTTAAACATAAAATGCAATTGCACACTGTTCAGCGCACCCTATAAGAAAATTGGAGTTGAGGGCTTGCACTTGAGCTGACCATAAAAAAAAGTATATACACTGTGGATGTGGAGGAGGATAAGGAGGAGAAAAGAAGAGTCAACCACATACCTTGTTTGGTGCATTTTCAAGTCCATTAAAATGAGTTACTTTGAAATTGCCTTTATCAGCTCAGCTCTAGCTGATAGTGTTGAGCTCCAATATTTGAATTGCGAATATATTCTGTGAATATTGGCTATTCGAGAATTCGCGAATTTCACAAATATGGCGGCGGATATTCGCAATTTTGAATATTCATGATATTTGCCATTGGGATGCTCTTGGGCACCCAATGCAAAAATATATAGCACATGTGACCATTCATTGTGAAGGTAATTGAGAGGTAATTATAATTGTTTTTGCAATGCAAATTGAATATTAGTAGCATTATTTGGGAATATATTGGCAAATATTGCCAATGCCGCTCATCACTACTCAGCTCTACTCTGGTAGAGTGGAGAAATCAGGGGCAAGGCCTTGTTCATTTTTATCTGAGTCAACCTCAGTGCTGGCATGGTAGGCCAGCACCTCCAAGGCGTAGAGCGCAAGTTTGTGCCCTGTGTCCAACTTGGACACCCAGTTGTTGTCCGACACTGAGGGATCATTTAAGACAGTGACAGTCTGGCATGTATTTCTTACCATCTTCCAGAACTTTTCCCTCCTTGTATCATTGGGCCACACTGCAGGATGAGGTTGCTGGTGGGATGTCATAAAAGTGTCCTATGCCTTGAATAGTGTTGCCCTGCCCTTGTTGGAACTGCAGTGTGTTCCCCTTGTCTCCCTACTTCCTTCTGGTATTGCACCATTTTAACCGTCCTTTCCACCACAGGAATGAGAGATGAGAAGTCCTCTAAAAGCGTGAACACCCAGTAATCCGTGTTATGTAAAATACATACAACATGAGGGTCATAGGAAAGGCAGCCTAACATGAAGTCAGCCATGTGTGCCAGAGTGCCAATGTCAACATCTGGCTGACTCTCCATCTCCTCCTCTTTCCATTCACGCTGAACGTCACATGTTAAAGTCACATGGATACTACTACCCTCTGCAGCAGGGCAACAGTCTCCAGCAGCTCCTCCTCTTCATGGTCCAAGTTGCGTTGTAAAGCCAAACTGTGGGGGATCTGGCTATCACCCTGCATCATCTCCTTCCCCATTACCTCTTCTGCCACATTCAGAGCGTCCTCCTAAATTGTGAGCAGTGATTGTTTCAGTAGTGGAATGGTCACACTGATGATAGCGTTATCACCACTAACCAGCTTTGTGAAATCATCAAACTTTTAAAAAATTTCCCATATGTCTGACATCAATGCCCATTCCCCTAAGCAGATTAGCTTCAGCACGGCCTGTTGGAGCTTCCCTACAGTAGTGCTACACTGCTTCTAGCTAGCGACTGATGGCTGACTGCTGTTGGAGGTGGAAATGCAGGAGGAGGGGGTGGAGGAGAAGTGGGGGATGGAGCTAGTAGCATAGCTGCTGGCGGAGAACCTGATGGACGTAGGGACCGCAATCCTGGGTGTGAGTAGCACCTGTGCCATCCAAGGGTATGACTCTATCCCGGCCTAGATGTTCTGATGTTCTGGGACACATGCTGGTGTAGAGTGGGCATGGCTAGGCACTGCATACAGAGGAATGGCTGCCCACATCAAGCTGCGGAAGGCTTCAGTCTCCACAAGCCTAAATAGCAACATTTTAAAGGCCAGCAATTTTGAAAGTTGGGCATTTAGGGCTATGGCCTAAGGATGGGTTGGTGAGCATTAGACTTGCATTTAAATGTTTTATAATAGACATTTGAACTCTGCGCTGGGACAGGGAAGTGGATGTAAATCCTGCTGGTTGATGTAAAGGTCCAGGTACAAGAAGCAGGGCATCCGGGCCAGCGGCTTTGACAGGGGATTGGCCAGCAGTGGGAAAGGTAAGGGAGGAGGAAGTGGTGTGACAAGCAGATACAGATTGTGGACCCAGGCGTTCGGCCCACTTATAATGGGGGGTTAGATGTCATGTGAAGGATCATGCTGGTGGTGGTGAGGTTGCTAGTGTTCACATCCCGGCTCATTTTGGTACTGCACAAGTTTCAAACTACAACTCTCTTGTCGTTCTCACATTCCATAAAAAAACACCATACTGCGGACTACCTACCCCTTAGCTAGGTAGATTTCCACATGGAGGTGCTCGACAACACGGTTGCAGCCAGTCAGGTGTGGCCTGACTTCTCCCTTTTTCAAACTAACTCTTCCAGCCTGTTGCAGTGCTGCGGATCCATCCCCCTCTCTACTGTTGTCCTCGCTCAGCTTGTCACCTTCCCATGTTGGGTCAGTGACCTTATCGTCCACTACCTCCTCTTTCACTTCTTCACTCTGCTCAACCTCCTGACTTAACCTAAACATGTGAGTGCCTGAGTGTTTGCTATTTGTGTCTCACGATCATCCACTTTGTGAACGAAAGATTGCCGATCCCCAACGCCCTTTTCTTGCCACTGTGGAGGCTCAAGAGGTTGGAAATCAGGGCACAATATCTCAGGCCCCTCCTCCAGCATGCTGGACAAGAGGGCCAAATGTAATTGTGGTGCTGTAAATAGCTCCTCTGTATATCCGAGTGTGGGATAACTCGTTTGGCAGGAAGAATAATAAGAGGGAGGTTTTGCTGGACCAGGCTCTTGGCTACAGAGACTGGACCTGGTGGAAGAAAGGGTGGTGCTTAAACGACTGGAACCATTACACTATGTAACACAATTTTTGTTCCTGGCTTCCAAGAGTTATATTTAAACTGCATATGTCTGATGCCTACGATAAAATGACTACATTTACCACAAACTTTCATATAAACAAGGAAATGTTTATCTTTTCGTTCATGCAGTCTGATAAAGAACAACACTTGCATGGTAAATAGACAGTCAAAAAGGTTCCAAAATGAGTAGGTTTTCTAGATTTACTGCAAATCGCTTTCTCAAAGAAGCCCCCAAATATAGTCCCCCATCATGTTTTCGTTATACTGTCCTTGGTAACAACGTTCAAATTCTAGTATATCCTGATGAAAGTGCTCACCTTGCTTCTCTGAGTAAGCTCCCATGTTCTCCTTGAGTTTGGCAAGATGAGCATCAAGGATATGGACCTCGAGAGACATTTTGCATCCCATTTTGGCGTAATTCTTAATTAGAGTCTGGACCAACTGCACATAGTTTTCAACCTTGTGTTTACCCAGGAAACCGTAAACCACTGCAATGAAACTGTTCTAAGCCGTTTTCTCCATCCTGTTCAGGAATGGAAACAAGGAAATTTCCTGAAACCGCCTTGAAGGCCCATCAAGAATTATACCATTTTTAAGTCTCTGATGACCTCTCATCCATAGTCATCATACTTCAAGGCACTAAGCAACATCCTGACACTTTGAGGCTCGGGGATGAACTGTCTATTAATAGGATCATTCACGCGGGTTACAGGTGATAGCCTCGAATATAACGGCCACATTGTTGCAGAAGCACAGCCCATCTTGCCGACAAAAGTAGTTGGAAAATGTTTGGTGACGTTTTTTCTGTGACTTGCACACTTTCATCAAATTCCACTGCTTGAGCCTGAATGTCAGAAGCTCAGCATTGGACTTGGCAAGTCCAATGCTCAGCCACATCTGTGAAACTGCAATATGGATCTGCAATATCTTCCTCGCTGTCTGACTTGCTGCTGTCTCCTGAAGATGGCTGATCCCTCTTCGGAGGAGTGGGAACGGGCAGTTTGGGGCAGTGTGGTACTGGGGTAATGGAAGAAGGAACGTCTGGATAAACAATTTTATGTGCATTCTTGCCAGTGCGATGTTTGGTAATCCACAATGCAGAATTAGCAGTCGGATGCTGCCAAAAAGAGCAAACTTCATGGCTCTCTTTTCTCCCCTTTACCATCGTTCAAGAGTTTTCTAGCAATATTCACATGTAAAATAAGGTGCCCATCTTCACCTCCATTGTCGTGGAGGCTTTGAATTCCTCCATACTTCACTATAAGGTTATGATCGTGTTAAGAAAATTTATTTCTTAACACGGGTGAAGGTGATCCGGACCTCAAGAAGTTATTCTTAAACTCCTGGATTTTATATTAACCAACAATGTGTTTCTGTTTGCTGGTGACTAGTGATGAGCGAGCACCAAAGTGTTCGGTGTTCGGGTCCAAGCACATCGCAATTTTTGTGTGTTACATAGTGCCCTAAAAATTTTCCCAAAAACCTGGAATAACCATATAATCACTCCCATTAAATCAACCCCTATCCGACAATCACCAATAATATATAACAATAAAAAACACTGATCCACATGAATTTCCCCTAAACAATGTTATATGTCCTAATTAAATACATTATAACATACAACACAACAAAGCACATGAAAAAAAAAACAATATTCAAAGCCCAAAATAAAACATTGGCCACATCATAAAAAGTTACAATTAACAAAACCTGACATTTATTTAGCATGAAACATACATATGCATTAAAATACATACAACACAAGCAAACCTCCCTGTCTAAGCCGAACATGCGGCACCGGGTGCTATATAACACACGATGACTATAATGACGATGAGTAGCGCAGAGCACCGAGCATAGCAATGCTCAAGCCGAACACGTATTCGACCGAGCATGCTCGCTCATCACTACTGGTGACACATACCTCCAGGTTCAGGGGGTGGCGAAGGGGACGATGTTCTTTTTTGTTGGACTGGGCCTGAGCAGGCCCTACTTTACTTCTTTGAGGCTATATAGACCAACGATTTCAATTTACAATTTACGCTCCAACATTCCACTTCCACCTTAACTTTTTTGGACTTATGCATTGGGAGGGATAGGGGGGAGACCGCTGTTAATACCATCCTCCATGCCTCCAGCTCCCTCCCTAAACCTCTCATTGAGAGTATACCCTATTCTCAGTATTTGCACATTAAGCACAACTGCTTGAATGTGGGTGATTATGGACAATAGGCGGAGGCTCTCAGGAAGAGATAAACCAAACTGAGACGTATCATTCTTACATACAATCAATGTGCGGATAAGGTATGCAGGATATTGACCAAACATTGGCCCTTACTGACTCGAGACCCAGCCATTTCCCATTTTTTGGGAAGTTTCCCCAGATCACTTATCATAGGGGTCCATCTCTACGAGACCACCTTACCCATAGTCATTTTTCAACTGTTCACGCCAGATCAGTCACGACCAATGGTACGTTCAGATGTGGACACTGTAACCAGTGGAGAGTGCACCCTTACGTGCCTCCGTTCGGCTCTGCTACGACCTTCGGCACGTGCACAGCCCTCTTCTTTTCCCCCGGGGCGCTTGGTGGGCACCCTGTGGTGACACAATCCCGCCACCTAATTGGCAGATTTAGGGTTCCATATAGAGCTGTCAAACAGGCCCGTACGGAGGTGTGTGGGCTTGTTGGACGGTGGACCTTATTGGATTGCTGGGATCCTGTATAGAATGAGTTTGATGCATGTGTTTGACTCATGGCTTCTCCTTTCTGAGACAGGTGGGGCCTTCGGGTTCAGGTCCTGGTGTGCTGCACCTCTCCCTGCTTTTATCCTCTGTGGAGGGTTGGACAAGTCCATGAAGGAGACTGACATGGAAATAAGGTAAGTTTATTTGATATACCATGGTCCTCATGGTTGGATTGTAGATGCTTAGGGGAGCATGGCTCATGGCTGTGGTGCCTGGATAAATCATTAACTAAATATATACGTTTCACAGATGTTATTAAATCTGTGTGTTGGGTTGGCGGTGTACGCTACATTGTGAGCAGCCTTTCTTTATAGGAAATGACACTCACCTTTTATGCTCCCATTATGATTACAGAACTACTCCTGATGGAGCCCCATATAAGGGAGAAACGCATTGCTATAGTCTATATATTTTATTTTATTATGTATTTAGTTTACAAAACATGTAGTAAAAACTTTTAGTTTTTACTACATGTGTTGTAACCTTTTTTTGTGCCGTGAAAGTCCCGGGGCTAACCACCCCAGTTAGATATCAAAGTTTTTCTCATTCTACAATGTGTTATGAATAATAGTTAGCGGGATGTTGGCATGGATCGTATATAGACATATCCCCACGTATATGTGTGTAAAATATATAACCCATTTGTTCAAAATGATGATATTTACATTGTCTATCTAGAAGAACCACAATTACATCTGAGCTAATATATAAACTCCTTTTCCTTTCCTCCAGCATAAGCTAAGATATATAAATGTTTTACTTATATTTGTTACCTGACTTGAAATTCATATATATACATATTGTAAGCAACCTATTAGATTGTAAGCCCGTCCGGGCAGGGTCCTCTACTCCTCCTATGTCATACCTGTACCTGTGTTATTGTGTGTTTGTATCTCCACTCTAATGTATTGTACAGCGCTGCGTAATATGTTGGCACTTTATAAATAAATGATGATAATAATAATTATATACATACAGATATCTAACATGTCTTGGCTGCTTCTGGGGGATAATGACTGGCCCAGTGGAGTGGTGATGTGCCTATTTTAAGGCACAATGTGGTGCAGGGGCTGCAGAAGTGTGGGATGCTGATACCCATCTTCAGTACCCCAGAGGAAAGAAAGTTTTTTCTCCCCCCCCCCCTTCTCAGTGGTAGAGACTGATAATCCCTCTCTAACATCCTCTCCCCCCTTGTGTCCGTGGAGGGGGGCATTTAAGGGCAAAATGGCGAACATGCTTCTGCCATGGCCCTTGTAACCAGCATGATCACCAGTGGATTCAGGATCGCCCATCCTCTCTGAGGTCTGTCTTTACATACTTTAGTACTCAACACTATTACTTTACCATAGGTGAATTACTCTTTTGGAGCAATACCACCTACAGTATAATCCCCACCCATGGGAATTTTGGACCATGACGCCAGCACTATAACTACCTCAGGTGGGCTATCAGCTATTATTAATTAACATACGATCACTACCTGTGGATTATAACCACCCATTCACTCCAGGTCTCAGCACATTCACAACACCCTCAACTGATCATTTAGATTATACACATCAATCCATAACCACTACCACACACGCATACTTTCATTCATCACATTAACTATACATACACCCACTATTCACACACTGAACACAAAACAGACAAAATTTTCACCCATACTTTGTGTAATATGCCCATATAAGGGACTCCTGGAATTACTTACACAGTCAATATACCCCCTAGATTTCTGGAAAAACACACACCAACCATTAATTGACCCCCTGTGAAGGTCTTATATGAAATCCCCCAACAGCACAGACCTATACCGATGTCCGGATGGAGTAAGACCCTTTTAACCCTAAAAGGTTTCTATAAACGTCCCAGGGTTCTATAATGTTTCTATGAGGTTATCACCTTACAATCCCCCTCTTTTCCTGTTTTTCTACAGAGATAGGGTCATATTATATGATCATGTTCATGTTGAGTAAATGTTTATACCAGCTGTACAAATTGTAATATTAATCATGTTTGGGGTGTAACTTGCTTATAACCCTATAGAGTATTGCCTTTAAAATCCCACTTCCCCATTCCATACCCAATGATAGGGAAATTCTTCTTCTTGTGTTTTCTATGATTTATGAATATTGGGTATTATGTGCACTTTTTGGAAATGATTAACATTCCTCAAAATGTAAAGAACATTTTGCTGAATATTTAGATTTTTATTAAACTTGCTGTATTTATCATGTATTAACTTGTTTCATTGCTGTTTTATTTCAGCCAGTTTATGATAGGAAATGGAATGCTATGTATACCACAAAATTAAAAAAGGCAAATTAATGAGTAAACATTGATTAAATCGGGTAAACAAACAATTAAATAACTAATAAACAAATTACTAATAAAATGGGATTTGTTTTTTAATTATTTAGATTCCCTATTATGTAAACATATCACATAATTCTCTAAATACAACAACCCCTCAAAAACATATTGAGGGATGTAGCAATCTTCTTCTGAATATCTTTGACATGTCAGTGCAATAGCATAGTGACATGCTGATGGTAACAATTTAAGTGCAAAATTTAAACCCGCGTTTGGTTGGTCCGAAAATTAGAACAAAAAGAAAGTCCCGCGTTATATAGATCCTGACTAAAATCAAGGTTCTCATGTTTGGCATATTTATTTGCACATAAATCTTATTCTTAAATTGCCCCATGTAACGTTACATTTACAATTCCCCATGCTTAAAAATAGCTATAAGAAACAAATAGGTTCAGTTCCTGAATTGTTACTGCTTGCCCTCCATAAATCATATCATTAAGAAAATCTGTCCTAAGGTGAAAAACATAAAAGACTTTATTGTTCCAATAGCCCACTGATGACACACATATTAACCATGCCTATTGTGCTTAGTGCGTGGGACTCTCCAATGTTAACACTCTTTCATTGCTTAACCATTAACTATGTATTTTAAGATGAATCACTTAAACCATTCAGGCCTGTAGCTATCTAGGAAGCTATGCAACCATATGATTCAGTTACTCCCCTTTATTGCAGTTAAACTACTTTATTTATAATGTTAATTGTAACATATGCTTTCAATTGATTTACTAGTGTGAGTAGAAGGCAGGGCATTGAAAGTGAGCCAAGAACATAAATTATTGTTTTCCTATGCATATAAAGATAATGAATGACAAGCTATTTCCATCTACTAAATTACTATCTTTTATAGTTAGTTGTACTTCTTGTTTTATTTTGTTTGAGTGCATCAAGCATTCCTGTCTGATGAGAATGTAAAGAAAGGTGTTCTATACGCAGTATCTTAATGATAGGTATTATTTGTGAGGCAGTAAAGTATAAAAGACATCTTTTATAATGTAGTGAGCTAAGCAGTTGCACATGTTTGTGTATATCATATTTAAAACTCATTTATTTAATTGGCTTTGGTTATTAGGTTATGTACTACAAATTAATAAACATTGTAGGATTCAGTTAAAAAAGTTAGTCTGTGTATTACTTTGCATACATTAATTTAAAAATGTTTTTGTTAACAGCAGAATGATGAGAATAGAATTTTGGCTTTTTAATTAATTATACTGACCCATTTGTTTAAACACTGTTCTCAACGGTTGTACTAATGGCTTCTAACATCAGGTAATAAAAAGCAATATTGCTTAGCTTTTTCTCGAAAATGGTTGCCATCACTAGTCACACTTGAACATATTATTGTGTTAGGTCATGTACATTAGGTTCTGCTTTTAAGCTTTCTGGATGATTAATCCAATCAGAAAGTCTAGTTAAAGGGTTGTGAGAAGCTATTTGTGAGTCTTAGTATGGTAAGATCGACCAGAGCGCATGTTCACACAGAATGCTTGGTGGTTGACCACGCGCAACTACAGAGGTGCCCACCTTGCCAGATCGATCCAAAAAGTCCCGCGAGCTGGACTGCATGGCGATCTGTCTGGTGGTATTTTTCTGGATAATCCAGATACTTTGGATGGGAACTGTATATCTGACTGCAATCTGATGATCCCACACACAGGATTCCGTAATTTCTCAGGACGACCTATCACAGTGTGTTGACGTCACAACGCTGTAATCAGTGGCCAGCAAAATGGATGGGAATCGCCGTGTCTATGGCAAATTTAAGGGGTATTACATACATATTTTCCTCTTGTCTTTCCATACATATTGTCCCTTTTTTAGATAGACCTCAGGGTTGCCAAACAGTAAATCTTCATTTTAAAGCTCCTAAACAAAGACTCTAAAGATCCCCTGTTGCCCACTGCCCAGTAGAGATGGCCGAATTTTTCGACTAGCTAACTTTGTGAGCTGATTGCAAAAAAAAAATTGCTCTAGCACATGTAGTTTTTGCTTAAATGAAGTTCAAAATCAGTTGAAAGTCCATTTTTTTTTAACATTTTTACTTTGAACTTAATTTGTGCAAAAACTGTTTGTGTTGGAGACATATCTTTTTGTAGTATACCCCATACCGTTCTCTACATCTCCAGCAAGTTTGGTTATGATACCATGCTCAGGGGCTTTGCAATTAACTCGAAATTGTCAATTTTTGCCCAGGTGCTACAGCATTGGGAGCAATAGCTACAAGTAGAGGGTTTTCTGACATGACCCCTTACAACCATACATTAGGCATTATTTTTGAAGCACTCTAACACATATACTGAAATGATGTATGCAAGTACGGATGTACCACCACTGCAATTTAGTGAAAATCATTCAAAATACATGATTACTTCACATTAACACATAGAATTCCCACATAATTGATAACTGATCCCACACATCTATGCTTTATTTGGCTTTTCCTGACATAACATGGAAAGCAGCTGCCGTGGGAGATGGTCATTTGTTTTAAAAGAAACATACATCAGTTAAATGACACAGTACTTTTCAATAGTTTTAGGAATAAAAATAATCTCTGGTCAAGTATAAACCAGTCATTAATTTCATACTATAGAATAAAGTTAATTTTAAAAGGGTATTTAGTATCACATTAGCTCCCTGTCAGCAAAATCTTTCTTACTGATGGATATTTAAACACAATGAAGTCCCCTATCTGGAAAAATCCACATTTATTAACAATTAAAAAAGCTGAAATGAAAAACCTTTTTTATTAGATTATGATGATTATGATAATGATGATGCCTATCATATTGATGATGTATCATGATTATTGATTAAAAGATTTTCGACGGATACAGATATATCATTTTCTGAGACCTGCGTGCATCATTATGAGGGGAACAAATTTCCAATGTCCAATAAATACTACACTTATTGCCTGCATCAATAAACACATCACATTGTTTTTGTCTGTTGGTATGCTCTACACAGTACCTGTGTAGTAAATTGCAATGACAAGGTTAAAGTGGTAGCTCTATGTGTAAGAATTTAACATCTGGGTTGCAATGTTGTTCATATAAAGGTAAAACAATGGCTAATAAGGGGCACTTAAGAACTGGTCCAAGACAGTTGAAATGAGGTTCTGTTATTCTCAAAAATATTTTCATCCTCTTTAACATTTGGCTTTGCAATTCAATTTAATGCAAAGGTGTCAAACTCAAATACACAGTGGGCCAAATTTCAAATAAAACAGACTGTACACACAGGGATGGAGGCACACATCGACGACATATAAGCTGTACAGTGCATACAGTATGTATAGTCCATGTATGGCCCCATCCTTGTGTGTAAAGTGTGCATGTAGTTCACATGTGCACCATCCCTGTGTGTACAGTTTGTGTACTTTGCCTTCCCTCAGACCAATTCTGGTACCCCTCTCACCAGCTTTGCCTTCGACAAAGCCTGTTCGACATACCTCACCAATAGGACGAAGTGTATTATTATTCCGCTGCTAGATCAGGCGGACGTCTGACTTTTTTAACCTCCCTAGTGCTCTTGTGAGGTCCAGATTTCCATACCAAAAGCGCACCATAGGCTTCAATGGATTTTTTATGTTGTAGGCCTGAAACTTCCTAAAATATGTCCATACAAGGATCTAGTAGACATCCTAAATATAATATTCCAATGGGGCCACCTGGAATACTAGGGGGGTTACAAAAAGTCTGATCCGCTTGTTCGCGAATGGACTTGGTTGAAGTTCGGCCATCACTACCCCCTCCCATATACCTGTCAACTAACCAATTGTGGTTGACAAAGTCAAGTTTTTTTATTTAATCCAGGATTTTTTAAATTGGGGTAATTTAGGAGGGAGGGGCGTTACACTCTATTCTAAGTTCTCACCCCACTTGTGCCGATAATGTGCGGGGTGGAATATTAGCAGGGAGAATGACACCATCTTCCTCCTAGATCAGTTGACTACTAAATCCCGAAACCAGAAGTGACGTCCCTTCTTGTATTTGTAATGTGGAATAGCCACGGTCCAATTTATGTATTTTTCCGTACTCTTGCACATTAAAGTTGACAGGTATGCCCTACCAAATGCACTCACCATGTCTCTGTCCTCTGACTCTGGAAGTAGAGAACTACTTATCCCAAAATGCCCCAGACAGTCAGTGCTTACAGGGCTGAGCCGCCAGAGTGGAAGGATGTAGGAGCAGTAAGTGCATCTGGTAGGTAGGTAGAACTAGCAGAGTTAAACACCTATGATCTAATGCATCTGCATCTGCGTATTCATACCCTTAACAAACTGTCACTGTCTCTGGGAAAATCCAAAGTTCTAATCAATTCAATAGGTCTGTTTGTAGACAGTCATGGCTAAGACAAAGGAGCTCAGTGAGGACCTGCAGCTGCGCATTGTGGCTGCTAGTGATGGCCAAACTTGGATGTTCGCCCTCCTTCTCGCCAGCGAGCAGTGCGGGTGTTCGACCCGCCCCGTTCATCGGCGAGAATAAGATCTCTATTCTTCCTCCGGCAGGATCAGAACCTGTGAGTTCGTGCCAGAGGAAGAATCTTTTCACTAGAGGACCGAGCATTAAGCCAGTCTTAGCATTAAACCGTCTCGGGGTCAGAAAGTGACGTCAGAGACGTCACATCCGGCTCCCTTAACCAGGAACTATGCGTTCCAGGGACCGGATGTGACGTCACTGACGTCACATCCGTTTTTTCCGATTCAAATTCCCCGCCTGGAGGCGGGGAATTTGAATCTGTCCGCGAATAGGTGGATGGCGGACTTCTTTAAAAGTCCGATCCGCCCGTTCGCAGACAGACCTGGCCGATGTTCGGCTACCACTAGTGGCTGCTCACAAGGCAGGAAAGGGCTACAAGGCCATAATGAAATGTTTTTAAGTTCCAGTGGCTACAGTGCAAAGTAATATAAAAAAACACAAGATGTGCACTGTGGAAAATCTCAGAGGACGTGGTCGGAAGCCAAAAGTAACACGCATGCTGGCCAGGAGGATAGTGAGAGAAGTGAAAAAGAATCCATGGATCACCATCAAGGCCACCCTGGTCAATCTGGGCTCTGCTGGTGGCAATGTCTCAAGGCAGACAATCCAACGGACATTGCACACTGCTGGGTTCCACGGATGCAAACCAAGGAGGACGCCAGATAAGGCACCCAAAAGTTCGCTTGGCCTTTGCAAATGCTCATCTGGAAAAAGATCTGGTCTTCTGTGTTATGTTTAGTTGAAACTTAAATGTAATTTTTTGGTCACAATTATATTTCCTCAATTTGGCGTAAAAAAGGAGAAGCCTTCAACCCAAAGGACACCATCCCCGCTGTCAAAAATGGTGGCGGGAACCTAATGCTTTGGGGGTGTTTTTCAGCCAATGGACCAGGGAACCTAATCACAGAAAACGGCACCATGAAAAAAGAGCAATACATGAGGATTCTCAATGACAACATCAGGCAGTCTGCAGAGAAACTTGGCCTTGGACACCATCAGCATGACCCAAAACACACAGCAAAAGTGGTAAAGAAATGGTTAGCAACAACATTAATATTTTGGAGTGGCCCAGCTGTCCTGACTTGAATCCAATTGAGAATCTGTAGAGGGAGCTAAAGATAAGGGTGATGACAAGAAAACCCTCCAACCTCAAAGATTTGGAGCTCATTGCTAAAGATGAATGGGCAAAAATAGCTGTGGAGACATGTAAAAAGCTGGTCTGCAATTATAGGAAGCGTTTTATTGCTGTAATTGCCAATAAAGGCTTTTCTATTGATTATTGAGATGGGTATGAATAATTTTGGACATGACACTTTTTGCTGAAATGTAAATTAAAGCTGAGAATTTTTTTTTTCTGCAAAAATGCCTGTATATAAATATTTCATTTATATGGTTTTATTATGTGGAAAATACTTTTAGACTAATATAATATAAATAAATAATAACAAGAAGAAATAAATATTTCTTTTGATCTCTTTTTTATTTTATGTAGGAAATTGTTACGCACAAAAATAGGCCATGACCTGAATATATCATATCTAAAATACATAAGGTTCCCTTTACAATGGTTGCTTGTTACCTTGCTGTCATACTAACCCTCTGCATTCTTCAAAACTTCATTTGGCAGTGAAGTAGAAGTATATGAGAACATAAAACTACTTGTTCTTAGACAGTGACTGAAAGAATTGAAGCCAGAGGGAAGACAACCAAGCAGCTAACATTTTCAAAAGTCAACATTGGCAGCTTCCATGTTTTTTTCATGACAAGCTTCCATTACATGTCTGATAATTATTGACTTCGGAATCACCCAAATACAGGGAAGCTTTTCAACAAAATACAAATTTCACATTTTAAAAAAAATTTCATTTTAAAAATAAGATGCCATATTTAAATATATAACCAGCTATATTTTTTATGAAATACCTACACCTTTTTTACATTATACAATTGTACTGAAAGAGTTGAGAAAAAACAATCCTAGGTGATATACCAAAATGCCAGCCAAGCTATTGTGCAAAGATATGCAGAATAATTAAGAGCATGTATGTCTGCAGTAATTCAGAATATGTCATTTTGACTTTTCTTGAACCAACCAACTAAAAACTATTTGACATATGCCCTGCAATGTGTAATAGAACTACCACCTCTGAATTTATATGTTTTAGACACTAATGGGAAAATAGAAAAACATTAAGCACTTGCAGATATCCTGTAGGCCCTCAATTTGTCTACTTGAAGACATATGATTTATTTTTTTCTAGATTCCACTGTCATTGATTTAAGCTACACCCCCATGAATTCTCTGTATCACCAAAGATAGTGAGGGCAATAGCAGCTTCCTTTCAGTCACTGAAGGTCGGGAAGAGTGTTGAAAGGTCACCATGAGTTCATAATAATACAGTAGAAGTAAAAGGGGTGTAGTAAGGCTAACATTATGTTCTTTGGCTGTCAGCCTGTTTAAAACTCTGATCCATCTTCATCCTTGTAATTAGTCTACTGTGCGCTTGTAGAAAAGTGTTGCTATGAAACACATTGGCAAATGGAGGCAAATTTGAGGTCTAGTTATTTAAGTAGTGGATCTATTGTTCCTAGCTGTGTAATTCATGATCAAGAGGGCAATAAAACAGCATGGCCATTAAACGGCCAGGGCTAAAACTATGGAAAGCTTTAAATAGTGATAGTTTACGAATAGAGGCAGTAACATTCACCCTCATATGAACCAAAGTTTATGAAAAAGCTTAATGTGCTGGCTCTTGTTTAACCTTTAGGAGGATGAAAGTAAGAAGAGAAAAAAAATCTGAACTAAATAGAATTAATGAGCCTTCACTCATTGTCCTATTCCTATTGTTGCAACAAAGGTGGGGGAAAACTAAGTAGAAATGAGATGGGGGTGAAAAGGAAACACCATTAATATCAGGTTGTAAATTCTACAAAACATTAACTTCATTACATGGCAATTACTATCTGTAATTGGCATAACGGAAGAGTCTACGTCTCATCACTTATTATCTGTGTTGGACTCAGCACTTTTTTTTTTTTGCAAAGGTCATTCCATTGAATGGAGACCACAAGTTAATGTGAGTAAAGGATACAGCAGGTTTCTTTTCTTACATAAAAGGAAGTCATAATAAATTGCCAAACAGCATCTATTAATGCCTTTGTGACAACATATTTAACAACACACAGAAAGATGACAGTGCTGGGCAGTTTACTAAAGTGTTTTAGTGCACTTTGACCCCTTTGACCAATTTTGAAGTCAACAAAGATGCACTTGTGGCAAATAACATTATTCCAAAATACAATGTCATGTGACATAAACTTGATCACTTCTGTTTGTGTGTGTGTGTGTGTGTGTGTGTGTGTGTGTGTGTGTGTGTGTGTGTGTGTGTGTGTGTGTGTGTGTGTGTGTGTGTGTGTGTGAATGTGAATGCGTTCAAACATTTTACATTACCAGAATTTATTTGTGTAAATCAACTTTTCTCATTAAAAAAGTAGTTGCACACAATATCAATGTCTTGTTAAAAAAGTATCATATTTTCTATTTATTAATAAACATAGTACTTGTGCCTTCTTCTAAGCAAATCTACTTTTCGATGTTGCATGCATATCCATGAATAACATGGTGCTGAAAAGTTTATGAACCCTTTAAAATCTCTATATTTTATATTTTTTTCTAAAACTTCACCGCACATACACGAGTCAATTTTTACTCTCAATTTGACCAATTAATCACTGCACGTAGGGTTCTGGTCACTCTGAACGATTGACCAAACAAAATCAGAATTGAAAAAAAATTGGATCGGACTTTGAACCGACATGTATGTTTTTTGGCAATTGAAGTACGTTGCCACTATGCTACATAGTTATTGGTAGATCTAAAGTAATTTGTATGGTGGGCTTTACTTATGTGTTTAGGATTCTTCGCTGCACAACTATTGTCTCTTGAGATGCAGTGCAGATGCATAGTGTTAATCACAAATATTCAAATCACATTTTTATTGCAAATATCGGCACTTCAAGAAAACTTCATAAATATCTTGAATATAGTGCTATATCTCGGTTATCATGAATATTCCAGATACGTCAGTATGTATCGTTGATCGTGAAAATATCACATTTTATTGTAAAAATCTTTTTTGCAATGACAGTAATAATTCTCAAATTCTAAATTTTTTTTATATTTTGTGAATACGAATATTACCTGTGCTGCTCATCACAACAGATGCACAAAAACAGGCCTGGATCAAAACCCCTCATCACCATATTTTTATCAGACTGTTACCCTCCTCATACAAGCTTATACATACATAGATTCTATTTTGGCTTCATCCCGCCTCAAAAAGAATCCTTCTGATTTGTCCACATGTTCTATTGCAACCTGTAGATAGTAAACAATATTTTTAGGTGAGCAGGATTTTTGTCTTTGCTACCATACACACAATTGCTTCTCAGTGTTCTCTTTTTGTGGACTTCTATTTGTGCGCAGTCTGTCTGTTGTAACTTAAACCTCAATGTAATATCAAAAACTCTTTTTCGTAAGTCCTAAGTTTGAGGCACGGTTCACATCCACAAATGGGTTGTATTTAGTGATGAAGAACCATGGCACTACTCGAACGAGAACCACATGTGCTAGTGTGCCATACTTGAGTCTCTGCCTGTTTCATGGGTTGTAGACAGCCAACCAAGGGGAAGGGAAGTACTGCCCTTACTCTAATGCCAGTTGCGATGTCAGGCGCTGGCATTACAGTGATTGGCTGACCGGAACACTATATATCACCTGACAGTGTGTGTTCGGCTCAGGGAGAGCTGCTCATTCATCCAAGACCCAAAATTTATTTTAAGGACTATAGTGTGTGTTTGACGGTCTGTATTATAGACTACATCCATCTGAGCACAATATACTGTCCATATTTTTTGTGACATATAGTGACCCAAAACAGAGTATGTAGTTCACATTACATTCATCTGGGCACAATATACTGTCCATATTTTTTTGGGTGACATAAAGTGTCCCAAAACAGTGTCTGTAGTTCACATTACATGAACTTTGGCACAATATACTGTCAATATTTTTTAGGGTAACATATAGTATTCCAAAACATTGTCTGTAGTTTACATTACATTCATCTAGGCACAATATACTGTCCATATATTTTTTGGGTGACATATAGTGTCCCAAAACATTGTCTGTAGTTCACAATACATTCATCTGGGCACAACATACTGTCCATATTTTTTGGGGGGTGACATATAGTGTACTAAAACAGTTTCTGTAGTTCATATTACATTCATCTGGGCACAATATATTCTTTTTATATTCTACAATAGATTGTATATATTCCTTTTTTTGGTGAGCTATACAGTCCGGCATTAACATGAAGAAGTTGAGCAATAAGGGACGGGGAAGTGGGCCTGATGCTGATGGTGCACGCGGAGGCCGTGGTCCTGTATGGAAAGAAACTGTGCCTGCTGCCAGTCCACCAGAAAAAAAATCCACTATACTCAACATGTCCAGCTGGGCAGCGCAGGACAACACTGTACAAGTCGGGCTAGTGCGAAGAGTTTGTTGGTTTAATTGCTGAAGATAATGCTTCCAGTCACTTAAGCACCACCCTCTCTTCCACCAGGGTCCACTTTTGGTAGCCAAACCAAATCCTCACTCTGATCATCCATCCTCCCACCATGAAGAGGCTTGCCAAACGAGTGATCCCACACTCGGACATTCCAAAGAGCTCTTTACAGAGCCACAATTACATTTGGCCCTCTCTTCCAGCACACTGAAGGAGGGACCTGAGATATTGTGCCCTGATTCCCAACGTCTTGAGCCTTCACAGTCACAAGAAGATGACGGTGGTGATCGTCAATCATTCTTTCACGAAGTGGATGCAATGAGACACAGTTGCCAAAGGTCAAGTCAGGAGGATGAGCAGAGTGTGGAAGTGAAAGAGGAGGTAGTGGACGATGAGGTTACTGACCCAACATGGGAAGATGAAAATCCGAGTGAGGACAGCAGTACAGAAGGTATGTGTTAACACTAGCAACCTCAGCACCACCAGCATGATCCACCACAGGTCATCAAAGCACCCCAATAAGTTGGGCCGAAAGCATGGGTCCACAATCTGTGTCTGCGGGTCACACGACTGCCTCCTCCTCCCTTGTGTTACGCACTACTGGCCAATCCCCTGTCGAAGGCGCTGGCTAGGATGCCCTGCTCCCTGCACCTGGACCTTCACATCAACCAGCAGCATCTACATCCACTTCCCTGTCCCAGCACAGCGTCCAAATGTTGATAAAACAGGAATTTGAATGCAATTGGAAATACCCACCCACAGGCCATAGCCCTTTCATTTACACCAGCATGTGTCCCAGAACATCACTCATGCCCTGACCAATGCAGTAACTGGGAAGGTTCACCTCACCACAGACACATGGACAAGTGCTGGTGGTCAGGGTCGCTACATTTCCCTGACCGCACACTGGGTAAATGTTGTGGAGGCCGGAGGCGAGTCGTACTCAGGAATGGCACAGGTGCTACCCATGACCAGGATTGCGTGTCCTACATCCGTCAGAATCTCCTGAAAGCAGTGTAGCACTGCTGTGGGGAGGTGTCAACACGCCGTGCTGATCTGCTTGTGGGACAAACAGCACACACAGAGCTGTGGCAGGGTATAAGGTACCAGATTGTGCTGTGGCTCTCACCACTCAACCTACAACCAGGCATGGTTGTGTCTGACAATAGCCGTAATTTAGTGGCAACTTTGTAGCACTGCAACCTGACACACATTCCATGCCTAGCGCATGTTTAACATCTTAAATGATCCCTCAGTGCCATACAACTACTGGGCACTTTGCATAAACCTGCGCTTCCACCAGCGTTTTATCTGAGCTTGTATTTAGTGCTGCTGGTGGCATTATAACAGATAAGCGTATCTGTTTGTCCACTGGCAATGCTAACAGGAGAGAGCTTCTCTCTCACTGACAGCTCACTGCTGGAAGAGTCTGGAGACTGCATATCAATATTATTACCCTGATGAAGTGGTGGTGAGTCACGAAACGCGTTGGTTGTTTACTGGATTTTACACTTTAACAATAAAGTTTGAAACTACAGGTGGCTCTCTTGTGCCTTATTTTCTACTAGGAGACATTTTCTTCTATATGACTACCTACACGAGGCTAAAACATAGGAATTATCTGATTCACCCCGGTTACCCAGAGGCTACAGAGTGCGACCACCAGCGGAATAAACCTATCTATAAGACGCTTTATAGTCTCTACGGTTGTTGGCTCATGAGCGTATTGCCCATGCCCCAACAGCGGAAATAATAAGTACAAAAACATTTTTGTCCTAAATAGCTGTTGGCTCCAAACTAGCTTGTTATTTGGGAATTTAACCCCCCTCCTTCTTTTTGTCATCCCCTCTCCAATACACCATCACCTTGAGAACCTGTTATTCAGGAACAAGGAACAGAAAATTGGCAGAGAACCTGAACTTTAAATGCTAACAGGTTGACTCAGATAAAAATGAACAAGGCCTGGATCGCTCCTGATTTTTCAACTCCACCACAGGAGAGCTGATTAAGGCATTTTCAAAATGTACTTTAAGATGCACCACACAAGGTTTGTGGTTGTGGTTGATGTGTTTTCTCCTCCTTCTCATCCAGAGTGTATATATTCGATGAACTCTAATTTTTTAAGAGGGTCAGCTCAAGTGCAGGCCCTCAACTAAAAATTTTTATAGGGTGCACTGAACAGCGTGCACTTGCATCTAGTGTTTTACAGCTTCTGTTCACCTGCAGACACTCACATATAATGTTTTAGAGCGTCTGCTCATCTGCAGGCTCTTGCATCTAATAAATGACATGAGGACGTGGCACCATACTGTCTTGGGTAGCCTAAGCCACTACAAGACAACAACAATGGGATAGTTTTCGGTAGGCATATAAGTAAATATGTACAAAAAAGATAATTTGCAATGCACATTTTGTACATATTTTTATTTACCTATATGCCTACCAAAAACTATCCCGTCCTGGTTGTCTTGTAGTGGCTTAGGCTACCCAAGACAGTGGGGTACCTTGTCCTCATGTCATTTATTCTAAATTCTGGGATATGGCAGCTTATATAGGATACAATTTGTATGGGCGTATTCATTGTTTCATTATCTCTTGCATCTAATGTTTTACAGCATCTGCTCACCTGCAGACACTCACATACCATGTTTTAGACTGTCAGCTCAACTGCAGGCACTCGCACCTAATGTTTTAGAGCAGCAGTTGAACAGCATGCACTCGCATCTAATGTTTTAGAGTGGCAGCTCACCTGCAGGCACTCACATGTCATGTTTAGGGTGTCATTTTTCCTGTAAAATATTTTTGGGGGGAATTTTGGAAGTGTTTTTGTCTGTAAAAGTGGCGTACAACTCGGACAAACCCAAAACAGATGAAAACTAGTGTTGAGCAATAATATTCTAAATTCGAATATATTCAATGAATATCCGACATTCAAGAATTTGAAATATTTCGCGAATGTGGAGCATATACCTCATATTTTGCTTCAACATTGTTTACCAGCATACATTGTGCATATTTGTGCGCATTGCAAATGTATATGCGCAATATACTGGCTAAGATCACAGAATGAAGAAGAGAAGCTGTAAAGCTGCATTACAGTGCGCCATGGAAGGCAATAGGAATAGGAAGGCAGTTGAATCAAATTTTATGAATTGTGAATGTTCCTTTGTATATTCGCGAAATTACGCAAATTTGAATATATCATATGCTGCTCAACACTAATGAAAACATCCAAAGGTATATGTATTCAACCCCTGAATATTAAATTATTGTTTTATGGATTCGCACTTTACCCAATTTATCAAAAAGATATACACAAATTAAACTATACATAGAAACACACACTCGTATATGCATGCAATATATATGCTTTAGTGTGTCAGCAAATAGATGCAGGGAGGTTTATGCAAATTGAGCTATGTTTACACTCAGTTGAGTATGTTATCACATTGTTGATGATTACAGAAACATTTAGGACTTTTGTCAAAGACACTTGGGTCTTTCGTTTTAAGAGTATTAAGCAATGTCTGAATCAGGCGTACCTGTGGTGAGTGACAATTGCCCTTCATAAAGATTCCTTAAGTGAACCAAGCCTATGCCTCAGGTGAGACCACATGCTCTAAATCTGACTGCGAATGAGATTTAGGAGCGGAAGGCTGTCACTTTCTGACAGTTCAATACCTCAGATAATGTACTCAAGCCTCGTTTAAACACTTTAGTGTGTTGTTACAGAGGGCCCTCTGGCACAGGTTGTAAAGAGGGGGAACCAAAAATGCTAGCCCAAGTCCCACTAAGAGGAACTATTGGAGTGTCACACATAGTAAAAGACACAGACAGCATTGTGGTGGACATGCAAGCATACTTAGAAGCACAGTAGCTCACACATTTATACTTACATCAATGTTTAAGTCATAGTCAGTAAGAGGTCACCAATAATTTCAGCCTAATGCTTGTTAAATTATAATTTTTTCTCATTAATCTATACTAAATACCCCAAAAGGAAAACACTTAAATTAAAAAAAAGATATTACAGTTACATTGCATTCTGACATTTTGCCCTGTCCCTTATAAGGTAGCTTAGGTGCCTCCCATTTCTCTCCCTGCTGAGATGTTTCTGCATCTTGATTGGAGTCCACCTATTGTAAAATACATGTATTGAACATGGTTTGGAAAGTCATACACCTTGCAGAACTCCAAAAGTTCTATCAGAGCGAAAAACAGTAAGTGATCAACCCGGATCAGACATGCCGGTATTTACCTGTTCAATCGCAATTTCTTTGGATAGGGATCAAGGATTTCGATCCATGGATTGATTGCCTCAGGTGGTGCACATCAATTCCTAGAACAATCATTGTGCGAACAGGGAAATCTAGAGTTCAGAAGCAGATTTATTGCACCGATCTGGGGAAGGCTGAAAACAAACATGCTTCTCAAGGATAAAGAGTCTCAATGAGAGAAGTGAGCAAGAACCCAATGGTCCCTCGATAAGTTCCACAAGTCATGTGTGGAGATGAGAAATTCACACCCTAAACACATGCCTATATACTAGCGAACCCATCCCCAAATGGAAACAGGAAATAGAAAAAGTTTACCCCCAAAAAGTATAAAATAATGCCATTTTAATTCTATTGACACTTTTTGACACTTATTGATGCACTTTAGATATGCATGCATTTTTATTTTTAACCACTTTAGCAATAGTAGAGTGTTGTACCGTGTTAGCCATCGATAAATAGAGAGAGTTTGGAGTTCAAGTGATACCGTTTATTGGCTAACTGAAGTCATTAGAAAAGCAAGCTTTCGGGATATTAGCCTGAAGAAGGGATCTGCGATATCCCGAAAGCTTGCTTCTCTAATGACTTCAGTTAGCCAATAAACGGTATCACTTGAACTCCAAACTCTCTCTATTTTTAACCACTGAAACTTGGAAGGTCTCTGTATGATTATGTATACATGATTTATTTTGACAAACTGGTAAATTTCCCTTTCTTTGGATAAAACCAATCAAACTTTTTGATATTGATGTGTCTCAGATCTTTAATTCATCTATATTTCATGTTTGTATTGTTAAGTATCCATCCTATGTATATATGTAATAATTATTATTCTGTATATATATATATATATATATATTTGAATAATTTGCCCATTATGTATATATATCATAATTTTTAAAACAGGAACATACATAGATCAAATTATGTACATATCATGTATAGTGAGTGCATTTTTATATATGTCACACTTATGATTGACATTCTTATCTCAAGACATGATCTGCCAATGTAGTAAAGATTATAATAAACCTTCTACATTCCTTTATTCTTTTTCCTTTATCCATATCATATATGGTTAATTATCTTCATCTACCCCCTAGGTATAGACAGTCTTACAGTTTACGCTAAGATACTGTGTTTTTAAGTGGTATTAATAAAATTGTGAACCTTAAACTATTTATAATTGTGGGGACATGCTAGTGGAGGGGCAGTCATCAGGATGGAAACTGTGAGCTCTTAAGCTGGGCATACACGTACCAATTCCTGCACGATCCGATCCCCGATCCGATGCCGTGTGTGCTCCCACATCCCTCAGGGATTGGGTCGTGCAGGAATTGGAAGCTGCAACTGATGAGAATTGGGCTAAAATCACCCATCCTGTCGGATCGCACAGTTATCCGACAGGATGATAACGTTTAGTCTGATTCCATTAGTTCAGCTGGGGACGGCTGCCCCCAGCCGAACTAATGAGCTGCAGATGCAGAGTGCCGTCCAATTCTCGGCACTAGCAGGTGGGCGTGATGAGGTCATCAAGCTGCCTGCTTCTGCATAGAATCGCATAAGGAATAAACAGTAAAGCGTACCGTCTATTCACAGCTTTAGGAGGGACAATGACCCAATTGGTTTGGCTAATGTTGCAGAATAGGAGTCACACTTATTCAGGAAAACCCACCAAACTAGTAGGGTTTTGAGACTGGTAGCTAGTACTAGTTTCTTTGGGGTATTAAGGTTTTACTGGAAAATTGGGCAAAGACAGGGGCATAACTTTGTAATATATTTTTCTTATTAAAAGCTGTGACCAATTTTTTATTCCACTTTTTCATCTAATTTATTATCACATGTCTTTATTTACTTGATGTTAAGGGAATTTAAGGGGGGTATGGGTATTTTCAGTGCTAGCACCCAAATCCAGTTCTATCCTCTTTTTTTCTACCAATTTGAAACCCCTGCACATGCCCAGGAGCATGCATGGGATTACTGCCATAAAATATAACAAGAGATGGGCAGGAATGTTACTAAGGCAAAATCTAAAAAATGCTTTGTGTTATGAAAAGTTTGTTTAACCATCTAACACCATTCTCTCCACTCTCCACTACACATTTTGATTTTCCCGTTCGATCGACCTAAAACGATCGATTTTAAAGTTGATCGATCAAAAATCGATGCCTGTCCACATGATTTGATCGATCTAGTTCGATCAAAATTGGACAAAAGTTTGATCTAAAAATTATCGGACATGTCAGAAAATTTTGATTGTTCGAATGTACATCGAATATTATTTTGTTTTGCCGATTTTGGTTCGATTTAAATATTATGCATACTTACAAATCTATTGGCACACATTTTGGTGTTTTTACGATCAACTTCCTTCAGTTATTCTTTTGATCCATCGAATCAACATCGATCAAATATTGGTTTCTCCATGTGGGAAGTAGTTTATCGTACTTTGTTCGATCGAACCAACGGCGATCAAAAATAATGATCCAATCTGACATGGATTGTAGGGAAATTGAAACGTGTATGGGGGTCTTTAGGAGTCTAGAATCTTGCTTTGTGCAAGGCTTAAAGCAGGATATGTGCCACTGGATGGTTATAAAGGTGAAAATAAAAGAAGAAAAAAAAGAGGATGAAGGATGAAAATAAATAATGTTGATACATTAATAAAACGTTTTTAATTCATATAAAATAATTGTGTTAGCAACATGTGGGTGTTTAAGTCCTTTAAGTCTTTACAAAGGCCTTCTGCTACACTAAAGTATTTCTTTGACATTTGCATGCACTAAGAGCAAGCTGCAAAGTAAACACTACAGGAAATGTAATTTGCCATGTATGATATCAAGCACATGAAATGAGGTGGTGGAGAAATGCACTGTACTAAAATACGTGGGGATTAGAACCAGGCTTAAGGGCTATTGAGACCAACATACAATACTGTCTGCTACCACTGGAGGGCCATTGAGACACACACAGATATTAGCATTTGAGTGTCTATTTAAAGCGTACCTAAACTCAAAAATAAAAAGCAACACCAAATAAATGTAATTACATTTTTACTTACCTCTTAACTGTTCCAATAGCTACGAAGTTGCGAAAAGCCAATTTCAGGTGAGAATGCAAAAACATGTGAGGGCAGTGACCTATCATGTGGTCTATAGCACATCAGTCAGTTGTAGGAAACTGCGCCTGTAAGCTCAATATGGATGTCAAACTTTAGTTTTTGGTGGTTAATGTATATTGGTACAGATGGCAGTAATAGTTACTAGTGTTCATCGCAAATATTCAGATCTCACATTTTGTTTCCGAATATCAGCACTTCCAGAATTTGCAAAGATCTCAAAAATAGTGCTATATCTTCATAATTTCAAATATTCAAGATTCTGGGAAAGTTCTATGCATTGCCTTCACAAAAAAGGCATGTACAAGTGCTGATATTCACATTGTATTATTTCTACTTGCAAATTCACATTCTGGCACTAGATGTAGCTGCATTAATATGCAAGTGTACAGGTGCTGATTCTTGGAATGAAGGTAATAACGGCTGGAGAAAACAAATTGTCGAATTTACTGTGAATATTAGGCAAAACAATTGTGATATAATACGAATATTGCCTGTGTTGCTTATCACTAATAGTTAAACAAATTGTGTATTTTCAGTGAACTCATACATCCATGATCAAATGGGGACCTAATCCCTTGATCTGCAGTGTTTTTAAACTTATTATATTTGGTATCTGGCAACTTTCATACAGGTAATATTTAATGTGGTGTTTTAATATATACAAACAGTCCTGGCCAAAAGTTTTCAGAATGACACAAATATTAGTTTTCACAAAGTTTGCTGCTAAACTGCTGTTAGATCTTTGTTGCAGTTGTCTCTGTGATTAACTGAAATATAATGATAAGCACTTCATATGTTTCCAAGGCTTTCATTGACAATTACAGAAGATTTAAGCAAAAGGTCAGTATTTGCAGTGTTGACCCTTCTTTTCCAGGACCTCTGCAATTCGATTGGGCATGCTCTCAATCAACTTTTGGGCCAAATCCTGACTGATAGCAACCCATCCTTTCATAATCACTTCTTTGAGTTTGACATAATTAGTTAATTTTTGTATGCCCACCACCTCTTGAGGACCACAAGTTCAGGCCATGGACCCAAAATGTCAACGTT
>CM070036.1:84569617-84631377 GCA_036250615.1 Ptychadena robeensis | reverse complement strand
TTCCTTTAAGTTTTTTTGGGATTTTGTTAATTTTCATGGCAAAGAATGATTATGCAATTCATCTGAACACTTTTCATTACATTCTGGATAGAGTATATGCAAATTGTTTGTTTTTTTTGTATTGTCTGGGCTCCCCCACCCATCCATCAGCAGACCCCCTCCCATCAGCCGTATGTTTGATTCCATATTTGTATAACAGTACTGCTTATAAAACTACTAAGAATAGTTTAAAAAAGTAACAATCAGCTATAGTTTATCATACACCATTAGAATGTACGTTGAAATCAGTAAATCATCTCTGTTGATCCATGACCATATTTTATGTTTATCTTTGACCATGCCTTAATAATTAAGATTGATTACATTACATAACATTACATTATTGATGCTTAATTATGTATATTTATTGATATTGACACTGTATATCATATATTTTATCTAGTATTCCCTCACTTAGGAGGCTTGTGTATGAGAGAAATGCGTTGGATGGTTCTCCCAGACATTCTCACTACAAATACTCTCAGAGACAAGATTTTGGATACTGTAACCGTTTTTTGCAAAGTGTTGTCTGTAGGGTAGTGTTCTATCCTTTGGTGAGAATTCTGCTGGATTAACTCTAGCCCAAACTCATTCTCTCATACCATTTAAGGCTGCCATACTCAGCCCGAGTAGGTCAGGCAGACCTACTCCGATATGCACCGGAGTGCAAACGTGATGACGTCATCACGTTTGCACTCCGGTGCATTATGGGGCCCCTTCAGTCGGCTGGCACCCTTTGTGTGCCGGCCATAAGCTTCAATGAAGACACCGGTCTTCATTGAAGCTTATGGCATCGGCTTGCATCGGCCAGAGAATACGGACATGTCCGTTCTCTGGCAGGCCGAGCAGTGGGGCGACAGGGATCTGTCGCCCCATGTGGGCACATGCCGATTAGCGGCGTTTTTTTAACCTGAACGACGGCACGTGCGCGCACGCCCGTCGGTCAGGTTAAAAATCGGCCGCTTATCGGCATGTGTATGGCTAGCATAACATTTGCTGGATCACTCTGCCAACTCAAGCTTCATGGACTAGACAGAAGATTAGAAGACCAATCTAGTACTTACACTTTTCACCTCAGTTTTCATAAAAGCATGCAGGCTAGTTTCCAGCACTCTTTCAGAATATATCTCTTCCAGATCAACCTTTCTTTACAAGTTAGTGTAGATTATGCAACGTTTAACATGTCTGTGATAGGGACATTGTCACATATGGCGCACACGATGGTCGGACGCAACATGGGTCATCTGCTGGGCGGTTTTTCGGGCTTTTACCTCATAGACCTATCCTAGGGTCATTTTCAAAACAACCCGCGCCTGAAAAATATAAAAATAGTAGAATGCTGAGAAGTATGCAGCAAATTAGCATTCAAGTAAGCATGTTTTTTTCTGCTGCTCATAATTACATACATGTCTGCTGTAAAATAAAATATTCGCCCCCCCCCCCAAAAGGTAAGGGCAGGGATTAGATGATGGCATTTAATACTAAATTCTTCGTGATAATAGTGTCGAGCGTAAATATTTTCAAATCACAATTATTTTTGAGAATATCATGAACTCATAACGACCTCTAATATAGTGCTATATCTTTGTATTCTCCAATATTCGAGGTTCTGGGGAAACTATTATTCATTGCATTTGAAAAATTTGCATGTACAGGTTTTCACAATTAAATACTTGTATACAGCTGCTATTTCACATTCTACCACTAGATGTCACTGTGATAGCACATTGTGTTCACAATAGTCACATGTACAAGTGATGATTCTCACATTAAGTAATAATAACAGGAGTTCTTGAATTTTTTAATATATACTATATTTGGAGAAAAATTTGCGAAATGTTACAAATTTTTATATTACCTATGCTGCTCATCACTACTTCATAATAGGATCTCCCCCTTTTTATTTGCTGCTGCCTGTCCTTTCTCATTGATTCGTGGAGGGATAGACAGTCTCTTTCAGTACATTTCCATGTTACCCCTCCAGTGCTTAAATATAAAGGGAAACAGGAATTTTCAAAAAATTTTGAAATTACTTTCTCAAACCTTTCACCTAAAATATGAGAGGTGGTAGGGCAAATAGTAAGTAAACAGTGGGGATCAAACTGCATGACCTGGGGTGTTAAAAGTATAACTTTTTTAAAAAGCTCTAGATGAGGGCTCTCAGACAGCACACAGGCTGCTTCACTGCAGCCTGTGTGCTGTCTGAGAGCCCTCATCTAGAGCTTTTTAAAAAAAGTTATACTTTTAACTCCCCAGGTCATGCAGTTTGATCCCCACTGTGTACTTACTATTTGCCCTACCACCTCACCAGAAGTTGGAGCACATACTGTACAAGCTTCAGATTGTGGTCAATCTTGTTATAACTTTTGAACTTGGCCACATCATTCATGGAACTGATATAGCAATAATTTAGACAGGATAATCCAACAATGCAGAGATATACCAACAATGTTCTTATACAGCGTCCAATGGTGGCAAAAAGAAAGGTAATTTATTTCTGCCTTGCTGAGTTGTATAGGATGGCTACTTGATAGTAGGATCTTTCTTTGATGAGTAGGATCCTGGGGCCTTAACACTGATATTTGCTCATACAATACCCCTGGTAAAATGTCAGTTTCCTGTACTGTACAAAAATGAGACAAAGATAAATCATGCGGGAACGCTTTCCACCGTTAATGTTACCTCTAAACTGTACCGCTCAAACAAAAACAAACTGAAATCTTTTAGGCGGAGGGAAGAAAAAATATTAAAATAAAATATGATTGCATAATGTACATACTTTGTTGAAGCACCTTTTGGTTTTTATTACAGCACTCAGTCTTTTTAAGTATGAGTTTGGCACATTTTGACAAGATTTGCCCACTCTTTGCAGAAACACTCCAAATCTGTCAGCTGACTAAAAATCAGCCCCCCTTCCTCATTAAGAAATTAGGTATATTATTAGCAGCATCAGAAAACAAAACAAAATGGGTGTTTTCAAAACATATCTTTTTGAATTGTGGCCAAAAGTTCAACCTTGGTTTCATCAGGCCATAACCCTTTTCCCACATGCTTTTGGGAGACTTCAGAGGTGTTTCTGCAAAATGTAGCCTGGCTTGGATGTTTTTCTTCGTAAGAAAAGATTTTTGTCTTGCCACTCTACCCCATAGCCCAGACATATGAAGAATATGGGAGATTGTTGTCACATGTACCACACAGCCAGTACTTTGCAAATATTTCTGCAGCTTTTTTAATGTTGCTGTAAGCCTCTTGGTAGCCTCCCCGACCAGTTTTGAAGGGACATCCAGTTCTTGTTAATGTCACTGTTGTGCCATATTTTCTGCACTTGATGATGACTGTCTTCACTGTGTTCCATGGAATATCTAATAATATTGGTAATTCTTTTTTACCCTTCTCCTAACTGATATCTTTAACAATGAGATATCTTTGATGATTTGGAAGCTTTCTGTGGACCATGGCTTTTGCTGTGGGATGTGACTAAAACAATTTCAGGAAAGACCAACTAGAGCATCTTAACTTTATTTGGGGTTCATCAGAGGGTAGTATAAATGATGGCTGGTTTATGCTCACTCCTATTTAACATAATTATGAATGTGAAATTAAATACTGCTACATGGGTGTGAGGGTGTGCACACCACATGCAACCACATTATTATAGTGTTTTTTGTTTTCTTCCCTTCACCTAAAAGATTTCAGGTGTTTATTCAACTGAGAGGTATAGTTTATAGGTCAAATAAAGGTGGAAAAAGTTCTGAAATGTCTCATTTTTGTACAGCACAGGAACATTTTACCAAGGGTGTGTAGACATTTTATATCCACTGTATGTACAACTTCCTGGGTTTAGGAAAGAAGCTTACCCATTTTCTCCTCCACTTCGTCCACAGCACCCCAAACAACCTACTCATTTTCTGTTGCCTCATTGCTTTACACATTATGGCCAAAGACAGATATGGCCTTCTTGGTAAAGTTATGGTGGCTGCATACTTGTTTCTGTACTATAGAACAGGCCATAAAGCTGTAAAAGAGGTATTGTCTTAAGCTAAAACTGAAGTAGAAGTGAAGCCAGCAGATGCTGCCCATGGTTGTGATTTGGGCGTCGTTGTTCTTACACTCCACCATCAGTTACTGTACAAATACCAAAAGTGAATAAAAGTGAAGAACCCTGGGTATAGAAGTGGTCTCAACCTGTGCAGCAATGCTGTCAAATGAATTGGGGAGAAAGACTTTAATGACCATTTAACATTTTTTCAGCACCATCAACAGCTATTGCAGTGTGGTGGAAATACACTTAAACCTGTATATTTTATCTGTGTATATATTTGTGAATTAGGCCATGACCTGATGTATAAAATGGTGTATATAGCTTTAAGAAATCTATCTATTATGTACAGCAGCTGCCAGGGGATGAAGTCATGATTCTTTTGACTCTCTTTTGCTTTTTTTGCTTTCTGCCCTGTAACGTATAATTCCCTCCCACCGGGCAGTGGATATAAAACTAGTTGTTTGGATTCTTCCCAGGCTTTTTGCTGGTAGCTTGCAGTTCCATTGATAGGGGCAGTATACCAGGTCCACTTTGTGTATTGGGGACATTTCTACACCATTTCATTAATAGGAGCAGTATGCCAGGTCCACTCTGTGTATTGGGTACATTTCTACACCGTTCCACTAATAGGGCCAGTATATCAGGTCCACTTTGTGTATTGGGACATTTGTACACCGTTCCACTAATAGGGCCAGTATACCAGGTCCACTTGTTTTTAGGGGACATTCCTAGTCCACTTAAAATTACCAGCACCATCATACAAAGTTCTCTAATTAATTGTGGACATTTCTAGACCACGTTAAATTACCAGCACTATCATACAAGGTTCTGTGATTTATTGTGGACATTTAAGAGATCACTTAAAATTTTCTGCTGTATTATACAAGGTTCGGGATTTACTGTGTACATTTCTAGACCGCTTTACATTTTCTGCTTTATCATACAAGGTTCTGTGATTTTTTGTGGAGATTTATATTTTACATATGCATTGTCTTAAATAAAAATTAACTTAAATGAAAAATGAGCGATAAGGGACAGGGAAGTGGTTGTGGTGCTGGTGCATGCAAAGGCAGAGGCCCTGGTCCAGTGTGAACAGTTGGTCTGTTGGATTTCAGGTTGAGCACCACCCTCTCTTCCACCAGGTCAAGTCTCTGTAGTCAAGACCCTGGTCTGATCGTCCTTCCTTCCACCATGTTGAAGTAATCCTACACTCAGATATTCGGAGGAGCTCTTCACACCGCCACAATTACAGTTGAACCCTCTCATACAGCACGCTGGAGGAGGGACCCGAGATATTGTGGCCTGATTTCCAAAGTCTTGAGCCTTTGCAATCATTCATTCACGAAGTGAATGATTATGAGACACAGTTGCCAAACACTGTGGACAGCAGTTCAGAAGGGGAGAAGTCCGCAGCACGGCAACAGGCTGGAAGAGGCAGTGGTGTGGCAGTGATGTGGCAAAAGGGAGAAGACGGGCCACACCAAACAGGCCTGAAACTGTGACCCTGAGCGCCACCATGCGGAAATCTACCTTGCTAAGGGGTAGGTGATCTGAGCAGCAGAGGGCAATTGTGAAATACCAGCTGCAACATGGTCGTCAACTGGCACAATTCTTAAGCGAGGAATGGGCATTGATGTCAAACCTACAGTACAGGACAAAAGTTTGGACACACCTTCTCATTCAATGTGTTTTCTTTATTTCATGACCATTTACATTGGTAGGTTCTTACTAAAGGAATTAAAACAATGAACAAACACATGTGGAGTTATGTACTTAACAAAAAAAGGTGAAATAACTGAAAACAGTGACACGGGAGCAGCGGTGACACCAGTGGATCTCGGGTGTGGACCCACTGGGCCAACTTGCATGATTGGCAAGAGTACAATCTGGGGTGCGGAGTCTAAGGGACTACCCGGTATTCACCAGAGCTCCCCGCGAAGGGAGTTGGATTTGGCTGCGGGTAATCCCCAGGTCGCAGTCCCCAAAAGCACCCGTGCAAGCTGGCTGGCTGAATAGGTACGAGGTATCAATACGGAAGTCTATATACACTTGCCAAGGTCGGTAGCCGGGAGATGAGACGGGATGCGGGTATGCAGTACCGAGGGTTGAGGCGAAAGCGTAATCCACAAAACAAGCCAGGGGTCAGGAGCTGGGAGGTCAGACAGGATGCGGGTATGCAGTACCGAAGGTTGAGGCGAAAGGATTTCCAGGAAACGAGCAAGAGGTCAAGAGCCGGGAAGTCAAACAGGAATCACAATGAATACACATAGGAGCACAAAGTCCAGGCGTCTTCCTGTCAGCCCCATCCAGCTAGATAAACATCCGGAGGGAGGAGCGACTGAGTAGGAGTGCAGGACCAGAATGTCCAGCAGAGGGAGCTCCAGAGAGGCTGGAAGGTTAACCCAAGGTGTCCCGGATATCAGAGCTGGAAGCAGACACAGATCCACCAGTCCTGTTAGGATCTGTGACACCACCATTTGCTCAGATTACAGCTTGGCACACTCTTGGCATTCTCTTGATGAACTTCAACAGGTCACCTAAAATGGTTTTCACTTCACAGAGGTGCATTATCAGGGTTATTTTGTGGATTTTCAGTTCATGCTTTATAAATGGGGTAGGGATCAGCAGTAGTGTTGAGCTCGAATATTCGATTTTCAAATATTTAGCTTGAATATCGCTATTTCGCGAATATTCGAGAATATATCATCGGATATCCGACGCGATCACGATTTTTAGCATAGCAATTTTATTGCGATTTCAGAATCGCAAATATATAATCGCAATCCTTTGCAATGAATGGGATCGTGATTATATAATCGCAATGCGATTTTTTAAGCGGAAATGACGGATATTCTCCCAGACGAATATCTGAGCTTTGCCTTTGAAGGCAAAGGGGCCAACAAGTGCTACACACCTCTGGGAACTCCTTCAAGACTCCTTCAGGAAAACCATTTCAGGTGACTACTGGTTGAAGTTCATCAAGAGAATGCCGAGAGTGTGGCAAGCAGTAATCTGAGCAAATGGTGGCTATTTTATAGAAACTAGAATATAAAACATGTTTTCAGTTATTTCACCTTTTTTTGTTAAGTACATAACTCCACATGTGTTAGATTATTGTTTTGATGCCTTCAGTGAGAACCTACCAATGTAAATGGTCATGAAATAAAGAAAACACATTGAATGAGAAGGTGTGTCCAAACTTTTGGCCTGCACTGTATGTGAAATTTTTAAAAACTTTGATGAATCCACAAAGATGGTTAGTGGTGATAACGCTATCATCAGTGTAACCATCCCACTGCTGTGTCTACCTAAACAATCACTTCTCACAGTTCACGAGGGCGCTCTGAATGTGGCAGAGGAGGAGATAACACAGGGTAATAGCGAGGCCATCCACAGTTTGGCTTCACAGCATGACTTGGAGCATCAAGAGGAGGAGGAGGCAATGCTGACAGGTTGATTCAGATCAAAAAGAACATGGCCTGCACCCAGCTCATTCGCTCTGGACGTGCAAAAATTGCACTGAACGAGCTGGGTTCATCTGCCCCTGAGAGGTTCCCTGCAGCGCTGGCTTACCTGATCCGGCGTCCACAACGGCTTCACTCCACTGCTGCAGGCTTCCGGGAGTGGAAAAGATCCCTCTCCACCCCCCCTTCCCTATGTCACGTCATTACGTTCGTGAACAGGGGGGAGGGGGAAGAGGGATCTGCGGCATGCTTTTTAACTTTTAACCACTCCGAACAAAGTATTCTATTTAGAAATTGTGTTCAGAGTGGTTGGATTGAGAAATCTCAGAGTTTGCTCTGAGATCGCAGCAGAAGTCTCTCCTCCCCAGCCGGTGTCACATACTACTTCCTGGACTCCATCTCAGAAGAAACAGCAAGTTTTCACAATTCAATTGCTCTGATCACATTTTCTAAATAGAGGAGTGTGATCAGAGTGATTCAAGTATGGAAACTGTTTATTCTGAGATCGGAGAAGTGCTCCCCTCCCCCCTGGAGTCCTCCTGGAGGCTTGGGAGAAGAGGAGGACTCAGCTGATCTGCCGATATCAAAGCAAACAGTAAGTTTCACAATCCAACCAATCTGTTTAGAGTGGTTTGAGTTTTAAAACTTACTGCTTTCAAATCAGACTGAATACAGCTTTCTGCTTAGAAAGCTGTATTCAGTTTGAATAAAAATTAAAAGCACACTGAAAAAAAATCCCCCCCCAAGGCCCCCCCCCCTATGTCATTTAACTCTCTAACCCCAGTGTGATGGTCCTGATGACATTACACTGGGGGTGGAGGAGCCAAATTCTAAAGAGACTTGTACTGGATACAGTACAACTGATACTGTATCCAATACAATTAAAAGTAGAAAAAACACACACAAAACACTGTCAATTGAAATCTCTCATACTAAAGAAGTATTTTAGAGATTTCATCACCAATTGATACCTTTCATTACATTTTTTTAAAGTTACATTAAAAAAATTTAATTATTTTTTACATAATTGTTCATTTCACACATTATTATAGTCGGGATGTTTACTAGACCCTTTGTACAGACAGATTTTGGTTAGTTACAGGCCTACAACATTAAAGTCTATGGCGCGTTATTGGTACATAAAATATGTACCTTAGCAGTGCACTAGGGAGGTTAATGGACAAGTGTTGAGCGACAATATTCGAAATTCTAATATATTCGACAAATATCCATCATTCAAGAATTAGCAATATTTCGGGAATGTGCACGCAGATATTCGCAATGGAGGATATTAGCCATATTATGCTTCAACATTGATTACCGGCATACATCACGCATATATGTGCGCATTGCAAATGGATATGCGCAATACACGCAGTGCTTGTATTGGCTAAGATCACAGAATGAAGAAGAGAAGCTGTAAAACTGCATTATGAATTTTTGGTAATCATTGCGCACGGGCGCGCAATGGAAGGCAATTGAATACAGACAAATCAAATTTTATGAATTTCGAATATTTCGAATTTGAATATACCATATGCTGCTCAACACTATAATGGACTTGAAAGTATGTGGTTGACTCTTATTTTCTCCTCCTTATCCTCCTGCTGTTTTCCTCATCCAGAGTGTATATATTCCCTGCACTTTCTTTTTTTTTAATACTGTCAGCTCAAGTACAGGCCCGCAATGTTAATTTTTTTAGCGTGCACTGAACAGCGTACACTCACATCTAATGTTTTACAGTGTCTGCTCACCTGCAGGCACTGCCATATATTTTTAAGACCGCCAGCTCAACAGCATGCACTTTCATGTAAGGTTTTGGAGCATCAGCTCAACTGTAGGCACTGCCGCATAATGTTTTAGAGAGCCAGCTCAACAGCATGGCCTGTCAGGTAATGTTTTAGAGTGTCAACTCAACTCCAGGCACTGCCTTATAATGTTTTGTAGTGTTATTTTTCATGTAAAATTTTCTCAGAGGGGGATTTCGGTTGTGTTTTTGTCAGCTTGTAAAAGTGGCGTACAACTCGGACAATTTGGTTCTCAGCAGCGACTTGGGAGTTCAAGATGCATGCATGCTTCCAGACCATTTGGGTGGTGTTTCTGTAATTTTCTGACCTTTTCTAATGGACCAGGCACCCTCCCCTCATCCAGGCAGGTGGTGCCTGGTTGTCTACCATTGACTTGCATTGCCTTGGGTGCTCGGTAGAACACACAAATATCGAGATGAATGTGGACCGAACACCTTAACACTTTGGTGCTCGCTCATCACTAGTCATTTATGTGTAACCCTGACTTTTTAACCTGCTACTGCAGCACTATTAAAAGCTTTACTTTGCAGTGCAGTAAGTTGTAAGTAAAGTAAAAAAGAAAAAACCATAACAACAATACAATGCGATAAATGTAAAAAAGTTGAAACCAATACACATACATATTAAGTAGTGATGGCCGAACTGCCCGCAAGGCGGACAGTTCGGCCGCGAACAAGCATGTTCGCCCTCCTTCTCGCCGGCGGACAGTACGGGTGTTCGACCCGCCCTGTCCGCCGGCGAGAATGAGCCCTCTATTCTTTCTCCGGTGGGATCATAAGCAGCGAGATCCCGCCGCAGGAAGAATATTTTCACTGAAGACCGGGAAGAGAACCCGGTCTTCAGTGAAAAACCGGCTCGCAAACCCGGATGTGATGTCAGTGACGTCACATCCGGTTAGCACACCAGGAACTATGCGTTCCAGGATGCGGTCCAGTCGCCGGATGTCACTGACGTCACATCCGGGTTTTCCGATTTAAATTCCCCGTCTAGAGGCCCAATGTTTTATAGTTATTGAATGGTCTTGTTGTAGGTCTTCCACTGCTTTCTGTAGGGGTGTAGATAAATTGAAACGGTGTGAATTTGATGTCATCTGTTCAATCTCTTTAGTCACTACGTCGACAAAAGTCTGCAAAGCCGTGCATGGCTTATAGCCGGGAAGGATAGTGACTTGTTTTTCACTTGTGGGATTAAGAATCCTGATGTTGTAGGTGTAGGTGGTAAGGGTTCCACAATTTCATCTTCCTCTGGATTGCATTCGTTCCACAGTACTGTCAGTATTTTTAAAGTTCTGAATTCTTCAACTTTCCAATCCTTAAATAGTCCGTAATCCGGGAGTTGTAATCTAGGATCGTCTTTTTGGTGTAGAGTCTTTAGAATTACTTTTCTTGCAAAGAGTTGTACATCTTTCACCAGTTCAAATTTATCAATTGTCTTATGAGGGCAAAAACTTAGTCCCAGGGACAGGACAGTTTTTTCATCGTCAGTCAAGGTTCGTGATGATAGGTTGACAATTTGGAGACCATCGTTTATTTGTTGCGTGTTAGATATTGATCAATGTTTTTCGATTTTTCGGTTTTCTTCTTTTTGGGCTGTTGCTCTGTGCCTTTGTTTTTTGTTCTGCTGGTTTGTTTGCCTGGCTCTAAAAAAGGCTCTGGTGGATTGGTATCTGAATTTAATTGAGGTATGTTGCTGCCTGGTGTCTCATAGGGCTATATGTGGGGGTGGGCCTTGACTTCGGGGCTGCTTATCCCTCTCCTTGTTCCTCAGCATACCGCATGCTACTCCATTTGGCCCCTGAGGTGAATGCCCCCCACTACCTAGGGGCTTACAAGCTGGTGCCGCTAGTGGATTGTCCGCTCTGGTGGGTACCCCGCCGGTTTTCCCAGGAGCTTGACCTGCATTTCCAGGCATTACCCCACCATACTGTTATAAACTGAGACGCCCTATCCACCGCCATGTAGGTAATGACTATGTAATGTACAGGATGCTATGTATACCTTTTGAAAAGGATTTTAATTGTTGATTTTACAATATAGATATACCACTCCATGTACCTCCCTGAGGAAGCCTAAAAGGCGAAACGCATCAGAGGAGAGTGGGGAGCTACTATGGCTTAGTGATATCGTAACATTTTATATGCTTGATGGATTTTTTTTAATATTTGATATGTGTGTTTTATACTAAGTACTGGTGGACAAAATTCCGGGTGTGGCCTTCCTTGCATGGAATTTAGTGCCACACACCTGAACTATCCACACAGTTCCCCTTCTTATTTATATATGTATTGACTTGCTTCATACTTTGGTCCACTTTTGTTAATAAAGACCTTTAATATTTAAAACAACTGTATTTTGACTCTTTGTGCCTGCAATGCCAGACTATTAGTAAATCTCTGGGTACCTATGTACCTAGGTTTAGGGTAATATTTTCTAACTGCAACAGGGAGATATGTGTACCACACAGCGAGAAATGGGATAGAAATAAATTGATGCAATAGTGTAGTAAAACTGGACATACGTGGTTAAATTGTGTAATAGATTCAAGCACAGTTGAGCACCATGCGCGTTCACTACACTCGATTGTGTTCGAATCTATTACAAAATTTTTGCCATCTAGCCTTCCTTCGAGAGGGATTTGCTTGATTTGGTTGAAAAAGCTCAGCCAAAATCTACCCGTGTATGCCCAGCATTAGCCTTCAGATGGTCTCAGGAGAATTTTAGCAAAAAATAAAAGAAGACAAATACAGAGAGCTATAAGAGACATCCTAAGTGTAGACTTGTGTTCCCTAACCCAGATCCACTGAAGTGCAATATAGTGGACAACCTTCACAAATTTCTTGATGAACTTCCTGGGGTGAAAAAATATAATAATGCAGTCAGATCCTTATATGTACAGTATTTTTCGGACTATAAGACACACTTTCAACCATTAAAATGAATGATAAATTGTCCCTGAGTCTTATTCTTATGGTCCGAATATGAAAGAAAAACATATTTTTTTAGTCCCAACCATCCTGTGAACAATAGCTATGCATCCCAGGAGGTGGAAATGTGTTCAATTTCCTCCAGGCAAGCTCAAAAAATAACACCTACAAGAAGAGATCTTGTCTGCATTAGCACTAGCAGTACTCATTGTCCAAACGCACCGACCAACTTATGGAGAGACATTTTACAATTAGATACATTAATATTCTGCATTGCAATAAATACATTTTGTAGCAATGACATATATCTCCTCCCATATGTAAATAGATACTTATGGGTAAGTTGTTCAGTTCCAGATTTTAAAATGTGTCTCTTCATTAGTTGGTCAATGTGTTCAGAGAATGGGTACAGCTAGTGTATAAACACATGCTAAAGTTTAAGCCCTAAAGTAAACAACAGTTTCCCCTATTGGGGTAGTCCACATTATCCAAACATCTTCAAAAACTCAAAAAATTATTTACAAGAAGCATTTATAACTGAAGGCTTCATTAAGACCTAGGGTTTGGTCGCTCCCAGGTTACAGGATACAAGAATCCCCCTCAGCAATACATTTCCATTGGCTACAGTTTTTACACTGGTATAAACCATTTTTTTACTTTTTTAGTTAGTGGTGTAGTGTAGTGTAGTGACTAGTGAGGTCTCATGACACCTTTGTGAAAGGTGACGGAGGGTTTTGATTACACAAATTGATTAACCACTGGGTCAGCAGTGAGGAGATACCCAAATGTATTAACTATTTTACGAATTTGTTTATGTTGATGGGAGTAAGATGTAACAAATCTAGTATTCTGATCCTGAATTTTTTACTTTGCCCGATGGCTAGGGCCATATATCAAGTCCTCTCTAGATTTTTAGAAAGCACTCTGTAAGGCTTTTTTTTTTCTTGTCATAGCCCCTGGCTCTAAGCCTATCTTAAAGAAGATTTGAATGATGTCTGAACTGGCTGTATGGTATTGACTTAATGAGGTGATGGGAGATGGGTGAGAACTCTGGGCATGTAGTATAGTGTTGCCCGCTTTGGGCTTTCTAAATAGAGTGGAAATCAAACGTCCCTCCTGCACATATACCTCAGTGTCTTAGAATGTAATTATATACCTTGATGATGACTATAAATACATTTTAAATTGTAGCCATTGTGATGTATCAATTCCATAACTGTTCAGATATGCCAGTCCATATCATGAATGTGTAATCATGTAATAAATTGTCATCAAAAAAGAGATCCAGCTCCACCCCCCAGGTACAGGTTTGCATAGGCGAGAGCACAGCATGTACCCATAGCAGCACTCTGAAGGTATCTGAAGGTAGTGGGAACCAAGAAACATAAATATGTTATTTACAAGAATACATTTCAAGAGCTGCAAAATTAATATATTCAAATGGTGTCAAGTCATTTCCCTCTCATCTAAAATTTTCTGGACAGTTGCCATATAGCGCTTTCACGTCAATTGCTACGAGGATGCTGTTTGTGGGGATTGTTATATCATCTACTGCCCTAAGGAGATCAATTGTATCGTGTAAATAAAATGGTAGTACCTCCACAAAAGGGTGGAGATTGGAAATCTACAAAAATACTTTCCATTTTTACCATTCCAAGATATTATTGGGCGTCCCGGTGGTTGAGTCAGAGACTTATGGTTTTTTGGCAACGCGTATAATGTAGGGGTCATGGGATGGGTGACATTCAGAAAATCACAGGTGTTCTTGTCCATGATCCCTGTTTGTAGACCATCAAGGAGGAACTAATCAAATCTTTGTTTATTGATAACTAATTGTTTAGGATGAATTCTAGAGTACCAGTCTCCAATGGGTAAAATATTCGAGCACCTTTCTCTATATAGAGATCAAGACATCAAAACAGTATTTCCTCTCTTGTCAGCTGACTAAATCTCTCTCATTCTGCAAATGCTGAATAAGTGACCACATATGTTGGTTATCCTTGATTATTTTAGGTGTAGAGATTTATTCCAATGTTTTGGTGATTTGAGTCACAAAAGCATTGTAGGGTTCAACTGTAATGATGGAAACCTATATGACTTTTTCTTAAATCTGATCAATGATCCAATATTTTCAGATGCATCAATCCATATTAGATTAAAATCCTCTTCAATGTCAGTGTTTTCTACATCAATTTGTTTGTTTAATAATTGCTGAAGATCCTTTATCACTTGGAAATCAGCTGTAAAAATCCTCCCACTGTCAGGAGATGTATGCTTTGATTAATAATGAAGTACTTTTAAAAGAAGTTTACGTGCAAAGAGTTGCACATCCTTTACACTGTCAAAAAGATTTAAGGTGTCACCAGGGCAGTCCCTTATACAGGATCTCTTCCTCCTCCTGCAACAACTTATAATTAGAAAGATTTATAATTGTCAAGTGATCTTCGGATTGGTGGATTTGCGGAAAAGGGTGTTCATTTGATTGCAAATTTGGTTTGTTTTGCGCCTCCCTGATTAATTGGGGCCGGGGCACTCACTGTTTAAAAGTGTAGGTGATCTGGAGAAGTTAAATTGTTGAGCAAAGTTAGCAAGTGTGGTTAATATCAATCAATTAATATAATTTCTATATGTATTAGCACACTAATGCATTGATGTGTGTACTATGCATATCCATGGCATTTATTTTATTATAACATCAATATATTAAGTTAAATATTATACATTGTAGCTTTAAACACATTCTAGCATAGTACCCCTTCACCCCTTTACAAGGGCCCCTGCGCAGAAAGGAACTGTCAGAAAATATGAAAGCAGGTTTTTTTTTTAAGTGGTAGGCCTAAACCCATTTCCTTCTTTAACAATTAGTTTCAGAAATGTTTTCTGATGTTTTATAACTGCCAGAACTTGATTTCTTAGTGTGTGAATTGTAAGCCGCTTTGTCCTGTAACCAACTGCTGCATATATTGGACACTAAATCAAGACATGAAATATATGTGACACATCATCACAAAATATATTTTCTACAGCAAATCAGACAGTTTTTGTCAGCCCACAGGAAGGGTTGGAGTGTATATAACTCCACGTGGGCCTCCCACCTGGATGCAACAAACAAGGGAGCGGAGCGATCGATACAACCAGGGCGGGTAGCCAATTGGAGAGGAGACCTCTATGCCATGAGAAGCCCCTCTGTCTAAGAGGACTCGGTAAGTCCTGTTATAGTTCATACATGGAGTCCATTTGGACACATGGATGTATGAATGTTTACTACTGTGTTTTTCTTTAGTTAACTCCACTTTGGGAGGCAATACAGCTGGTCATACTCCCATGTGGGGAGGGTACACTGTGGGGAACCCTGCCATAAGCATGGACGTATAAAGGCATGATCATAAGGTAAATGCAAGATAATTGTATGATATGTAGAGGATTACGTTCTCACATGGAAGGTTGTTATAGACTTTATAAGGAGTGTATTGTTAAAAATAGAAGTCATTAGGAGAAGGAGGGGGTACACATGTGAGGTATAGGATAGCTCAGTATGCAAAGGTTTGTACAAATAATGTTTTTGTTTGTTTTTTTGGGATTGGTTTATGTTGGAAAAGGAGCTTTTTATTGTTAGAACACTTGAGCCACTTGAATCCATAGGGGTGGGGTAAGGGATCTATTTTATATTTACATCTCTCCCTTTATATATATGGGGGGGGGGACACTATCTAACACAATATATCACACACCCCATTTTGGGTGTAAATAAAAAAAAATGGGGGGAGGGGTGAGCACAAACAGGAATTATGGGGAAGTTGTTTTGGTTTATGCCCTATTGTTTTCAGAACACATTTAAGGGTTACACATCTGAGAAGGATAAAGAGGCAAAATCAGTAGATATTTTTGAAAAAGGGAAGCCCAGTTATGGAAGATTAAATTCATAATCATTTAAAATGGATGTAAAGCTCTAACCTCACAGGTAAAGATTACTGATAGATATACAACCACTGGCAAATAAAAATTTTTTTTTGCTTCCTGAGGGTGCTATTTCGGGACCATGAGGCGAGAGGGGGGAGGACACAGGAGAAATAAAACTACTGTTGGGAAAAGGAGGGGGCAATATAACCAATTGTCAATGTTCATTTACAGTGTGACATTCTCTTTGAGAAAATCGTTTAGGCAAAACGCATTGGAGACTCAACACACTGTGAAAATTGTATGCAAAGTGCGGTCTGAGCCCCCATACTGTAATGGAATGAAGGGGTTCCTCTTTCTCCTCCAAAATACGGGGGGACCATACTTACTTTCATATTATACTGTAAATATTGTATTGGTGAAAATCATACTAAAGCCCCCCCCCCCATACACCTTTAGATCACGCCATACAATTTCCATTAGATCTACCAACAACTTTGTAGTATAGTGGCCTCCCTGATAGAATACATAGTGATTGGAAGGTTAAGAAAGGTCCTCATATTACATGGCTTTGGTAGAAGAAAAGTTGATTGTACAGAAATTGTATGGTAAGATTGTAAGTTGTATGGGGGCTTAAGGTATGCATTAAATGATGTGTTTTTTTTATAAAATGTTATTTGTATAAAAACATTTGATTGGACTAATTTGAACTTTCAAAAAATTTGATTTGAGACCTTGGAAACCCCCATTTTTTATAACAGGTTTTGAACTCCTGTGTGAAGAGAAACTAAGATATAATCAAACCTCTAGTACAACTGAAACATCTGACTGTACCTCAACATTATATAAATAAATATTGTTGTATTGTGCAAAATCACTGTAGGCACAATAACAATGGAACAGACAACCATTTAGAAAAATGTAACTTTTTGGGAGGAGTTAAACCATTTGATCCTGACAGGTGTGCCTACAATGGTCATCTATTAGTCATATAGTTAAAAACGTTTTTGTTTTAAATGTTTAGCAGGAGTTAAGATTTTTTGGCTTCTAATTGTTGTAGGTGCAAACATTCCTGTTAGCCCCGTCAGCAATTAGTCTGCATGGGAGGGTTAGATATTTTTTTACCTGTAATCAACATTTTCCTAAGCTGGAAACTATGGGCATGTGACATGCAAAACCTTACTTTGGTGGCAAAAGAAATGTACAAATGTCAACATATGCTTTGTTTGGGGTGAGATGGCAGTGTTTAATTCTCTAGAAAAAAGATTTAGACACTATATACCAGTGATGGCGAACCTATGGCATGAGTGCCATAGGTGGCACTCAGAGCCCTCTCTGTGGGCACTCGAGCTGTCAGCCAGCACAGAAGAAAGAACTGCAGCCTATTGGCTCTCAATGCTGTCAGTTCTCTTTCCCTCTCTTCTGATTGCACACAGCACCCCATTCCTTATCCTATTATATCTTATAAGATAGTAGAGTGTGTGTTTACATGCTGTGTTTGTGTATATGAGTTGCGTATTTTTAATTCAGGTTAATTTCCAATGCTGGCGCTTTGAGATAAAAAAAAAGTGGGGTTTATATTTCAGTTTGGGCACTCGGTCTCTAAAAGGTTCACAATGACTGCTATTTACTGTATTTTCACACTATAAGACACACCAGTCCATAAGAGGAGAGTTTTGGAGAGAAAATTAAATTATAGCTGCGTTTTGATTGAATTGTAAGCCTCAATATACATTATTCCCATCTAAAATTTGTAGTAAGTTCAAATGGGACGTTAATTTGGAATAATGGATTAACAGGTTCAGCAGTTGTATTTTGTATAAGAATTTTTTTTATTGAATTGATTTGAGTGAATATAATACAAACAACGATTACTAAAAACAACATTTTATTACAATTGCAATATGGCAAACACCATCAATACATATCAAATCACATTCCTGAAATCAGTACAGTGTATTTGTTGCTTGCTACATGTTTCGCCAATTAGGCTTCCTCGGGCTATACTCTGTTCAAAACAGGTATGGATCTATAGAGAGATAAAGCAAGCATACATATGTATGATTGGTTGCATAACATAACTATGAGCTACAAAAGAAAACGCCAAATCAATGTATATAGGTTTTCCATCACAAACCTCATCAGAATTGTGTATTGAAATATTATCGGTGTGATTTTCTGCTGGTTGGAGCCATGAAGGAGCAAACCCCTACAGGAGTAAGGCCAAACAACGGGAGTCGGTATATGGACCCTGCAAAAATGCACTCTATTAGAAATAAAAAAGATTCAGAATGTAACTGCGAAATTTAACTTATGGTCTGTATGGTATCAGATGCAGTACTTCATGAGTCTGCTCTCTGACAGGCAACCAATCCAGTAAGGAGTGTGGACTAAAGGACAAAATACAAAGAGGTAGAAACAATATCAGATTCAGATCGACAGTACAGGCCAAAAGTTTGGACACGCCTTCTCATTCAATGTGTTTTCTTTATTTCATGACCAAATTAATTTTAACAGTTGTCCAATAGGGCTGTCGGCTGTGTAATAACCTGACTTCTGTACTACTGGTCCCCACCCCATTTATAAAGCATGAAAATCCACAAAATAACCCTGATAAGGCACCCCTGTGAAGTGAAAACCATTTCAGGTGACCTGTTGAAGTTCATCAAGAGAATGCCAAGAGTGTGGCAACCAATAATCTGAGCAAATGGTGGCTATTTTGAAGAACCTAGAATATTAAACATGTTTTCAATGTTTTCAATTATTTCACCTTTTTTTGTTAAGTACATAACCCCACATGTGTTCATTCATAGTTTTGATGCCTTCAGTGAGAACCTACCAATGTAAATGGTCATGAAATAAAGAAAACATGTTGAATGAGAAGGTGTTGTACAGCCATTTTAGGTCTCTCCAGAGATGCTCATTTGGGTTTAAATCAGGGCTCTGGCTGGGCCATTCAAGAACAGTCATGGAGTTGTTGTGAAGCCAGTATGAGGTCCTAAGCACTTTGGAAAAGGATTTTGTCATGGATATCCCTGTACTTGACTGCATTCATCTTTCCCTCAATTACAAGTCGTCCTGTCCCTGCAGCTGAAAAACACCCCCACAGCATGATGCTGCCACCACCATGCTTCACTGTTGGGACTGTGTTGGACAGGTGATGAGCAGTAACTGGCTTTCTCCACACATACCGCTTACAATTAAGGCCAAAAAGTTCTATCTTGGTCTTATCAGACCAGAGAATCTTATTTCTCACCATCTTGGAGTCCTTCAGGTGATCTGTTGATCTGCAACAATGTGATCTAATTTCTGTACAAGCCTGAGGAAGCCATTCAGGGCGAAAAATTTTGCACAAAGTACAGTAAGCCACAAAGAAGGTGGAATAATCTTTTAAAATTGATTTGTATATTAATTTTCAATAAAGAATTTGAGAAGGCAGCAATATTTCTATATTAGTAGGAATAGCAATAGTCCACCTTCCATTAAAAGTCCCACGGAGGGAACTTGGAATTATCTTCTTCTAAATGAACTTTTGGGATGGGAACAGTGGACTCACTGTACAACCTAGTTTCTGGGTACGTTCTACCTTATTTAAATTTATTTAAATCAAGTCCAAATAGTATAATCAAACAAAGCTGGACACAAATGAAGGTGTAGAATGATCTCAAGGATGATCTTAAGAAATAGACCCCACCTGAGTTAAATTAACTAAGTTTCACAGCAAAGGGTCTGAATACTTAGGACCATGTGATATTTTAGTTTTTCTTTTTTAATAAATCTGGAAAAATGTCTACAATTCTGGGTTTTTCTATGGGGTATAAAATGAGGGAAAAAAGAACATACAAGATTTTAGCAAATGGCTGCCATATAACAGAGTGTTCCCACTGTACCCACTGTATATACACATAATGGTGCAAGATCATTTTGGAACATATGATCTTGAAATCATTGTATATGTTTGAGAGATTGTCAAATGTAAAACTTGTATCTTTTTAAGGGTTTCAGCCTAAACAGGACAAAAGATTAAAAAATAAATAAAGTGCTAGGTATTATAAACATTGCCACAAGCCAAAAGTGCCTTTATATAAATATGCTATTAAATACATGGTATTTGTGTGGGATTTACCTCTAGAGATAATAAGGTGATATCTCATCTCTATTTTGATATGATACACATCACTAGTGATGGCCCGAACTGTTCGCCGGAGCACTATTCGCGCGAAAAAATCGGCATGTTCGCGTTCGTCCATGTTCGCAAACATATGGCGAGTTGGTTCGCCCCCTATCTTTTAAACATTGCAGAAACTTTGACCCCTGTGAGTCACAGTCAGCAGACATAATCCAGCCAATGAGCACCCCCCCACCTCACAGACCCTCACACCCCCTATAACATCTCAAGTACAGGACGCCATACACATTCTGCTGAAGAAGGAGAGAGTTAGGAAAGAGACTGCTGCGCTGCTATAGGGAACCATTAGCTAGGGCAGTGTTCTGTGTAATCTACAGTCCTTCCCTGAATATCCCATCCATCCATCCATGGGGAATATCCATCTCCCCCAGTGTCCTCCACATGACCCATCCACCACAGTGTCCTCCACCCACTGACCATCACCACCAGTGTGCGCCATACTGACATCTCCACAGATGTCCTCCACATGATCATCTCCCCCAGTGTCCCTACACTGACCATCACCACTAGTGTCCTCCACACTGTCATCTCCCCCAGTGTCCTCCACACTGACCAATCACCACCAGTGTCCTCCACACTGTCCATCTCCACCAGTGTCCTCCACACTGACCATCACACCAGTGTCCGCCATACTACTATCTCCCCAGTGTCCTCCACACTGACCATTCTCCCCAGTGTCCTCCACACTGACCATCACCACCAGTGTCCTCCACACTGTCATCTCCACCGGTCTCCCACACTGACATCTCCACACGTGTCCTCACACGACCATCACCACCAGTGTCCTTCACACTGTCCATCTCCACCAGTGTCCTCCACCTGACCATCACCACCAGTTCCGCCATACTGACCTCTCCCCCAGTGTCCCCACACTGTCCATCTCCACCAGTGTCCTCCATAAAATTAAATTCACTTTTTAAGGGGCAACGTGGAAAGCAGATCTTCACAGGTAGTTTCAGGTGGAATTCACACAGGCATTTATCAACCATGTTGTTAAGTGCTCTCCAGCTCCCCTCTTATATTCAAATCCCATTGACTATCATTGTAGAAATCCTTCATGCGGATTTATTGCGTGAAAAAAAAATTTCTTGGGAGTTTTGCCATGGATCCCCCTCTGTCATGTCATTGTCCAGGTGTTAGTCCCCTTGAAATAACTTTTCCAACACTATTGTGGCCAGAAAGGGTCCCTTTGTTTTTTAATGTTCGCCTGCCCATTGAAGTCTATGGGGTTCGCCGGGTTCACGGACATTTGCGGAGGTTCGCGGTCGCCGTTCGCGAACATCAAATTCCGGGTTCGCGCCATCACTACACATCACATAATATATTGTTTTGCAAATTCGATATGGTTACCTTTTCAATGGTCATTGATATTAAAAATACAATGTATTAAATTCATATAATATACACAACTGTCAGAAAACAATTCATTTAGTTCCAACCTTATCGGTGTAATATAGGTAGGTCATGATATGAGTAATGTAGATAGGTAAAACATGAATGAGTAATGTAAATAGGTCATGATATAATTATGATTTAATCAAGGGAAGATAATATAGATGTTTGTTAATAGCTTTCAAACCATATCTATTTATCATCTGCAGAGAAAATAATCTTCCCATAAGTAGATTTGACTGAACTATAAAAAAGGTTTGTAAGAAATAACTTAGTTCAACCTCGGATTTGGAGTGGCATCCATCTCAAAAAAACACTTAAGGCCCCCCCACACATACCGAGACTAATGGCATTGGCCAGAGATTATCATACATGTCCGTTCTCTGGCTGACCGAGCTGTGGGGCGACCCCCGATCGGTGACCAATTTTGCCGCCGAACGACGGGTAGAGATGGTCGAAAAATTCGCAGTGCGAATTTGTAAGTAGAAATTTCGACTTTTTCATCGAAAATTTGCATAGTCGAATTTTGATGGGGTCATTTCGACTTTTCGCCAAAAAAGTCGAAAATCTGCCTGATATTTCGACTGAAATCGAAATTTCAACTTAAAAAAGAACTTTGCTTTTGATTTGCCGTGCCGCTATTTCGCGTGCGAGTATCGCCATTTAAAATTTTTGCATGCGGTAGTGATTGGAAAATTCGCATTGGCGTAAATTCGCATTGGCGTAAATTCGCATTGGCGTAAATTTGCATTGGCGAAATTTCGCATGGTGCTAGCTAACTTTGTCAGCTTATTGCAAAGCCCTTAAAATGGTATCCTCACAAAAATTGCTGGAGTTGTAGAGAAGGGTATGGGAAACATTACTGGAGTGTAGAAAAGGGTTGGGGGAACATTGCTGGAGTTGTAGAAAAGGGTTGGGGGAACATTGCTGGAGTTGTAGAGAAGGGTTGGGGAAACATTACTGGAGTGTAGAGAAGGGTTGGGGGAACATTACTGGAGTGTAGAGAAGGGTTGGGGGAACATTGCTGGAGTTGTAGAGAAGGGTTGGGGGACATTGCTGGAGTTGTAGAGAAGGGTTGGGGAAACATTTGAAAACAATAAGTTTTGCTCTAACATGTCAAGTTTGTGTATAAATTGGGTTTAAATCTCAGCTCTGATTGTAAAGCTCTGCTACTATGTACACTGATTCTTCTATTATAGCTCATACAGCAAATCCAAATTTTCCACCTTATGTGAATTTTTAACCTTATGCGAATTTTAGGCTTTATGCGAATTTTTGAGTGTTTTATGCGAATATTTGGCGTTATGCGCAGTCGAATCGAAATTCGATTGGTAAACCCGAAATTTAAGTAGAATCGAATTTTATTCATTTCGACCATCTCTACTGACGGGTGCGTGCGCGCACATCGGTCTGCGGCAAAATCACCACTCAGTGCATATGTGGCAGCCTTTAGTCTCCTTTTGTAATAGAGCTACAATTGGGGTAGATATAAGACCATTTTTGATGTTATATGTGTGTTGATATATCGAGCCATGTGTTCCCTGCTTTAGTTTCACAAAATATACAGACACAGCAAAGCCTTTTATTACTACAGATGGGCCTTACCAGTATTTTTGGACTATGAGATGAACGTTTTTCCCATTAAAATCAATAGGAAAGTGTTTGAGTGTCTTATGGTCCGAATATGCAATAGGAAAAATATATTTTTTTTTGTTCCAAATATCAAGAAAGCAATAGTGCTGCATCACAGGAGAATACCTGTCAAGTTGTCCCTTATTTTATGAGGAAACTCTTAGCGGAAACAATATCACGGAGTGTAATTTCGGTATTTGGAACGTGGAAGTATTTGTAAGAAATTACTTCGTTCAGCCCTGGATTCTGAGTGGCATCCATCTCAAAAATCCACTTAGTCTCCTTTTGTAATAGAATTTAATCTATGTAACCTCCTCTGTTCCACTTGTTCTAGAGCAAAAAATTGGACATATGATAGATCGAAATTGTGGCATGTGTCAACATGAGCTACAATTGGGGTAGATATAACACCATTTTTGTGTTATATTTGTGTTGATATATACACTTTTTAAAGCGATTCTTGGTCTTACCTATGTAGAACCTCTTGCATTTGCATAACATTAAATAAATTACCCCTCTGGAGTCACATGTAAAATAGTTCACCATTTGGTAGAAAAAATTCTGACATTCTACTATTGTGCACACTTTCCACATCTCCGTAATTCTCGGTTGCAATCAGACTGGTGTCTTAAAAATGGCTTATTACAAGTTTTACAAGATTACAAGAGAAAATCTGAGAAAAGAAAACTTTAAGTCGAGTCAACCAGTCATGATGATGTCATCACAGATCACAGACACAAAAAAAAGGCTAATACTTAGAATTTCTTGGTAAATGTGCAAAACAGAAAGTGGGTACAGCTTAAACTGCAGAAGTCAAGGCACACACAATGAGTTGACTGTGGTTCACAAAAGAGCACCCCCCCCCCCCCCCCCCCCCCCCCCCCCCCCCCCCCCGCAGTCTGCTTCACTTCTGTTTTTTGAGGTTGGCAAAGTTTGCAGAGCTGAACCATGCAGTATTCAATCTATATTGCTCAAGCCAAGCCAAAAGACCAGTGGCAGGAGGAACAGCTTCTACTTCCTCCAGCCAAGCCAAATGCCTGGTACCAGGAGGCAGAGCTTAGTTCCAGAGTGTGTAGGACTAAGGACTAAGTGTCTAAACACTAGCAGTACCAATTATCTGAATCCTCTGACCAACTTATGAAGAGACAAGTTTTACAATTTGCCACAAACAACTTACCAATGAGCACCTATTTTGACACATTTTATTACTTCAATTCAGATGTCACAACAATAGACTGAGCTCCAAATTGTAGTAGCTGAGTAATGTTATTTTGATAGCATGAGTTGTATATTTACATTAACATTCTACATTTCAGTAAGCAAATAATATGACACAGACACATCTCTCCTCTCATATGTAAATTGGTGCTCATGGGTAAGTTGTTAGACAGGTAAGATCTGAGGGTTTGGAACAAATTCCAGCCTCCTGTGCATACCTGTTACCCTTCCCATTTCGCCCAAGAAAGTCACATTTTAATGCAGGCCAAATCCCAATTTAAATAAATCCTGGATATTTTTCAGATTTTAAAATCAGATTAACTTAGGAGGGAAAGGGCATTACTATCCCTCCCAACTGCGGTACTTGGAATGCGGAAATGACACTCCACCTTGGCACTTCCAGGTTCCAAATACCGTAAATGACACTCCGTGATATCATTTCCCTTATTAGGTAAGGAAAAACTTGACAGGTATTCTCCTGTGATGCAGCACTACTGCTTTCTTGATGTTTGGAACTAATGGATGTTTGCCTATTCGGACCAAAAGACACACTAACAATTTCCAATTGATTGTAATGGGAAAAAGTGCATCTTATAGTCCGAAAATACGGTAGTACAAAATGGAGACACACATACCTGTAAAGCCCATCTGTAGTAATGAAAAGCTTTGCTGTGTCTGTACATTTTAGTGAGACTAAAGGAATAAAACCCAACCTTTGTTTTTTATAAGTTGCATTTTATTATTTTCTCATCTCAAATTTTATTGTGAATATCGCCACTTTTCGGCACAGAATTCCTGAAGATCTAGAATAAAGAGCTATATCTTTGTAATCACCAATATCCAAGATTTTTTAAATCAGTGCCTGGAACTACTTAACATTGCGTTCTCAATTAGAGATAGTTAAATTAAAAAAATGTCCAGTTAATTTGCTACTGAGCATGTTATCATCATCAAACTTGCTGGATATGTAGAGAAGGGTTGGGGGTATATTACAAAAATAAGTATGTCTCTAACACAAAATTTAAGTTTAAAGTCATGTAAAAATTTTGAAAGTAAAAACTACAAGTACAAGAGCAAAACTTTTTTTTTTCAATGTTACCACAATGCTTCTCTACATCTCCATCTCCAGCTATTTAGGTGATGATACCATATTCAGGGGCTTTGCAATCATCTTGACGACTCGAGATCACGGATTCATTGCAAAGATTTGACAAAAATTTCGGTTTTTGCGAATATTGCCTATGCCTATGATCATTCTTATATATAAATGCTTAATTTAATCATATCTTCTTGTACCTACGTAACATTTCTCACCATCAACCATACCTACCCATGAAGAAAAGGTGGGTTAGATATTCTTTAATTCTATAATATTTACGTTATCACCCAATAGCATCTTACCTTACCTATCAATTGGAACTTCTCTACTGAATTTCTTAGGGATGGACAAACATCGACCAAACCATTCGTAAACCAGTGGATCGAACTTCCGCAAATACCTGCCATTCACATGTTCACATGGAAAAGTCACAATTCCCCAAGGAAACCCCTTTCCCACCAGGCACCTATGCCTTATCTCAATGAAGGGGGGTCTCTGCCCCACAACATGGGCCAGGTGTTGTGGGGGCACAAGTGGGTGCTTTTTGAGTATCCAGATTTTCTATTTAACAAGACGTCATCCAAATCCCCACCATATTGAATGAGTATTGAGGCCCCAAGTTCTATCAATCCACGTTTACCTAAAAAGTGAAAAAAAAAATTGAATGTTGTAATCCATAATGTATACCTCATTCTAGCTGTTTAATATTCCTTGCATCACAACTGTATATGGGGAAATAAGTCTAATGCCGAAGGACAGTATGAAGATTTCCATTTAACTGCCAGAAGGCACTTTACTGCCTTTAAAATATATAAACATATTTTTTTCATTGCTTTTGGGAGACCTGAAGGTAGAAGACCCGGCAGATATATTTCTAGAGATAATGAAAGCTCCTTTTTAGCAAGCTTTTGCATTATTTGCTGGGATCTCTTCTATAATGGCTCAATTATATTACACGACCCTTTGTGGACACAGCACCTACAGCATTGAGAGTAAACACTTCTGGGGTATAATACCAGTGCATCAATATCTTAAATGCATTCTCCTTATACTGATAGAGCTGAGAGATGCTTAGGTCCATATGTGCTGCCAACATTCCACAACCGAAGGTCTCCCCAGGAAAGATTCCTGTTTAGGCATGTACAAATGTTTTAAGAACAGATCTCAAGGAATTGCCACCAACAGCTTCTACATTTGTGAAAGGTGTCTTTTGCAAGAAATGAGCCTGCAAGAATACTCCATTTAAACACTTACTTCTTCAAACACTACATTTTTAGTAATAGATAAGGCAAAATTTCTAATCTGCAAGTAATATTAAGAAGCCTTGTGGGGCACATCAAATTTCTCCTGGAGGTCTGAGAGCTTCCACAGCTGTTTGGTAAGGGGATGAATTATCTGACCAAAATGAGATTGAGATTTCCATAGGTCAACCTTCTGGTCTGTCATACTATCTGGGAATAGAGGATGAAACAGAAAGGACTTTGGGGTAGAGAGGCCATGGGACTGATTGCAATGGCCAAATCTGAACTGCAAGTTTCCTAATAATCTTGGTAAGGTATCAACTCCGAAAAGGCCCTATATGAGTTTGGGTGCATTGGAGTAATCCAAGGTCTTTTCAATTCTACCAATCTTCACCATTAATATACGTCCAAAAAAAGACATTTAGTAGATTTGAGTAGGGGTCAGGCATATTCCAAATTAAATAAAATTTGTTCACCAGGTATATTCTGTTTAAGTTGGATCAACATTCACTGTTGCATAATCGAGGGGAGGGCTTCTGTTTTAGTATTATAAATTTCCTATCCTGAAAGAACCATATAAGACCCATCCTTCTAAAACCCTATTTTTACATTTATTCCCCTCACGTCCCGAAGGAAAGGATCTTGAGCCACCACTGCCCCTTTTGCTATGGCAGCAGAGTATATTATTTACTTAGGTATGAAGGTTGGGAAAACACAATTTTCACTATATACACTAAATTACCCACCTCTAAAACAGAAGATGTGTAGACAATTAGATATGTGGACACATCTACCTTTATGCCTTTTTGGCAAAATACATTTGTTGATCAATTTGATGGTGACTGTTACATTGACTTTTCTTTGTTGTGATTATAAGTTATGTTTAGATTTGTCTTTCAGGAGCATCTGATATATTTACAGCTGCTGACTTTTATTTTATGGTAATTTGCTCCTGTGTTCTGTTACCTGTTTATTGTTAATTTGTTAATTTTGTAATTTGCTACAGGACTTCATGTACAGCTTTGCAGCTTAGTATTTGATAATTCTTTTTTGGATTTTCACTTCCTGTATATTTTTGTAAAATTGTAAAAACGAATAAAAATTGTTATAAACCCCTCCTTTTATGAAAATGTTGCAGAACTAAAAGTTTAGAGATGAGAATTAGGGAAGTGGACTACTTACTGTTAGATTGCTCTCTAACTCCCCCAGGACATAACATTTTCTGCTCTTCTTCACAATGTATATGCTGCACCCAAGAAACAACATAATACACTTATGGAAATGTTCAAATAACTTATATAATTTAAGTGCTAAAGGTAAGATACATGAATAAACTCCTGTAGTCCTCAACATCTAATGATGTTGAATAATCACATAATATATCTGTCTATATATAATTTAAGTAAAAGTGTATGAATCAACATGCACTATACTTATACAACACATTTCTTCAATAGTTTCTAAATATAGTATATAAATGTGTGTATAGCAATTATTCATACCTCTTGTTTTCAGTCCAGGTCTGCTACAAATATATGACTACAAGTTAAGGTTACTATAGTAGAGACTTACATATATACTTTGCAAAAGCACACATTATCATTAAATTACAAGTTGCCAATCAAAAACCTAAATCCATTTAGGCAACTAAATAGATCTCTTTAGTCTTTTCATACAGGTACATTCCACAGAAAATAACAGTTTAATGGATATTGTATGTAAGTCTGTCATTCTGAAGTCTTTTTGCTTACTGTGCTAGTTTTTTTTCCCTTAAGGAGGCACAGATATTTCTGTTCTAGTTAGCCTAGGTAACTAATGTCTGTGTTAACACTGCTTGTTATTTTAATTAGGATAACATACATACAGTTTGTTTTCTAGACCTGCAAGGAAGCTTGTTGTGAGTTGTGTGTGCTAATTCCCACAGTGCAGCTTGTGCACAGTATAATGTCACATAATGAGACAAGATAATTATAGCTTTGTAGAGGCATGAACACACCCTGTGTGCACATCAAAACCAGTTATTAAGAGTCTTGTAATTGGTTGTCAGATCCATTGGACTTTAAAATTATGAGATCAATCACCAACTTTCCTGGATTCCTTTTTAGGACATGACTTAGTCCTTCAAAGGTGCACAATACTTTCTTTTTAGTTACACAGAGCAATTGTATTTCCACCTTTTGTATTTCTTTGCTTGTCTTCAGCTAATTATAGAAATTAGAGTATTACTATAAATTTTAATTCTTGGTGTAAGATTTGTTTTGGTTTCTGCCTGAAGCTATCATAACAGTGTGTAGTCATTCCTGTGTAAGTACTCATTAGAATGTGACAAGAAAAAAAAATTATTTTACTATTAAGTGATGTGTAATTTTGTATTTAAACGGTCTTTGTATTGTTATATATTTATTATTATTGTTTCTACAGTTTGTATAAAAAACATAATTATCAAATAATTTTGAATAATTATTTTATTTATAGATTAATTATAATTAATCTATAATTAAAATAATAATAAATTATGATTTCATTATATAACTGTTTATTTATTGTTTATATTTATTAATAGTCACTGTTTAGTTTAACCTATACATCTGTTTGAATATATGCTACCTATTAAAGATTTATTTATGCTAAACATTTTTAGTTAGAAACAGTTAGCTACATTTGCCATTGTATTATTAAGGGGGATGCTACTATGCATGCTTTCTAGGGTATACTATTTTCTAAAGCCAGTTAAAACATAAGCACTGGCCACATAAATTCAGTAAAAGAGGAGAGGCCCTACTTTTAAAGGAAATAACTCTCCCGCAACTGCAAACTTCAGGCTGTTCACAAACAGCACACAGTGCAAAGGAAATATTACCAAAGAGCTCTATATGGGTTATGTTCGTTTCACACCAGTTCTATGCTTTGCATTTTAACCAGTGTTGTGTCCATAAGTTGTAACATGAATTGTTGTACATTGCATACTAGTTGTGCCCACATTGAATTGGATTGGCTCAGATATCCCAGCTAGTGAAATTAGAGGACTAAGAGGTTGGTTACTAGATATCTAAAATATACTGTAACCTATGATTATGGGCAAACATGTTAACATGCATCCCCCACATATACATTAAACATTCCAAGACATGCATGACATGCACACAAACACCAATGATGGAGAGACATGCATCACACACACCAATCATGTAGAGACATGAGTCACATACACACATACAAACACACATACACATCACTCATGCAGAGACATGCATTATGCACACAACAATCATGCAGAGAGATAAATAACACACAGAGATGTGCATCATACACAAATACATACATACACACATTACACTGTACTGACTTTTTTAAGCATGTCCCCCACATGGTCCTCTGCGTCCATCTTCCTGCCTGTCCTTTCCACAGTGTCAGTGATAGGGAACTTTGAGGGCACAGTGTCCATTTAGCAGAGGGAGGAAAATATTTGACTGCCTAGAGCAGTGGTGTCCAAAACAAACCTGCCCCCCCCAACTCCTACCTGCATACATTTAATTTGAATACATTGCCGGAAGTGACATCACAATGCTCCCACTGTTGTATAATGACCTCTTCCTCCTAGCTTGCATGCACACAACCCTTTTGTATACCTCCAGCAAAAGTGGGGTTGATACCATGTTCAGGAGCTTTGTTATTAACTCTAGAGCTCTATAAATGATAAGCATCTCTAGAAAAAATTACTAAAACATCCACAAGATGGCTCTGCCACTTGTTTTCATCTCATCAGCCAAGTACACCCGGGGATTAGCATTATACTTTTCGGTTTACAGAGAGCAGCAAAGGGGAGCACAAAACTGAGCTTGCATCCTCTCTTTTCAGGAGACACTACCCTGTGTGATCTCTAGCAGGGACCCCAAGTTGGGAACTTGTCTAGAGAGTGCACATAAAGCTATTCATTCTAAAAAAATAGACACAAATGTGCTTTAAAACAACATGTTTTCATATTTGCTCTTATGTTGCCTTTTAAATACTGTCATGGTCCTTAGCATATGGTCCCATTCAATTACACAAAAGTAATTGCTACTAATATGCATTGAAATGTTAAGTTTCACTCCTAGGGCTCAATATACACAAAATAATTAAAGAAAAAAGATGGTTTACTACAGCATCCAATAAGATCTCACTTGAGCCTCAGTTTTAATCATATACCGTCACCGTATTTAGGTATACTTTGTAATGTAATTAACAGACAGTACAGCTCTTATTCCTAATGGCTCTACTTCTTCAAGAAATATATTTTAAAAAAGGTGTTGCAAACATTCCTCTGGGATTAGGTTTATATTGTCATAATAGTATGACTCACAATGGCGACACATAATGAAAATATCCCATTCCATCATATACCAAAGGTACTTGGCTTGGGATATGGTGAGTTCAAAAACAGTTTGAGTACAGTAAGGCCAGCATGATTCATTGCCACTCTCTCCTAGCCCCCCTTTGCCTAGTAGGGGTCCAGTATAAGCAGGAAGGGGAGCATACTTGTTTGTTGCCCCCCTTGTTTCAGCCAAGGCAAGCTTTATGATTGAAGGGGGTGAGGTATTTTTTTAAATAATAAAAACAAATAAGAAATAAGCACACATGTGAAGCTAATTGTTATAAATTAAAGCTTACACCTTAAAAATGTAGAAATGTATTCAACAAAATCTACTTGTTTTTCCCTATTTTTTATTTTGGGCATTTTCCCGCTTCCCCCATTTTTTTGAGTGATTATAATTTTTTTTTTTGGAGTTCAACAATTAAATGAAAAAATCGGTGGGTGCTAAAACAGGAAACATTTCTGACTGAATTTTAAACTTAATTTTGCAAAAACCACATGCCATTGCTGTGTGAACCAAACTGCCATGAGTGACCTTCAGCAACTCACTGGCATGAATGTTTTTTACCAAACCTTTAGAAACAAACTCCATGAGGGTAGTACACACTGCCACTATAGTTAGACCCAATGTCAGAACCTTAGCTGGTGGAGTGGGACCTGGGTTCTTCCTGCATAATGCACCTCTTTCCAAATTATACAAATGACAGGGTTCTCTGATTTTTTAAAATATTGGATGGAAGTAGCAGTCAGCATAATTTTGAGTCATCAACAATTAACATATCATTTAAATGCTTCAGAATAAACCTTCTATTGATAATGTTTTTTGTTTCAAAAATCGAAAACTTCAAATGCACTGTACCAAATTATTACACAAACCATAGTTTCAAAACAAGAAAAAATGAAGATTTAAATACTGAAATCAAAAGCTATTGTAATCAAAGACATTTTAATAGGCCAAGTTAAATATTAACACATGACCCCTCATTTGATAGTAGCTTTTACAATTCTTTAATCCATTCATTATGTGAGTTTTTGGAGAAAACTGCTCCAGCTGCTGCCGCCTCTTTAGGAATTGCACCTTTGGACTGCCCCTCCTTGTCCCAGGGAGCATATATATACTCCAGGGCCCCTGGGGTCTGATGGTATTTTTCCTTAAAGGGGACAGTGTCCTGGTTTTGTAGGGTGACTACACTACACTGCTAATATTTGTGATGCATTGGTTAGTGTCGTTGCATAGAAGGTTTGTGCATAACTGAAAATCTCTGTCCTCAGGACTCCAGAGGCACCAGCAGCTTTAAATACCTATATTCTTCTTTGTAATGGAATTTTAGCAGCTGCTCTCAAAATCCAGTGTTTTTGTCTGCCAGAAACCTTTCTCATTTTGCCCTTATCTAAAGTAACCAGAGAGTAAGCAACAAATATTTTCACAGTACAATGGTTACACAGTGTTTGTGACATATAAGGTTTTCATATCTTATTTCTTGTTTTTCAAAAGCAAAGAGATCATTTCTCTTTCCCATATTTCTTGAAATTTGTGGTCTGCTTAATACTGCAGAAAAACTTTAATTTAGGCTCATCTAGCAAACTAGTTATTTTTGATAGACTTTTAACAAATGCTAAATAATTGAATCTGAGGAAAGCGTTGGGTGTTTCCTTTCTCCCTCTTCATTTTTCCAGTCTAGTAACTGGTCCCTATAGGTTAAAAGGGAGATTGTTTGTAAATAAATAGGCTGGATGTGGCAGAGAAAAGGCAATATGAGAGGTATAAAAAGTAGGAACTGTGAGAAGAGTGCTAGAGGGAACCCCCTTGGTGGAGGAAGAACAAGGCCTATGAAGAAAAGAACACCTTTCCTACTGTGAAGCATGGCGGGGGTGCTTTGGGGCTGTTTTGTTTCTGCAGGTACATGGAAGCTTCAGCGTGTGCAAGGTACCATGAATTCTCTTCAGTACTAGGAGATATTGGAAGGAAATGTGATGCAGTCAGTCTCACAAACCTGAGGCTTGGGAGACGTTGGACCTTTCAACAGGACAATGATCCCAAGCATGCCTCCAAGTCCACTAGAGCATGGTTGCAGATTAAAGGCTGGAACACCTCTGGTGGGACCTGAAGAAAGCAGTTGCAGCCCGCAAGCCTAAGAATGTGACTGAACTGGAGGCTTTTACCCATTAAGAATGGGCTAAGATACCCGTAGATCACGTTTAAAAGCTGTTATAACTGGAAAAGGATGTTGTACTAAGTACTAAGACTGAATGTCACTTGGGGGTTGAATAAAACTGATAATGATGTGAGCACAGAAAAGACATTTGTGGTTATTTCATTATTAATGTTATGTATATTTGTCTGACTTACAAGTGCCTCTTTGATTTAATTGTAAACAAGATGACTAAAATGATCAAAATCAATGTCAAAATGGCCAAACGCTCAACTTCAGTGGGGGTTAAATAATTTTGAACACAACTGTATGATTCTGCCTTTGTGTATCCAGTTAGTAATTCTCTTGATATTTTTTGCCTGACCTATGTACATACTTTGCCTACCCAACTATGACTATCCCCTGTATTTCTTCCTGGTTAGCTGCCAGTTGCACAGTTGTGTCAGAGAGTTGCAAACTGGTACAGTAAGGATAACACTTCTTGCAAGGGTCTTTAGTTAGGACTTTAGTACAATACAAGAAGTGTGTTCTTGTTATGGCCTTTCTCAGGTCCTGCAACAATAAGGCATTATCATTCTTCTATCATGACAATTTCTAATTTATCTTGTAGGTATCTTTTAGGTAATTGCTACAAGGTGCTACAAATTATTTGGCATTTTAATGTGTATTTCTTTTGTTGGTGAATAGAGAACAAAAAAAAGAGCAAAAAACACAAATCTTATACATTACACATCATGTTATTAAATTGTGTTATTATTAGATGTCTTTTCATACAAAAACAAGATTATGTCAACATTTTTCCATTGTGGATAGTTTGGGAATTTACTTATTGCCAGCACTTGTTAATTGCTTTGCTGCCAGTACCTTGCGTATTTGTACAATTCTGATAAAGAATCAATAATTTAAACAAATCTAAAGCTGGGCATAGACAGGACAGCCAATCAGCCGCCTTGCGCATTCCCGCAATCGATCGGCAGTCGGTCGGCAAAGAATCGGGTGCTCCCCCTGGTCATATTGACCAGGAATCTGCCGCATGTTGGATCGCACGGTAATCCAACATGCTGGTAAATTCCCAGCCAATCCCATTAGTAATAATTCTCTGCACTAGCGGCCATGACATCATCACGCCTGGTCGGACGGCTGAGCAGTCAACGGGAAAACTACCCATCTATGTCCTGCTTAAAGCCCCCCATACACGTTCCAATTTTGTTGTACAAATTTTGCCCATTCGGGGTGATTGATCGGGAGAATATTCGGATGCGGAATTATGTACTAGCTTCGGGCCTGTCTGTAAATTTTGGTCAATCTGCTGTTAACAAAATAGTGATCATTTGTAATGCAACAGTTTTCAGGGATATGTGGTTCATTTTCTAACATAAATTGAGCTGTGCCAATATTTTTGCCCACTACTCTAGCTTCCCATACAGCTATTTTACATTTCATGGGCTAGATCTGAAGTGATTAACAAACTCTAAACCCTTTGTTCTGTAGCTAGAGAAAATGACTCAATATGCCCAAGGATACATTTAAAAATTGGTAAGATTACTTAGTAGGTTAAACATAAACACAAGGCTGTTCATTAAAATGTGTGTGAACTAGCATTTACCGTTTAATGATAACATACTGTTGTTTGTATTTATTCATCCAATATGATCAATATGTCATTCATTGTTTCTGTTTGTATTGTTTGCAAAGTTTTTGCTACTTAACTATAGTTTCCTTCATTTCTGAAATGCATGTACATTTTTTTCTTTATGTCACTATACAAACTTCTGGTTCTTTATTTACTTTGTAAAATCGATGAGTAATAATGTGGAAAGTTGAGTTTCCAAGAACATCAAAGCTGCATTTAAGCCATACAATCACTAATTCTTCCTGCGCAAATACTTCAACACAAGTGTTTGATGGAGCTTTACATAAAGTGGTGAAAAAGTGAAGTTGTCCATAGATCTCTGAAAAGGATTTAATCTTTAAACCTTCAGACCATGTTAGATAAGCCGTAACCCACCTTTTCATCTGAAAATCCCTTTGAAGTGGGAGCTAGTGATGTACACCAGTACTTAAACATAGGGTGTAATGTTTTAAAATGTTGTCTTTGTTTTCTGAAGTAATACAAAGTGTATTTGGCAGATATTGGTGAAACATTAGTTAGGCAGGTTGTATAATTGGATTGTATATAGCCTTAAAAAATTTATATTTGCTGACTTGTTCCTAGTTTACTTTGATATGGAGAAGCATTTTTTCTATAATTTTATATATATACTGGTAACTAGTATCCTTACATTCTAATATAAGTTTTATTTGTCTCTGTTTTTTCAACTGTTAAGGCCCCCATACACCTTACAATCTTTTCATACAATTTCTATACAATCAAATTTTATCTACCAAAACCATGTAATATGAGGACATTTCTAACCCTTCCAATCACTATGTATTCTATCAGGGAGGCCACTATACTACATAGTTGTTGGTAGATCTAATGGAGATTTTATGGATCTTAAGGTGTATGGGGGGCTTTATTCAGTTACTTCCTCTAAACCTTTATATGTGATCCTTGTGGACTGAATCAACCTGTAAATTAAATCATACATCAATTATAGTAAGGGAAGTCAATTAAATATATAACTTGACAAGTGAAAAGCAATATAGTGCTAGCATTGACAGTATATGATGCTAAATCACAGGCAGCAGGATGCTGTGGGTACTGGCATGCTCATTTGTTTGTGCTGCTGCAATGACAATTAACTTAAGGTACTCTAGTAGAGAACTATAAGACCAGAACTGAGAGTGGTAGGTTACTAGATAGTGATAAAAAATTATCAAAACAAACAAAAGAAATAATACACAATAGCCAAATTAAAAATACACCTTATATGTAACTCAAACCAAGAAAAAAAACATGTTACAACCATGATATGCTTTTTCAAGCACTGCTCTGCTTTGTGTCTGATCACCTTCTAAGATACCTAGGTGGACCTTCTAGTTTAAAGGTCAAACATGGTCATAACAAACATTTTCATTACATGCAATATTACTCTTAGGGCTTGTGTCCACTTTTGTGCACAGGTCAAGAGAGAATTCCTAAACAAATATAGCAGGGCAGCATAGACAGGTCATGCCGACTTGTCTATGATTCTGAATTCATTAGGAATTACTTCTGCACTCTGCAGTTGCCAAAGCAGACCTTACCATTAGAAGCACATTTAAAAGCTCAGATAGACAAGGTGAGAGGTTTGAACAGAACATCACTGTGGCAACTGTTATTTGCTAGTAAGAGTTACTGAATTAATAGTTTGATTTGCTGCTATAGATACTGTGCTTAGGATTTTTTCATTAGGCCTACTAGAATTAAATCCATAGAGCTGCTATTGTCATGGATTCAAAAAATGCAAAAGAGTTCTCTCTTGTAAGGTAGCCAAAGGCAGCTACATTTAAGTGGCATGTCATATATAAGCTTAGCAAGCTTTGCTTTTTGCAGCAAGTGCTTAACCATGTTAACATAAACCCTCATTAGATAGGATTAGGCTGGAAACAGTGACAAACAAGATGGACATTAACCCTCAAAGGGATACTTTCAAATGCTGAATACTAATTATCCTTTTTAAATTAATTTAAGATGTGCAGAATGAATATCAGTGTACAAGTGTATAATGACACAGGGAATTGTATATGTATTCTTTAACTATTTCTTACTATCATTTTATCCCACTTCCTTATTATTTTATACTTATTTTGTGCTTCCCATTTTAATACTTGGTTGCAAATCCTGTGCAGTCAACTGAATCTTAAATCCCTGGTTTTGCTCCTTCATGCTTGTTCTTGCTGCATTTTACCTTCAGTTTTGCCTTCAGCAAGTGGAATACATGTTAAATGAGATTGACCTGGCCATTGCATAACATTCCACTTCTTTCCCTTCAAAAACTCTTTGGGTTAGTGTCCATCTGCATTGTAAAGGACTGTCCATTGAGTTCTAAAGCATTTGGCTAAATATGAGCAGATAATATTGGCCAAAACACGTCAGAATTTATCGTGCTGCTTTTGTCAGCAGTCACATCATCAATGTATACAACAGAACCAGTTCCATTGGCAGCCATACATGCCCACGCATTGACACTACCACCACCATGCTTCACTGATGAGGTGGCATGCTTAGGATCATGAGCAGTTCCTTTCCTTCTCCATATTGATCTCTTCCCATCACTCTTTTACAAGTTGAACTTGGTCTCATCTGTCTATAGGATGTTGTTCCAGAACTGTGAAGGCTTTTTTAGATGTCATTTGGCTAACTTTAATCTGGGCTTCCTGTTTTTGAGGCTCGCCAATGGTATACATCTTGTGGTAAACCCTCTGTCTTCACTCTGGTGAAATCTTCACTTGATTGTTGACTTTGGCACACATGCACCTACCTCCTGGTGAGTATTTTGATCTGGCCAACTGTTGTAAATGGTGTTTTCTTCACCAGGGAAAGAATTCTTCCATCATCCACCACAGTTGTTTTCCGTGGTCTTTCAGGTCTGTTGGTGTTGCTGAGCTCACCGGTGGGTTCCTTCTTTTTAAGAATATTCCTAAAGCCCCCCATACACATTAAGATCGATCCATAAAATCTCCATTAGATCTACCAACAACTGTGTAGTATAGTGGCCTGCCTGATAGAATACATAGTGATTGCAAGGATTAGAAAGGATTAGAAAGGTCCTCATATTACATGGTTTTGGTAGAACAAAATGTGAATGTACAGAAATTGTATGGAAAGATTGTAAGGTGTATGGGGGGCTTTACAGTTGTTTTGGCCACGTCTAAAGTATTTGCTATCTCTCTTTGTTTCAGCCTGATGGCTTGCTTCACTGATCTCATCTTAAGAGTTGACAGCAACAGATTCCAAATATCACTCTTGAATTGAACTCTGGACCTTTTATCTGCACATTGTAATAAGGATAATGAAGAAATATTACAAACTTGACCATGGAATATCCCTGGTTTTGCTCCTTCATGATTGTATGTCTCTAACACAAATAGTTTTTGCATAAATGAAGTTCAAAGTCAAGTCAAAATGTGAAAATCACAATTTGAACTTAATTTATGCATGTTAGAGGCTTTGCAATTAGCTCACAAAGTCTGCTAGTCGAAAAATTCGACCATCTCTATTTTTTTCTAAAAGTTGTTATCTTATCTAAAAATTATATTAATTTTGGGATATATTAAATATATATGCAGGCTTCATTAGATTATCTTGTTCATATTTTTCTGTCATTCATATTTTATTTTTTATTAGTTTCTTTATACACAGACAAGTAAATAATGCCTTTTCTTCAGGTAAATTATCATGTTTAAAACCCCTAACAAATATTACAAAATACAAATGCCCCAAAACTATTAAATCTGTCTAATAAGGAAACAGTAGATGCTTCCTTCCTGATTACTCTTATCTGGCTTAAACATGAATGGATCTATCCAGTCAGGTATTGACCACTCTTTTATTCTCTTATTTGTGTGTAAAAATGGTTTGATGGTTTTCTCCATGTTGCATAGAGCACTTTATTTTATTTAAAAACTTGTTAGAAGCTATAACTAACTAACTGGTGGGAAGATAAGGATGAGTTCGGCAGAGAAAGGACTGGAGATCTAGCCAGGTCAGAAGAACATGGCTAGATCTACAGTGCCACATACCAGATAGCTGTTCTATTTAATTCGGTGGCTTTGCAGATGTTAGCTTTGTGACATGCATGGCGAATGTCCCTACTGGGGGTGGGACATTCCCTAACAAAGTAAGTGAATGTATTTATAACTAATCAGACAGGCAATGCTCATTCAAACACAAAACAACAAGTATTGTTACAACAATTATCTTGTATCATCACCCTCCTCTACATCTTAGCATGGAATTCAAAATTGTCTGTTTAGGGTTTTAATGGTGCACATGACAGATAAAAAAATACATAATTTGATTGAATATAAAATATTGTTGGAATATACTTTGTTATAGATAGTGATGGCCAAACATCAGGCATGTCCATTTGCAAACAGGTGAATCTGACTTTTAGAAAAGTCTGACGTCCGCCCGTTGGTGGGGAATTTAAAATTCCCCACCTGTTCACTGGGAATTTGAATCTGAAAGACTGGAAGTGACGATACCTGGAACAGTCCCTTATTCCAAATAGTGGAATTGATGTCACTGGCGCATCACTTTTTAAAGCGATTTCTAGCTAGAGACTGGGGTCTTTAGTGAGAAAATTCTTTCTCCGGCTGGGTCTTTCTGCACTTGATCCGGCTGGTTCTGTTCGCAGGGAGACATTCCATGTTCAACCATCACTAGTTATGTACAATTCCATATATAATGTGAATATAATTTGAGTTGAGGTTCATTTAACGTTACTATATTTTTTGCTCTATAAGACAATTTTTTTGTAGAATGTAAATAGCCATAACTCATGCTATAAATAGCCTCAAATTAACCAGCTATTAGAGGGCTTTCGACATATGGGAAGACTCTGTCACATTATGTATTCACTATAGTAGACATTTTGCATGTGGATAAGTGGCTAATTTTTTGTAGTAAACATATAATGTGACTCCTCCCATATTTAAATATTCATGTAATAGCTAAGTCAGTTGAGGCTATTCAGACAGCATGAGTTGTGTTTATTTATTATATATTATATGACACAGACTCATGTTGCCTCTCATAAAGATGTATGTAAACAGCTGCTCATGAGTAAGTTGCCAAATTGTGTCAAACGTTGGTCAATGAGTACAGAAAATGGGTACTGCTAGTGCATAGACACATAAAACAACCTTGTATCAGGAAAATATTTGTTTTTCATTGACACAGGTGCTGATTAAAAAATGAAGAATTCATATAATTTGTTCTTGCCTTCCAAACTTTTTCGAGCTTTCCAAAACATTCCATGTTTTGCAGTATCTGTTTTGACATCTGGAACAAAACTGCAGCAATATCTTTTATTGCTTAATTGACATGCTGTATTTTTTGTACCAAGTTAACCACTGATGAATTTTTTTTCAAGCAACATTGACCAATGATTTTTTTTTAATTATTAGCTTAAGCACTTAAATTTAGTGGGCCTTTTTCTAAGTCACATAAAAAAATGCAAAATTCTGCAGAGAAAGAAAACTTCGTATAGATGATGTATGTGTACAACTGTGTAAGGCTAAAAGTAAGGCTGGAATTTAGCTTTAATATAACTATCACTATTATTTTTAGAACGACTTGTGCTTCAGACAAAGTAACACAACACAATACATGATGATTGAAGCTGTCGTTTTCGAAGCAGCCATCTGTTCCTAGCAAGCAACACTTCACACTGTGTATTGTGTTTATAAGAAATTGTATACTGTGTTTCTAATGAAAGGTTGAAACTTAACACATGCATTTTTTAATTATGTTTTTTTAATCAAACCTGTCAGTCTAACAAGGCCATTTATTCACTGTTTAATACAGTTGTGCTCATAAGTTTACATACCCTGGCAGAATTTATTATTTCTTAACCATTTTTCAGAAAATATACATAATAATACAAAAATATTTTTCACTCATGGTCATTGTGTTAGCCAAACTGATTGCCCAGGGGGCAGTTTGCCACGAACATGGTACAGTACAGCCAACAACAAATTTTTTCCTCCTGGACCCCCCCCCCCCCCCCCCCCCCGCCCAATTTGAAGGAAGCAGCCCTGTCGGCCATTTTGGATTCGTTCTTTGTCTACAGCACAAGGAGGTAGTATAAGGAAAGGTGGTTTGTGCTGTCAGAGAGAGAGTTAATTAGGCTACTATCCAGTTGTCCTGCTAGCTACAGTTCAGTAATTTGTGAAACACAATAGTCATTTTTAGGACTACTACTACAAGTTCAGAGATGCTGCATCCTCAGAACGCAGAAGAGGTGGTTGAAAGGCCCCTCAGATGAGGAGGAAGAGGAAGTTAGACTTCTGAAGCAGCACAGTACGCAGGTCACCACAAAGTGTGAGGTCCCTGCTGCTGTCTTTTGTGAATTGGACACTGTAAATGATGGTGATCAAAATGATCATCAAGACGATGTTCTAATGGACATGGGTGCTGACAAGAGAGAAGGAGGACAGTTCAGAGGGAAAGATGGAGAGGTAGACAGGGAGGAGAGGGGTACGAAGCAGGGAGAGTTTGCAGGGGAGACTAGGCAAACACAAAACTAAAAGTAAAGCTGGGGTCAGACAGCCAACAGGCCCATTACTGCAATCAGATTGCGATCCCAAGGTGGTACAGGGCAGTGGGCCCATGTTCATCCATAACTACTCATGGTGAGTGATTGACTGAAGCCATTTACAGTGGCTTGCAAAAGTATTGAACTTTTCCACATTTTGTCACATTATAGCCATCTTCCCATCAACTCTGACCAGCTTCCCTGTCCCTGCTGAAGAGAAGCACCCCCAGAGCATGATGCTGCCAACAATATATTTGACAGAGGGGATGGTGTGTTCAGAGTGACGTGCAGTGTTAGTTTTCCGCCACACATAGCGTTTTGCATTTTGGCCAAAACGTTCGATTTTGGTCTTATCTGACCAGAGCACCTTCTTCCACATGTTTGCTGTGTCCCCCACATGGCTTGTGGCAAACTGCAAACGGGACTTCTTATGCTTTTCTGTTAACAATGGCTTTCTTCTTGCCACTATTCAATAAAGGCCAACTTTGTGCAGTGCACGACTAATAGTTGTCCTATAGTCACCATGGGTCACCATGGGCCTCTTGACTGCATTTTTTATCAGCGCTCTCCTTGTTCGGCCTGTGAGTTTAGGTGGATGGCCTTGTCTTGGTTAGTTTACAGTTGAGCCATACTCCTTCCATTTCTGAATGATCGCTTGAACAGTGGGATGTTGAAGGTTTTGGAAATGTTTTAGTAGCATAATCTTGCTTTACATTTCTCAATAACTTTATCCCTAACCTGTCTGGTGTGTTCTTTGGACTTCATGAGATTACACACAGGACTGCACTCAGACCAAAGGGGGCTGAATAATTATGCACACCCCACTTTGCAGTTATTTATTTGTAAAAAATGTTTGGAATCATGTATGATTTTCGTTCCACTTCTCACATGTACACCACTTTGTATTGGTCTTTTATGTGGAATTCCAATTAAATTGATTCATGTTTGTAGCTGTAATGTGACAAAATACTTTTGCAAGCCACTGTATTGTCAAACAACTATGTTTAACCTCCTTGATGGTTAGCCCGAGTTAATTTGGGGTGATCTTTCCGGGTACGGCTCGATTATGTCATTGATGATGCCGGAGAGGCTGCGCCATAGACCTCCATCTAATGGACGCCTTTTGCAGCACATCCCTGGCATCAATGATGATGCTGGTGATGTGTAGGGGGGACATGGTTGGGTGCAAAATTGCCTAGGGTGAACCATCCAGGAGGTTAATCTTTTTTAATCCTAATCACAAATGAAGCTACCCAAATAACCATGATCAAGTTATATACCCCAGTAATTAATATCGTATAATGCCCGCATTAACATCATTGACAGCTTAAAGTGTTTTGTGGTAATTGCGGATGAGGTTCTTTATCTTTACAGACATAAAGCTGTCCATTCTTTCTGGCAAAAACCCTCCAGTTCCCATAAATGCTTGGGCTGCTTGTTTGAGGTCTCCCCTGAGTGGCTTAATGATCTTGGGGTCAAGAGATTGAGATGACCACTCCAAAACCTTCACTTTATTTTGTTGTAGCCAATAATAGGTCAACTTGGTCTTGTGTTTGAATCATTGTAATGTTGGAATGTCCTAGTAGGTCCCATGGGCAGCTCCCCATTAAGTTCAAAGTCAAAGTTGACATTTTTACTTGATTTTGAACTTACTTGCAAAAACAATGAGTGTTAAATCAATACTTTCTTTTCTGTAGTGTACCCTGGACCCTTCTCTATATCTAAGGTGTCCAACTGGTCAAGTTTAAAAAAAAAAAAACATTTGACATCTACATATCTCCAGGTGTAAAGTTTGGGCTCCTCACTTCAAATTATTTTGTACCAGAATATTTCAGACTCTGTACTGTTTGGCAAATTGTAAGCAGGATACTTTGTGGTATTGGCTTAGTACTGTTTTTTTTCTGGCATTATACCCACAACCCTCCTCTATATCTCCAGCAAGATTGGTGATGATACCATCTTCAGGGGCTTTGCAATTAACTCAAAATATTTGAAATAGTCAATTTTTTTTCCTTGCAATTACTTTATTATTACTAGGGTTCAGTTCAAATATCCATGCTCCTGATTTCCTAACCTACCTTCTAAAAGGTGCTGATGACTAATCTTAATTTTTAACATGAGCAAGTGTTTCATCACAACCTTTTCTCTCATTCAATACTTTATCAGTTTTCTGCTAGTAGGTGAATTTTATTCCAAAAACATTTGAAATATTCATGAGGAAATGTGAATCAACCCTTTGGGAATACTTTGCACCTCAACAATCTTTAGGGCCTTTTCTCAAATGGTGGTGCAGAGGGACCATGTTTATCATGACAGCAGATGGACTGGTAGACAGTGTTAATGGAAGAACAATTTTAGTACTAGTGATGAGCGACTAGGCAATATTTGAATTCGCGTAATTTTGCGAATATCCGCCATAATATTCGATTCCATATTCGTAATCTTGAATATCCGCACTTACGACATTAATTGCGATCTAAACATTGCAATTGCGACCAAATATACGCAATGCATGCAAGTCAATGGAGCTCGGATATTCGACTGGGCGAATATCCGTCATTTCCGCTTTAAAAAATCGCATTGCAATGGATCGCGATTATAAAATTGCGATTATAAAAGCGCGAACAATCGCGAAAAATCGTGTCGGATATCCGATGATATATTTGCGAATATTCGCGAAATGGCGAAATAGCGATATTCTAGCTAAATATTCGAAAATCGAATATTCGAGCTCAATACTATTTAGTACTACTGTGAGCTTGGACTGATCTAAAGTAAGTAATTACTAGACACAAGACACAAAAAGGAAAACAACATGCTTCCTAGCTAGAACATACATTATCAGTCAAAGGTTTTTTATTATTATATATATTATTATAAATGCTTCCAGTTTTATGGAAATTCATGCAGTTCAAGCCCTATGAATCCCTATGAAAGACTTGAATCTCCATATGGTAAGTGGTTAACTGCCAGAGAATAAAAAAGTTAGGGTTACCCAAAAACAGAATATAATTTACATTTTATCATCACACAGGCTTTTTTTGGCCTCCTGCTCTACACAATTGTTATAGTGATGGATGAACATCGACTGTGGCTGGTAGCAAACCGGCAAATCGAACTTGTGCAAATACCCACCGTTCACATGTTCATGAGGAACCCTTTTGACTTCAATGGAGGGTGAACTTTTGTAGCCACAATATCAATAAAAGAGGTAATTGCAAAGCCCCTGATCATGGTATCATCACCAAACTTTCTGGAGTTGTAGAGAAGGGTTGGGGGTATAATGCAAAAAAAGTATGGCTCCAACACAAATAGTTTTTGCATAAATTAGGTTCAAAGACAATTTCGAAAATCGGAATTTTGACTTTGATTTTGAACTTAATTTGTGCAAAAACTACATGTGCTAGAGCAATGTGCCAGACATGTCTATGGCAGAGTGAAAAATTGTCACTGACAATGCTGGTCAGCTCCAATTTTTTGTTAAAAGAAAAGGCCTAAACAAGGACCATATAGATTCCTTTATGCAGTGGGCCAGTGTAATTACCACTTTTCAGGCACCAAACCGGTCAAGATATCAACTATAGTAATACAGTTTAATAAATAAGGTATTTCAAATTTATTTACATAGAAACATCATCAGACAAGCACAGCAGATATAAACTTTCATGTATGTATATATATTTAGAATAAAAAAAATTATACATTCCTATAAGGAATATATATCCAAATAAATTTGTCAAATATACAGAAACAATATTTTCAGCTATGCAAATCTGTAATGACAGCAATATAGAACCTTTACAAAACAAATACCACACAAAAAATAGGTTTAATAAAAAATGGCCATAATTACAGCATACTACTTAAATAAAAGGTTGTATATAAATAGGAAGTGGAATGTCAGAAGACCAGACAATCTGTGACATGAAACACAGATGAATAATAACATAATTGTAAAATACATAGACATCCATCTTCACTATTTATTAGACGTTTATATCCACGTTTAGAGGTTGATACATTTTATATGAACACGGCAGGAAAATGATACATTGTATTAAAACATGCTAATAACTGCATTTTCACAAAGGGAAAACTTTATGACGCTTTCTATTAAATTGCAAATCCTCTGAACATGCAATCATTATTAAAATTACTTAGCATTTAAAAAAGATTTTTCGACACATTGCAGAAAAATAAGCAAGACTGTAGCATTTGTAGTCTTTGAATAAACATTGATTCAAATGACACATTATTACCGCGTTTTCCCCAGGTGGCCAACATCCCAAATTGCATAAGAGAAACCTGGGTCATAGCAACCTGAATAGTCAGGTGCCCCACACCGATTTTTTCTCTACAGATTTGTACAAGGGGACTTTAATGTCTGCAAAAGTATTAAATCACGTTTCTTAGATTCAAAGTAATTTGGATATTCAAAAAAAGTCCAACGATTATTCAAGGTATTTTTCTATAAAACTGTCCAATATTTATTAAAGTTCGCATTTCTTGGATATCACTGTCAAACGGGATGGATATGGCCAGTAGAGGCATCCCATTAATCTGTCCACTGTTCAACGCATCATACACCAGCGTGCATTTCAATTATAGTCTTCATCAGGGGGTTGATTTTAGGTGGATGCCTACATTTAAGTATGTTAGGATTATAAATCCATGCCTGCCTGCCCGCCACAGAGTCAGACGAGGAGAACGGGGGGCCACTGATCAGTAGATGTAGTGTCAATCATTGGTGGTTTAAAATGTAGCATAGGTTAGCCCGGCCTCCTTGGACTTCCAGACTCCAGCGTGATTCAAGTCATGTCCAGATTTTAACAACTTCTGCCATTACTAAGTAATTTTTTCAAAAGCGACATATGCTAGGGTCATGATTTTTTTTCCAATCTTATTAAAATCAGTCATTTTGTTATTGATTGCATGTTTAGGGTTTTGTAATTATATAGAAACCTAAATACTGCATATTCCCTTATTTAATGTCAGTCAAATGAATAGAAATATGAATTTCTACTTCATGACAGTTTCTATTACATTTCAAATCCCCTAAACATGCTATCATTACCTATCAAATTACTAAGCGTTTTAGTAAGATTTTTAGACACATTGCAAAAAACAAAACAAAAATCAAGACCCTGTAGTTTTTATAAACATAACTCTTTAATAGAAAAAAAGTTTTTGAACAAATATTTGTTTTTTTTGTTTTTTTTTGTTCAATACAAGTTTTATTTAAGTAAAATGCAGATAGGGAAAGGCAGTGTCCGATGGTACTATAGCGCATGCCCCATAATACCAGCAGATACAAATCTATTGAAATAATTAGATACCTTAAACCTGCCCACAGACGGGTGCAGACAGACGAGTTCCGATGAGCTCTGGAATGCAAACTTGATGACGTCATCATGTTGCATTCTGGTGCATTCTGGGGCTGCTTTAATTTGTTTTGCTTTGTGTGCCGGCCATTAGCTTCAAGGAAGACGCCGGTCTTCATTGAAGTTAATGGCATCAGTCGGCATCGGCCAAAGAACATCGGACATGTCCGTTCTCTGGCTGGCCGAGCTGTGGGGCAACAGGGATCTGTCGCCTCATGTGGGCACACGCCGATTGGCGTGAGCACGCACGCCCGTCGGTCAGCGGAAAAATCAGCCGCTAGTCGGCGTGTGTATGCCAGGCATTAGTGTTATATGGCTGCTGGGATCGGAGACGAATCAACATTGAAAAATTTTGCCTTATTGGTGGTCCAGGAACACCTGATGTTCGCTGTGAACTGTTCGCCAGAGGGACAGTTTGTCCATCACTATAGTCTTATCACTACTTATTGCAACACAAGCTGCTCTTCTTACATTTCTGGGTAGAAATTTGGGTTTAGAAAATACCATCTTCAGTAATAAAATGTTAATTGTCAAGATCTATTATAGGTGAGATTTTTTTTAATAATTACATTACAGGATTTTCAGATACTGGCTTTCCAAAATATCCAAATATCCAATATATTTAATATCCATGCTTTGCTATCCATGTAACAGATAAAAAAAAGAAAATGTTTTTATCAATATTTTCATATATTAAGTTAAGTACGTTTCTTAATATGTTTTCAATATACTAAGAGTTAGAAAAAAACCATATGACATCATTAGAAATGTTTTCATTGTTCCTGTGTGTAATTTATTTGATATGTGTATATTTTCCCCCTAAGTTTATGCATTTTTGTAATAGTCATAAGTAAACTTTTTCCTATCTTACAAATACCCCTTAAGGCATTGTAGGTTAACAGTGATTTAATCCTCTTATGCATGCATAATGAGACAGGCTTTGCATAAATAATAATAGGTAATTGGTATATATAAATAATTCATATCTTTTTGTACTGATATGAAGGTAATATTTAAGATTAAATTTTAAACAAAAGTAAACCCCCCTAATTTTTTCAATATTTTTGAAAAAATAAGCAAAATGAACATAAATTAATTTCCATTACACAAACACTTAGTCATTTTTAAATGTAGACAGTTTATTTAATGTGTAAAAGATGTGCATTTATCTAATCATAAACCTCATTGGTAAACGGTAATGTTTCTATAATGTACAGCATATATGTAACATTGACATCTATATTGATGTTTTTTTTCAGTTACAGCATGTGCTGTTTGCCTGGTATTGTTTACTCTGAAAGGATTTTCTCCCCTTAGCTATGCAAATGAGGTGAAGGTCTTATGCAATTATCCAATCTTGTGCAAGCAAAAGCTTGTGTTTTTTTTCCCTTACACATGAATTAGTATTGTTTGAAAAAGTGTCACCATAGTGACTAAGCTTATAAAAAACAAAATATGTCCTTCTCAGATTTTTTTTAAAGAATTTTTTTTAAGATTTGCGGCCTCTCATCATTGCATCCTCATGTGTGATTTTTCTGTAAATGTATCATACAATTCAGATTTTGTATTACATTTTATTGGATTCCTATTCTGTGCACTAATATAGTGCTATTGCATGCAGCAGCAGCATATTTCCACAAATGTTATGTAGTTGTACCAGTTTGTTTAGTTGCAAAGTAATACACTTATCATAAATACCTGTATTCTTTATATATAAGACTATTAAGATGCATGAAGACAATCTTAAAAAAAAGTTATCCCTTTTTTTCTCTCTTACCTTAAGGGTTTGTTTCCATTATACGTTGGGACCCCTACGCTAAACGTATACGCTTACCAGGGGTCCCAACGTATCCCACAGACCTTGCCTGCCGGTGGATGGTCTGTTTACACATCCACCGGTGTAAAGGCTTAACGTACTCGACTACGTTTAGCCTTACACCGGCGGATCGGCTCAGCGCAATGAAGACAGACCCATCCGCCGAGCAGGTAAGTCTATCTGTTACGTTGGGACCTCCCGCTAAGCGTGTACGCTTAGCAGAGGGGTCCCAAAGCAATGGAAACAAAGCCTAAAGATGCAAGAAAGAGAACAACACACAAAACAAAAACAACAAACAAAAGCAAAACAACAAAAATATGAAACAAAATGTATTTTTATGTCTATATAACATTCCACATCCATTATTGCAGTTTGTTTAGGGTGACCTGGAAGCATTAAAAAGCCACTTCACCACTGGTAGATGTTTCCATTTTGGAAAGATTGGGCCTCAGTTTAAGACAGATGCAAAATTAACTCTGCATTAGATCCAAATGAGATTAAAAACATAAACTTTTAAAAAGTTTAAAAATATTGTAGTGAATATTAAACTCTGCTTGATTTTTGTGTGCTGGTATTCAAAGTTTATTCTTATGCTATTCTACTGCTTTTGTTCTATGTCAATCATCTTAACAAATTAATATGGTTCTCAGTAACTAACGAGCTACAATATGGAAATCAGAAACACTTAGTTTGAACATCAGTGTCTGATAAAAGGTCTAACCTCCTCGTCAGGGGTGCAACATAATATTTCTTTTGGCAGAGGGTCAGTTGTGCTCAACACACATCATCACTAACTTATTAGATCTTGAGGCAATTAGGCAACAACAAACAGAAAGTACAAGCCTTTTATTGAAACATGGTAACCAGAAGAAAATAGCCCATGGCTTTCTGTCATTTTAGCATGTCATCAAAGACCAGGCAAGAGCTTGAGTTTAAATAAAGGAGAGTATTGTGCTCAGGTAACATCTATACAGTAGAAGGGCATTATTTTTCATGTGATTCAGGTTGCAACCTAACTTACCTTGCTATAATAAAGCAGCAGAAATATCTTTTCACCTAGCCACTGTATGTGGCATGATTAATTTAGGATTAAAATTCCAATAAAGGCTTTTTGACATGAAAAGTTGAATGTGAGTTCAGGTTAACGTATTGAAATCGATACTTCTTAATATGATTCTGTACGATAACATGAACAAAAACAAGGAACTGATATTAAAGCACTCAGCGAGTCATAAAAATTACACTGCCTGAACAAAGTACTTTCCAGTGGGAAATTGCATTAGAAGAATTTCCTTCAATCAGTTACTAACTTTAATTTGCATTTGATCTGTAGACTTCTCCGTAGTCTTTTTTGTTGAAATGCTGCATTAGGGCAACTAAGAGAACAAACATTGTATTCATAGTTGATGTTTAATGTTCAACCACAATTTAAAATTTGTATGAGTAAAAGGGTTTACTAGTTATAGTTTTGGACTGCTTTTAACTCTGTTTGATTAAGTGGAAAGGAGAGGTCATTTGATCTTCGTATTTAAATCATCTGCCTAGCCTCATATTGTTAGTGTTATGGTTTACAATATATAAATAAATGTGTCACAATAAGTCATTTAAATGTAATTCTAAATCATTTTATAGCAATATAAAAAATACATGAAATTATATTTAGCAAATTTAGTCCCTGGCACATGTATTTGCTAAAAAGTACTATCTGTCCCAGGGACTTTTTTTTGCTACTCCTTGCACTACAAAGATTTGCAATTTGTACATGCTATGCTATATTACATGTACCATACAAGTATCATAATACTTTAATTGATTACATTATACAGGTAAAATGTTGTGATACCCTTTATTATTAATAACTAATTAAACAAAAAATGTTAAAGAAGCAAGTTTTCAGGATGTCTTAGATGCTTTATTTCACAATTTCTGTTAACCAGTATAGGGTATCATAACTTGTAACTTTCTGCATTTGTTGATGGTTTACACAGTCTGCATTACATGAAGGCATTTCAACTTCCTGTTCCTATGTTCAGTGCCCTACTGGTCCCTTCCATCTGCTATGACTCTAATGAAATACAAACAAACAGTGATGATGCCACTAATTGCACAAACTGCAAATATTTCACCTCCATAGTATAAAATCAAAGCACGATATTTATTTCAAATATTGTGGTTATGATTGTACTGAAAAGACCTAGACAAAACTGCACTCTGGGCAAAAAGCTAAATACACAGCTGAAATACACAAATGCATTATCTGCCAAAGGATTTGCAACAGTAACCCTCTTTCAGCTAGCACAGCCTGAAGGATGGCACCACTTTCTCTGACAGATGTAAAGAGTTACTCTAGCCAAATGTGTTTTGGGCTAGAGCTGGGAACAGTTAAAACTTCTGCTGAGTTTTTATTTCTATGACTTCATTGGGGGATTTTGACTTCTTGATCATATGATGCTAGTAAAATACAAGAATGAATGCACCAAAGGTTAATTAATAATGAAAGTAATGGATAAGTATAAGGCACCAAGATGTTTTCTTATATTTGGCTAGTAATCAGATTTAAGTCCATTTGTGCATTATTGGACTAATTCATTCCCATTCAACCACATGCGTAGAAATTTTTTTTTTTGATCTGCCAAGTTTTGTATTGGTGCTGGTGTTTTCCACCTATACTTTGCTATATAAACTCCTCATCAGCACTGATCCTGTCATTCCATGAACTCCCTTAAATGCTTCAAACAAAAACATTCATTAGGTCCCACAGTAGAAATATTTTTCATTAATCAGGTTAACTAGTGATCACTTTAGAATGTGAGATAAAGCGGAGTGATCCAGTATAATGTATACTAAAGCTTACAGATAACTTCATAAGTATGGTATATTATATACATGCTAGATAATGACATTGAATCTGTTTGTGGTAGACTGCACAACGGACTATGGACTGCAGCGGTACTGAACCATGTTAACTACAATGAATTCCCTGATGAAACATTTGTGCACCATGGGCTGATTTGGAACACAGCTGATTTCACCACCTGTTAAGTAGTGTTAAGCTTGAATATTCGAATTTCGAATATATTCGGCGAATATCGGCTATTCAAGAATTCACAAATTTCGCGAATATGGCAGCGGATATTTGCAATTTCGATTATTTGCATTGGGAAGCTTATGGGCATGGATTGCCAATATATATTTGCAATGTGAAAATAAATTCATTTTAAAGGTAATTACGAGGCGATAATAATTGCGAATCTAATCTATATCCTTGTAGTCATAATAAACACAACAGGAAATATGCAATCATTCATACTTACATGCAAAGATTTATTGCCAGTTTTCATTGGCATGTATAAAACAAATAAACATGTTGGAAGTGAAATGTACCATTATAATCAAACTTAAAACAAAAATAACATTAGAAGGTAAGTTGAACCTGAACCTGATATTTTAACAATGTTGAATATGTTCTGTAGCCTATCCAAGCAACTTCAGTTTAACTGTGTTCATGAAACATGCCAAAATATTTATATCCACACAGCACATATTTTTTAATCCAGATACAATGAAATATGAAGACAATGTTAACTACAGCTTTTTATTTTTATGATTGTATCAGAATTTAATTAGTAATATACACAAAAAAGAATACAGACCAGGCTTCACCTACATTTATAACCACTGAAGTCCAGTGGATTGAGGTGCTAGATAAACACACTGAGAAATGTCATTAAAAGCTGAAGAAAAAACTTTTCTAAAGTCTGGAAGCATGTTTGAGTATCTTTATGCATTATTAGTATTAGCATGCATACCTTAAATGGAATAAAGGAAACTGCATGAATTTTGCATGATTTCCCTGTGCTCACTTGTGATAGACTTATTGGTTTCCAAGGAAAATGGCCAAGGAATGTGTTTGTGCAAGAAGGAACAGGAGGAGCACTGCCAGAGCCCTCCAAAATGACCTCCAGCGGGCCACAATTGTGCATGTGTCTGCTCAAATGGTCAAAAACTTTGTGAGGGTGGTATGAGGGTCCAAGACTCAGTCATGTTTGGGGTGTGCTTACAACCCAACACCATGCAGGATATTTGGCATTTGCCAGAGAAAACCAAGATTGACAAATTCACACTGGTTCACACTGAGAGAGGTATGGGGAACACCCCAGGTCTAACATCCAAGATCAAGGATTTCGCCAGACCAGAAGTTATATTCCAACATCACTTCTGGTCTTGGCGGATGTGCGCAAAATTCGTGAACCAAAGTCGGAGCATGTGTATACCAAATCTTCAGATCTGAACCATAGGGGAAACGTAGTTTGTGTCACACGGCGATGATGCACATGCACATCATCATGGTGGCAGCGCAAGCGCCACCAGACCAGCAGGCCTCCGATCAGAGATACCTGGAAGGTATGGTGGGAGGACGGGAAGTGCCCTCAGCTTAAAGTGCTTAGCACCTGCTGACTTAAAGCGCACCTAAACTCAAAAATAAAAAAGCACAAAAAAATGTTATTACATTTTTAATTACCTTTAAACTGTCCCAATAGCTTAAAGGTGCTCAAAAACCAAAAAATATTCATTTAGCAATCATGCTGACATCTGTGGGAGCCGCCATTTTAGATTCAGTGTTTGATTCCAAGCTTGCATGAGTTGAGGCTGCAATATCACCGACGGCCACCGGGTGGCGCCAGATACAATCTTTGTCAATGGACACAAAGTGAAAGTAAAAAAAATAAAAAAATCATGTCGGCTGCTCGCCGCGGCGCTAAGGAGATGCTTACACAGAGGAGGACGGGTGAGGGGACAACTATACAGTTTTTATTTACATATTGCCCCAATAGTCAGGGGTTGGCTAGCCAGGGGGAAAGTTTGTCTGGTGGGTTTAGGTGCACTTTAAGTACAATCAAACACGCCAAATGGGGATTGGGAGGCTTATAAAAACCTTCCAGCAAAATGTTTATACCACCCATGTCCCCACAGATTTGTGTAAAGAATCTAATTCAAGCTTGGGAAAAGAGAGTCCCTGGACTGTGCTGGTGACATTCTGACATAGCTAGGGCTGGTGTGGACACACTGGTATGTATTTGTGCAACATGTGTATTAGAAGCAATTCAACACAAGCCACTGGAGTGGAATTGTGAAGGTGAAATTGGAGAAGTTGATTATATCAGACAGGTTGGCTGATGGTGCTGTATGGCTCCCAAACTGTCCACAGATGCATATCCTGGTATCCCCATCCTACTAAAGCTGGCAAGAACTAAGAAATATATAGCTAATTTGATGTGACCAATGACAAGAGATTAATGACCCAGTGTGCATACTTATAAGATAATGTGGATGGAGGTAGATCATCAATCCCATTAATGCTGTACTAATTATTGTGCTCTTTATCTAGAATCGGCACTCTCTGGCCCAAAAATGTATAACAAGCTCCCCCAGAGCCTGAAGAAGTTCATATCTGGATGAAATGTGTCGGAAAGCACCTGGGAGAACATTTTTGCCTTGGACTCTCATTCATGTGGCCAGAAATGCGCTAACTTACATCATATTTATGTTACTTCTTAGTTTTTTGTTTTATAAACCATGATGGCTAGCTGGATTGTAAAAATTACACTGATGGGCTATGTATAGCTTGACCGGTGAGTAATGGTGTGGGGTGGCATTTCTTTGGGGGACCACAGAGCCGTCCATGTGCTCACCAGAGGTAGCCTGACTGTTCAGGTACTGAGATGAGATCCTCAGACCCCTTGTGAGACTATATGCTGGTGTGATTGGCCCTGGGTTCCTCCCAGTGCAAGACAATGCTAGACCTCATGTGGCTAGAGTGTGTGAGCAGTACCTGCATTGATGCTATGGACTGATCCCCAGACCTGAATCCAATTGAGCACACCTGACACATCATGTTTTGCTCCACCACAGACTGTCCAGTAGTTGGGGGATGCTTTAGTCCATGTGTGGGGGGGGGGGCGATACCTCAGAAGACCATCCGCCACTTCACCTCAAAATGTGATTATCCTGTAGTGTTTCTTTCCACTTTTGAGTGTAATTCCAAATCCAAACCTCCATGGGTTGATACATTTGATTTCTATTGATAATGTTTGTGTGATTTTGTTGTCAGCACATTCAGCTATTAAAAAACAAAGTATTTATTAAGAATATGTCATTCATTTAGATCTAGGATGTCTTATTTGTGTGTTCCCTTTATTTTTTGAGCAGTGTGTTTTAGAAGAAGGGCTGACCACTTGATGCTGCCACAGCCTCAGTGTTACACAGCACAGGCAATTGTTTTGGGTTCTTAGAAATTAATAAGTCAACTAGCTGCAGGCCTTGGGCTATGATCATGACAAGGGATGTACTACATAGTGAGCTGTAGACAAAAAAAAAAGAAATAACCATGCCCCAAGTTAAGTCTAAAAATCCATTCCGTTTTGAAGCCACTGTCTGACTAAATTTTAATCAGAATCATTTAACAGCCTGGAACTGTTAAAATCAATTATGCAGTGCTTATCATATTTCTATTCCCCAAAGTCCAAGTTAAGGATAATCTTTACTTTAACCTAGTCTTTGTAACATATGTCAAAGAAACTCAACATCTGAGAAGGCATTTCCTTGCAATGCCCAAACAGAAAGACACATAGAACAAAGAACACAGAAGCTGGCTTTCTCATTTCTCATGGCAAAAAATATAAAATAGTAAAAACATATTATTGAAGCATTTATGGTAATTGAATATATTTTTCTAAAAAAAATTTGGACCTTTTACTGGCCTAGAAATGTACTGTAATTACATAAAATTATAATAAACTTAATTACTTTCAGAAAAGAGTCAATTTAAAATACAATTTGACTAAATAGAAAAATTACAATCAGTCTGGGTATTAAACACATTTTTATTAAATATATACATAATGTATTAAAAATGTCACTCTATAATACATCATTATCTAGCAGGAATTACAAACCATTGATAATAATGACACATTTTTCAAAATGCATTTTATGTACAAAACATTTTATGTACAAAACGTACAAAAGACAAAATCTTGTTTTCTTATTCAAAAATGATAAACACCTTTCAGTGTGTGCTTCAATAAACAAAATACCAACCTTTGAATATAACCCACAGGGGCAATCGAATATTGTTCTTGATGTCCATGGAACATAACAAGAGAATTAATTCATACATTTCATTTATAACACAGTTAACCCTACTGAATATCCAAAAATAATCAAAAATATGTTCTCATAAAAGTAGTATACATTATATTATATATAAACAATGTCTGTTATATGTATATAAATCCCATAAGTTACAATATTCCCACTAATTGAAATTCTTGTCAGTATTGCTACTATTATCCAACATCAGTTATCCTTTTCTGCAGTAATTTAAAGTTTTCAATATACAATAAGAAGAATTATTATTAAAAACACACAAAATGATGCTTGTTTTAAAATAACTAAATTGATAAAACATCTATGTGGTTTATACATTTATCTTTTCAAGATCTTTACGTATATCTGAATTCATGAAGACTTAAGCTTAAGCTGTTTTCACAAGATGACTGCTCTCCTTGCTCAACAATAAAGTCTTTAGTTTTAGGTTACAACAATTCTCACAAATCTGCAACAATTTGAGTGCAAAGTTTTAATTCATGGAATGGTATTTCAAAACACAGTTTTTTTCTTTTATTAAACTGAATTTTAAAGTGTGTTTTTACATTTTTATTGTATTTTTTTTTAAGTTTACAATTCTTCAATTTGTTATTGACCATCTGCTCAGAAATAGTGTGCACCAAACCACCTTACTTTACATCACTAACATTCAACAAACCACCCTTTCCCCACACATTAAGGTATACACTAGTATACATATTAACCCTGATTTAAAGTTCTCTGATTCTGGGCCATTTCCTGAATTCCTGTGTGTTTTTTAAATTGTTCTTGAATCCATATAAATGTGCAATATTCAAAGAAAAAAATGTTTTCATTGATACATGACCACTAGAGATGGTGTCAGTGTTTGCGTGGCAGACAGTCCGCAGTGAACACTGCATGTTCTATTTCCTTCTCGCAGGTGAACAATTGGGTGTCCAACCCGTCCCGATTGCTGGGAGGAAGAAGTGTGAGTATTCTTCAACCGGCCGAATCAGGCACGGAGGGATCTAAAAAAGATCCAGCTGACTGAAGATTTTTTTAGATTCCTGCATGGCTCCCCACTATGTGCGCATCACCGCGGAGTGCATGTCCCCAATATTTGAAATGAAGAACTGAGTATTCCAAATATCGTGGATGTCACTTCTGGTATTTTTACCGTATTAGAGACTGGAACAGGTATGGTCAAGATCATTGTACCACGAACAGGTGGACGTTAGACTTTTCCTAAAGTCCAATCCGCCTGTTCATGAGCAGACATGGCCAATGTTCGGTCATCAATAATGACCACTTTTGTAGTGTCCAATTTTCTGTGTCTTTATTTGAAAATAGTTCGGAATTTGTCATGTTCCAAATCAAACTTCCCAGTATGGTTCCTTCATTTAGATTATGTGTGTATACCTAAAAGATTTAATGTTTTATATTGCAGCTAATTATAAGTTATAATATAGGTGCCATAGATCTCTATTATAACAGAGGGGCATCGTTTTCCCATCCCACATCGTGGACAGGGGTAGAACGATTTAAGCAATTGCCTGTACTGTGCCGTAAAAACTGCATGGTAGGGGGTGACTGCTAGGGAGGTTAATTTGACCAGTTCAAATTTGTGAGTTAATTGCAAAGCCCCTGAGTATGATACCAACACCAAACTTGCTGGAGATGTAGAGAGGGGTTGAGGGTATACTACCAAAGAGAAATTATTTTAGGTTTTTGCATAAATTAAGTTCAAAGTCAAAGTTCAAAGTTCAAATTTCTCAAGTTGGATTTGCCAGATAAACTTTGAACTTACTAGAGCTACTTTTATTTTTTTCAAATGTTTCCAAAACCCTTCACTAAATCTTCAGCAATATTGGTGATGATAGGCTTTTAACTAATTAACTGACAAAGTCAACCAATCAAATATTCTACCATCTCTATTTATAACTTTGGTTAACTGTTTGTTTATATGTGCATATCATGTGATAAATTGATGTATTAAGGTTTATTTGGTGTTGATATTTTTGGGTTTTCCCTTCAACTCCACCTCATTGAGTGAATCCTGGGTAAAACATGTCAGAGGAAAGAGCTTCATAAATGGTTTCCCTTCTCTTTTTGGACTTGTTTGAGTAAAGGTCAAACCATTTCCCGATTGCAGGATATTTTTTATGTGCTTGTGAAAAATAACAGTTTTTCCAGAAATCCAGGGTTTTTCTTATGAGCTAAAAAGCACCTTATTTGTAACTGTATATACTGCTAGTCATAGTAATTCAATGTTATAGAGATGAAATAGGGCATGCTTGAAGTTCAGTATGTTTGACAAACGTGTGCTGCCATAGATACAATGCAAACAATTTAGACAGCAAATGTGTTTTTCTAAAGATTTCCAAACATGCAATGCGATGGTTCCACGTTTTTGTTTTGGGGTTTAGATATGTTAAATGGGATGAAGTATGAATCTCATGTTTTTTTTAAGAAATATGAACATTTTACCTGGATTACTTAATCCCAGTAGAATTTTTCTTATCTGAAGTTTTGCAGCTTTTTAATACTAAATACAAAAAAGATGAGAAATGAAAAACTCCACTCACAATGAAAATGTTGACATCGTGACCCCCAAATATTGAATGAGCTATGGGTGGTTTCCAATGGTTATTATATAAAAAAACAAATTAGTGAATATTTTAAAGCTTGCCATATCTATGTAAACTTGCCTAGCCAGTGCTGACTTCGCATCACTACAAGAGTAGATACTACATTCGGAGTTCTATAGTGATACAGTCTGTTCATACAATTTGGCATAATTATGCATTGAAGCTTTACACATCTTAAGTGTTTTATGATAACGGAAAAACTTCAGACCTGTAAAAATAAAATTATTTAGAATGTAAATGATCCTGAAATGCAAATTGTACGCAAAAATTAAAATTTCTATTTGAATTATAATTTGTCTCAAACAGATTATAATTATTGTGGCTTATCACACATAAAAATAAATGTAACAGACTTCCACTATTTGTTAGAAATGTCCACAAGGTGTCACAAGGTACATCATTTTTGTTATACATTATACATATGTCTTCTCTATTGAAATGTGTAATATTAATAATGCATTTTTTTGCCAGGAAGATGATAAACTGACCCTTAAAAATAGCTTGTGCCAAATCATTTATTCTAATATGATATCAACTGTTCATGTCAGCTATATATGTTAATGCGATTATTTCTATTAAAAAATGAAAATATATATATAGTTTAAACTCTAGATTGAGTTTGAAAATGTGGTTTATTTCTTACTATTAATTCTGTGAAACTGCCAAGGGTTTTGTTTTTCGATTCCCTATAAATTAAGCACTGCAATGTGATTTATAATAAACAGTATCCTGGAAAGAAATGCGATGCTGATAAGTTCTGACAAGTAAAAATGTATTATTAATGAAATAATGACATTGGCAGTACCCAGAAAACAAGCTGATTGTGTGGAGTTTATTGTTTACGTCTGAGTATACAGATTTACTTGTTTTGTGCAGAGCTCACACCAGGTTTAGATAGGTCATTAGACCAAACTTGGCATTGTGAATCAATATTATGCAGTCAGCTACTTGTAGGCATTTATTCACAAGATGGCCACTAAATTAGTGAGCATATTTTTTAAGATGGGCTTCCAGATTTATGCCTATTTTTAAAAGCTTATAAGTTTAGAAATAAATGTTTTTCTTTCCAAATAACATAAGTAATGGAAAAAATAAAATAATAATATCTTCAATAAAAATTGTGTTTAAAGTTCATCCAATAATATGGAAAATACCTAGCAAAAGATACATCAATTTTAATTCCAGCAATCTTTTTGTTCACCATTCCCATAGACAGTAATCTTAGAGTTAGGATTATACTTCTGTATTTCTGATGGGGATATTACCACCATGTATAAAGGAATAACATTGTTCTTCTGCTCTTGGATGTCTAAAAAAAATGCATATTTCTGTGGCATTTATACAGAAATATCACAATACACGATAAATATAAATCTAATTTTGGGCTGAACATCTGGTATATGTACTCACCAATTAAAAATAAAAAATCTTGCTTTGTGATGCTGTAATTTGTATTGTTGTTGTAAGTTAAGTTACAGTCTTACATTTTACATTGATCTTTGAAATGACAGATCCCAAAACTGTTGTATTACCACAGAAAATATGGAGTGTTCTAATTCTGGTGACACGAAAACACATTTAAATAAGCATTTAGCTTTATGAGTAGTGATGGTTGAATTGCCCGCCTGGCCCCTCCCCCAACAGTCAGGTGGGACAGTACAGCCAATGTATTTTTCCCACCTGGGCTGTCCTCCTATCCAATTTTAGAGATAGTAATTATTATTTTTTTTTGTTCGACTATTTCGACGGTATCATCACCAAACTTGCTGGAGGTGTAGAGAAGCGTTGGGGCATACTACAAAAAAGAAGTATGTCTTTAACACAAATAGTTTTTGCACAAGTTCAAAATCAAAGTAAAAATTTAGAAAATCTGAATTTCCACTTTGATTTTGAACTTAATTTATGCAAAAACTACATGCACTAGAGCAAAACCTTTTTTTCCAAATGTTCCCACAACCCTTCTCTACATCTCCAGCAAATGGTGATGATCACATTATCAGAGGCTTTGCAATCTGCTCACAAAGTTAGCAAGTCGAAAATTATTACCATCTGTATCCAATGTTAACAAACAAATTGTAATTTAATTTAAAAGAATATATAAATTCACAATAAAAATTCACAATTTGCACTCAAAACTAGTCAACAGCTGGCTTTGGGTCAAATGTAACTTGTACATGTTGTAAATGTCACAGTACAACACCATTGAACACCCAGATCAGTAGTGCAACCCTGACATTTTCTGAGTAAGTAACTAACACCTAAGACTACCTGCAATCCAAATATCAATCTTTCATAGTCATATTTAGACTGTCAAACAGTGCTTTTCTCGTGTCAGTATTACCCTTACATACGCCTACTCTGACTTTCAACCTTTTTTTTGATTAGTAATTTACAACTGAGAGTTGTAAGGTTCCTAATTTCACAACCCCAACTTAAACTTTGCTTAGTTATATTACTGTTTCTCTGCAATTATTCAATTGACATAAATTGCATCCATTTAGCAATAAAAACTGAAAGAATTATGGAATTACCTATAACAGTAGTGTATACATAATAAAATTAAGCTTTTTGTACAGCTATTTATTGTGTTTGAGCTTTAATCTCAATTGAAAAAAAATCCCCCCTGCATCGTCAGCCACAAGATACCCCCAGTTAACAATGCACAAGAAGATGGGGGCGGTGGAGTAGGATACTGAGCACCTAAGATCTCGCTCCTCTCTGGCTGACAGTGATTCTCACTCACTTACTTGTCGGCTACCCTGATAGCTGTGGCCATCCAGAATACCTTCTAGTTGTAATTACACAAAGGAGCATAGTAACACTACTGGAGTTATGAATATCTAGTTTTTGTTACTAATGCGTAGCTGAGTATCACTTATGTGCAGCCCTGTGTATATGTATATACATATATATAATTGCTTTATAAAGTGTTATGTAAATTGTTATACTAGATATTATATAGTATAATGTTGGGATAAATATTGATAATAGGCTATGGGTAAAATGTCTGATGGTGGGCAGAATTAGTTTAATTATTGTCAGAATCTTAATCTCCACCCACCCAAATGAACAAGTAAAAATAGCATTAACTTCCGGTTCCGGCGCCTCATGAGCCGGTAGTGTGCGCGGAGAGCTCCTGCTGTAACA
>CM070036.1:84558825-84569517 GCA_036250615.1 Ptychadena robeensis | reverse complement strand
AAAAAAAAATAGCATTAAAAACATGCCAAAGGGTCTGAGTCTGTTTTTGATTTCAGTTGATAAAAAAAAGTCTATGGCCATGATAAAAATGTACAGGTGGTCTAGATTGACAGAATGATTTTTTAGAGTGATTGTTATTGCAACATGTAATGGCTCTTTAAGTGTAGAGTTTTTTTAGCTACTTTTCAAGTTCCAAATATACCCATGGGAACAAATACTTGACCTGTAACCCAAAAGTACTGGACTGTTAACATAGAAAGAGATTGTCAGCTTCAGCCACATGTATAATAAAGAGTAGAGCACAAGCAGCCACAAAAGAAAAGCCAGGAATACAAGAGCCAGAAATATTTTTTACCTCCATAGAGTTGTGTGAAGATAGCATGAAGATTTAAGAGCAAGTTGTGACATTGTTTATGAAAGTATATGTGATGTACAGGCTGATACTTTAATCCCCTCACTTTAAGCTTTTTTACAGATTTAAACAGATATGTTTGAATTTCTTGGCTGCTGTCGTCCCCCTTCAAATTCCCGCCATCATCGTTGATGGCAGGAATGTGAGGATCCAGGGCATTAACATGCAGGTCATTGGCACACCCCCTGCCTCATCGGCATAATTTAAAATGATAAGAAGGTGAAACCCTGGAAGAATTGCCAAGGATAGGGTCATAGAGGGATGCCATGGGATTTCCTGGAACAAGAAATAAACCCAAGGTATTAAGAATGTAGCTTGGGGTAAGCTATGTTTGTCAACAAACTTACCCGAAGGTACATTTGTAAGAGAGTCACTCTTGTAAGACTTTAAAGAGAAAATCTATATTTGCTGCACATACTTCATGTTTTTTTTTCTAGTCTAACCCCCTTTTATGGGGACAGTTGTCTACATTAGTTAGCTACCCTTAAACATTTTGTTGATCCTAATGGCCAAGAATCAGAAAGAAATCACTTTGCAGCTCTGTACGCTACCCTTTTCATCATGAAAAAAAGAATGCTTTGATCTCAGATATACGTAAAGCTGTAAACTAAAATATACTCTTAAATACATAAAAACACTTGCCAACCATATTCAAAACAGCTTTAACCTGTCAAAGCATGGATTTTTAAGCCATTTAAACATATTGTGTGTAATGTGTGACCAAGCCATATTCTTCTTTTATTGCTTCATTCTATGTTCACATGCTATTGTCAAGCTCATTAAGTGTGAGAAAAGTACAACATTTGGAACAGAATTCACCCAAGAATTTTTTCTTACCATATTAGGGCTAATTAACAATTCATGTTGGAAATGCTGTGTTTCCACCACCCAACTGCCATTACCCTGGTAATTTGACAATACCTGATTGGTTTGCAGGTGGTTGTCCATTAGGATTGCAAGTGTCCGCACACTCAGTGCGCAACTGTTGCAACCAGCAGTGGGGGACAGCCTTGTGGTAGCACTGAAAGCACATTGTGAATTCGCCCTAAATAACTCTTTTAGGGAACATGTTATGTAATGTACATACCAATTCAAATACATATATATGTATATATATATATTTGCCTTGCTAGTTTGTATTTGTATATATCTCTCTACCTTGCTAGTTTTTATCTAAAGACCAATAGGATTTTATCGCAAGTGCAACTGCGATAAATGTCATGACACAGACGTACACAGTTTTCTATGCAGATTTTTGTGTTTTATATTAATTATAGGGCACTGCATTACAGAATGTTCATTACACATTATAGAATTTACTGAAGTGCTTTTCTGGATAGTATCCAAATTCTAACAGGCAAATGGAATTAAATGTTATAGTTTAGATGAGCATGGGTGAATACTTTATAGTCTACATATATTTAAAAGGGTTATAAACTGAACTACAACTGCAAGTGTCATCATGTACGTGTGCTTACAGATGTTATTCAAAAAACTAAATTTGTATGCTTAATGCTTTACCAGAGTAAATTTAAGTGATATGTGCAAAATATTTCCAGTAGTTAAAATATATTTTATCTAAAGTAGTAGCTAATGTGTATGTATGAAAAATGTAGAAGTAAAATATGCACTTGATTTAAAGGTTTATTGGAGTAATGATAACATACATTTTAATAAAGGCACTTGCCAAACCTGTTTACGTATGTTGTCTTAAGTACCAGTTTTTTCCTAGTAAAATTTACCTCACCGTTCTAATATCAAGTAATTGTTTGGGCAGCACAGTGGCTCAGGTGGTTAGCACTCTGACCATGCAATGCTACAATCCTAGGTTCAAATCCCGGCCTGGGCACTATCTGCAAGGAGTTTGTATGTTCTCCCTGTGTCTGCGTGGGTTTCCTCCCACACTCCAAAGACATACAGTAGATAATTTGGCTTCTTCAAATAAAGATTCTCTTATGTTGGTTACATGTGACCTATGACTGTGTTAGTTACCTATACATGATTATGGTAGGGATGTTAGATTGTGAGCTCCTCTGAGAGACAGCTAGTCATATGACTATATCTGTAAAGCGCTGCGTAATATGTCGGCCTTATATAAATACAAGATAAATAATAATAATTGTTTGTTAGAATTTAGTTGTTCAGCTCTAGTTCTCAAAGGTAAAGATCCACTTACATATTTAGCATTTGTTCTATCAATAAATAATGCACTCATAAATAGTTAATGGAAATCTGGCCTGTATGTTACTTTTGAGGAGTAGAGTTGGTTAACCCTGGTTGGTCCCAGGTTTGATGTTTACTAGAGATAGTCGAATTTTAAAAATTGTGAGTTAATTGCAAAGCCCCTGAGCATAATCAAAAATGTTCACAAATAAGAAAGAAAGCTAAATCTGGAGCGGGCAAAAGTCATAGGTGGTAGATACAAAAAGTGTCACGGTCATCAAATAAATGATACAGAAAAACACAAACCCTACCCATACAGGGTTTTTTTTCAGATGAGGTGGCTAGCCTCCTAGGAATTTCGTGACAGTAAAGAGCGGGAAACTATGTTGGTAAGTCAAGATAAAAAATACATATTTTATTAATCAGCATAAAAGCAGGTACATATGAGCCACACAGGCCTCAGAATATGTGGGTCAGTTCCTCCAACGTGTTTCGGCCCTGTGAATAGACGACCTCATCAGGGGGGCCCCTGTATGGGTATGGTTTGTGTTTTTTTTTGTTAAATCAAATTTTATTGAAAGTTTAATAAACAGAGACAAATATGGCATAACCAATACAAGTGACAGAAAGAAAAAATAAACTAACAGAGATAATCACCGTCACAGCCTGAATCATACTGCAACCATGCAGCTGCACGAATCATACACGACCCGAGCGACATCCAAAATAAAATAAAACACAGACCGAACAAAGAGAGTGTAAAGGCACGACTCTGTCCTCCAGGAGTGTCCGTGGGCCGGAGTTTGCCAAGAATAGGAAATGAAAGGGGGGAGGGGAGAGGGAACAGGGAACTGAGGGATCACCAGGCATCTGACCGATCCACCTGAGCACCGTGGACAGTGGCTCAGGGCATCGCGCGGAGAGAGTCGCCAATCGGCCGACCCCCCCCCCCCCCCCCCCCCCCTCCCACACACAATCCTTCTCTACATCTCCAGCAATTTTAGTGATGATACCATGTTCAGGTGCTTTGCAATCAGCTCACAAATTCGACCATCTCTAATGTTTACAGTGGAATTGCTTTGTTCCAGAATCAAAATTACTTGTCAAAGGATGCAAGGGGTTCTATAGAGATATAAGAATTTATTTAAAAGCTTGAACAGGTACTTGTAGGGCACAAGGGACAATCAATACTTTTGGCATTCTGGACACATTATTAGTGAACTTTTAATGCAGGAAAGTATTGAAAATGAATGAAATTATTTTGGAAGTCCAACTCTTAGCAACAGGTGAAATTAATTAGTAATACATTATGAAAATCACATACTGTAGGTATATAAATTGTGCAGAGGTTGAAAAATAATTTCGTTTGGTACTATTTTTGATTTACCTAACACATGGTATCATATTGTACAGTGGAACAATTCCTTGAAATAAGGAAATATTTAGACTGTATATTTTGCATGTTCAGATTCATGCCAGGCTGAAAATAAGATCAGCTTACCATACAGAATATAACTCTTGAACATGTTAGATAGAAAATATTTATGATGGAGTTGTCACTGCCAGCAGTTGCTGCCATTCAGCTAAGTTAGGGCTATTGAAATTTAGGTACACCTCTAAGTTATGATATATATATTAGACTTTTTATCAAAATGCCAGAGATCATTGACCAAAAAAATTATTTACCATGTTTTGGCTGAAAAGCTACTGGTCCACCAGAAAAAGGTATTTTATATGAATGTCTAAAAGATTATTACTGGTATCCAAAGACCCTGGGCAATCCTAGCCGGGCATTATTATTTATTTATGCATTTTTGGAATGAATGATTCACAAAAAAATAGTATCCAAGTAAAAGTTGCTTTGAGAATGGGTATCATAGTATGATAAGGCCTTAAATGCAAGTCTTTAAAATTGCTGGCTTATATCAATAACAAAATCGAAATCGAAATTTGGCTCGATTTAAAACTTGATCATAATCATTCTTAGTTGACTGATCCAACTATCACCTTAACTTTTACCAAGAGATGTCCCTTGAGCTTTTTTAATGGTATTCAGGCAGGCACAAAAAATACACAGCAACACTGATTTACTACAATAGCTGAAAATGTGTTTGAATATTTACTTTAATTAATATTATTATCTAATTATTAGTATAGTCTAATTAAATATATAAACAGGAATTAGCTTTTTACACGAAGAAACAATTAAAGTAATATTCATGCAATTTCTTATATGAACACAATCCACAAATATTTCAACTTTTATTATATTGCAATATGTGTGCTTTTTCCTTCTTGCTTGTCTCAAACATAACAGAGCAGCAGAAAAAAAAAGGTACTTACAATCTCCACTTCCTCATTACCTAAGGCACCATCTTAAGTACTGGCACCTGAAGCCACTTCCGCCCATTCTGTTGAACATTACTAAGGTGCCCCTCCCCTGCAGACATATTTACCAATCCCAAAGGGTTTGGCATGGAGGACAATTCTGGTCCTTCCAGAGATCTATGTGCTACAGTTTGCATAGGAGACAGGAGTGAAGCTGAAGGAGGACACTGTAGGAGACAGGAGAGATTGAGACTGAAGTGGTGGTGAAGGGGTTCAGTGTGGAGGTGATATGGGGGTGACATGGATTTGGGGGGCACACAGGTAGGCTGAGGATGAGGTTAGGTAGATAGGAGGTGATGGTGGAGGACACAGAGGATGATTTGGGGAGAACACCTCCCATGTGACTGTAATTGTTTACTTCTCTCCCCTCACAGCTCCCGTGTTCTTAAGCATCCTGCTCTTATCAGCCTGACAGCTAGCAACCCAAGAATGTGAACTCCGAGAAAGAAAAGGGGGAGGGAGGGGGGATTTTCTGCTGACAGAGAGCACACAGGACACAGGAGCTGCACAGTGAATCGCTGTGATAGTGACGTCAAAGAGAAGAGGCAGAGAAGAGGATTATGGGGCTGCACACACAGCTGATGTTTTCCCGGCAGCCCTTTCAGCTATGACAAGCGCCTGGGGCACAATGTCACAGCATGGGAGGTGCTACCTCGGAAAAACTCGTCTTTCCTGCTTTAAGATTAATTTTTTTTTCTTTTTGGACATTGATTGCCCTATCTATTGGCAGTCTGATGCCGATAGTGCAAAGTGACCTACAACTTGGTAGGTCCACTTTAATTGGTGGATGCCATTGAAGTAAGCAAGTGACAGGAAGTGCAGTACAACGTGCCAACGAGTCTAGACCATCATTCAGTTATATACTTCAGCTCTTCTTTGAGGATGCCAAACCTTTCCTAAGTCATCTAGAAGACTTTCTTTTTTAGGGTCTCTGTCTGATTGTGAGGTAACACAAGAATAGTTCAGAAACACATTTTTCGTTCAGAACTGGTGTACATCCTATAAAAATGCAGCTACTAGAGCCCAGGTGCCCAACCTGCGGCCCTTTGGGCATTCCTTGGTGGCCACCTTTTGGTTTTCCACTTGCGGCCCCAGAAACCTAACTGTTAATGCATAAGGCATTGGAACTAACCTGTCCTCACCCAGGATCTTCCTCGAAAGGGAAGAGGAGGAGAGGGACTTGCTCTGGCTGAGCACATTAAACGCAATTACAACCCAGACAGCGCCTAAGCAAGTCCCTCACCTCACCAAGAATATACTGTTCTAAGAAGATGTGTGCCTATGCTCCCACTATTTCACCAACGAACAGGGGATTATTGTATGTGGCACATAACCTCAGAATATGGGCACATAACCTTTGATGATATATATATGACACAAAATGTGCATTACCATACTACAGTGTTCCCTCATGTTTGAAGTATCATTAAAAACAAGTCTTGTAATTCAAAAAATGCAAAATAATGTCTTCTAGCACTGCCTGCTGTAATTTATTCATTCTAAAATGCTTATACAATATCATATAATATCATATATATCAGTATAGATTGAAAATTTTATGTGCGGCCCTTAAATGATGCCGAGGGCTGCACTTATTGGCCCTCCATATCAACTCAGTTGCCCACCACTGTACTAGAACAATGCACTAATCTAACGAAAGTGCATTGTGAGTAAAAAAATATTTTCTAAATAAAAATATTTTTATGTGTGAAATAAAATAGTGCATCTAACACTAAATATCTATAACACCAAGGCTGTGGAACAGATGACAGTGTTTTTAAACATGATAAGATTAACTAACTCTAAAATGCTTGAATACAATACTGCTTTCTTTGCATTTTACATGCCGTTTTATTCTACACTTGATCTGGTAATTTCCCAAATTCTTTAGAAAACTATAAAAATAATAACAGTGTTAAAATCCTAATGAATATTTTATTTATTTAAAAGAAAAAAATACAAACGGCTCAAATACATTCTGTTCAGTAGCATTATAGTCAGCTAAGTATTGAGCTGCAAAAATTCCTTTAACCTTTGAGAAACAGAAAGTTGACTCCATGAATGGGTTAATGATTTTTCTCTTTTCTTCTTTTTATATAAAGGCTTATTTTAATGTTTATCAGTTATGAGATGTGGAGCAGTACTGAAGATTCACAAGGGAGGACTGCTCATTGCCTATGCATGGGAGCGTTGTAGGAAGATTAAAATAACATTGAGTATATTCTGTAAATGAAGGAGAGAACTAAAAGAAGCCTCTAGAGTCCATTATAAATTTTAATAATACATCAAGGTAATGTAACTGAATAACCGATCTCTGAGGGAAGAATCACAACATTTGGCTAATATTACAATTTAAATTATGAAAACAAAAAGAGCTTTTAGTTAATCTTGTCTTTCTGCTTTTATTCTTCAGGCTCTTTTTTATTTTCCCTGAATCCAAAACACCATGTAAACAAATAAAACTGTGGGAGAAAATAAACAGTTTGGCATCTCAGTAGATTAATTAATGCGCTTCATCCTTGGCACCGGTAGTCAAAAATTATGTGCATAAATAATATCACTAATTAAAAAGATGCAGATTAACATGCAAATAATGTTAATGAGGATCTGCAATTCCAGAGTGGATTCGCATAACATCAACAATTTAATGGGTTGGAAGGCTTGTGTTTGCATTACATTAATAAATTTCAAAGACCTTGCATGAAAAAAAAAGTTCTGTTGCAGCCTACATCTCCCACTTGTGAGTTGTAAATTCTGTGGGCAGTAGCGAGCACTCTTAGGCTAATGCCAAAATCATTATCTCAGAGACTGTTGGGATGGTGCCATGAGCCAGGGTGGCCAGCTGTTGGGAACTGGGCAGTGGGCACTTTACTGTGCCAATTAATTGCAATAAGTAGGCAGGTTCGATATCTATTTGAACTGATAAATATTGTGTTCTTGAGCAGCTAAACCAAAGGGGAAATCATTTTTAACAGACAAAGTTCTTTTCTAGGCTTGCTAACCTTTCATTTGTTATGAAAATGCTTATGTAATTCAGATGTAAAAAACAAAGAAAGTACTCAAAATAAAAAAAAATTAAATCATGCATAGCATGCCTGTTTAAGGCTAATGATGGAATTCTAATATTTTGTTTATAATGAGGTAATTTGAATATATATTCTGCTTTCCTGCTTCCACACCTACAAAGAAGTGGTATTATCTATCTTCTACTGTTGTTGACTTTCATGAATAGTAATACTCAAAGTTAATAATGAAATTAATACCTAACAAAAAATATAACCAATAAAAAAGCAAAATTAATAATAATATTTTCATACTAATACATATTTTTCATATGTATACATATATATTTTTTTAAATATACATATAAGTTTGCTGTCATGATGCTGTCATCAAAGTAATTCCCCTATATTCTTATTAGACCCCTATCTCATTGAAAGCCTAGATAACCACCAAATGTAAGAAGTGCTAATTATCACCCTGTATCTCCAGCAAACAGTGAAACCACAATCCGAGCATAAAATTTAAAACTCATGTAGCATACAAATGCTTTTATTAAAATTTGCTGCATAAAAATAAAACAAATTCACATTTCTTTGAACCCCCTAGTGGCACCAGCTGTGTGAAGATGTCTAAACACTACCTGCTTCTTGCCTTCATTAAACAGGAATATACAAACCCCCAGAAGTGATGATGCTTATTACACAAAGTGGGGGTTGTGTCTGTGCCTGATTGTACTAGTTTGGTGAATGTGAGTGGCAATCAGTATTTCTACAGGTTCATACAATTGGTGAGAGTAGCCTTTCCCTTACTATATAGGAAACTCCACAAGAGCCATTTTCTGCTGTGTTGTCATCTGCTGTTAATTTTTCTATTACATAAGATAGTTAGTTAGCTCATTTATATAATACAGATAGTGTGACACAGTGGCCCCAAGATCACCTGTGTCACTGGGCAGAGTGCCGGATGGGAGATATGTTGGACCACGATATCTCAGATTCACATTCTGAAAAACCATCACTTGTTATTGTTTATTTGTATGAACTCCTATGTATCCTTTGTGCTGTATTGGTTTCCCTCCTTCAGGCTTGTCTATTCAATGTAAATCTAGGGGCTAGGTTTTAACTGGGAATCTAAATGTAAGAGCAACGCAGGGTTGAGTGTGCTAACAGGATTTGTAATATCCAAAAGCACCAAAAAAACATAAAATGACAACGAAAATCCTTTGGAATACCCAGTAAGTATATAAATCCGGAAGGCTCAGGAAGGAATACCCATATAAGAGCGAGCGAACTATGATGCTCCTGTTCAGGGGCTGCTTGGTGTGTGAGAGACAGTCTGCTGTGGATCAGAATAGAAGGCCAGCCTGTGTGCTTTTGCTTGTTTTATGCCAGGAGGCTTATATATATTATGTTATATGAACATTTTAAATTTTTAATGTTGCCCGAAAAAAGGGTCTTACCTCGATCTACCCCCGTTTTATTTTAGGTCTTCTTTTTTTTCACCTTTTTATTTCTGGGCCCACCATTACCAACCACTTCCCTTCTCCCTCCCATCCCATAAATCGGGGCGGGGGGTTCCTTTTCTATTTTTCGAGGGCTCTTTTAGTTTGGGGGGTGGCTGGGCTCTCGTATTCGCTTATTTACATTTATAGACCACAAGCAGCTAGAGAAATGTAAAAAGATCATTGTGAGCCCCGTTTGCAGCTAAATCCCCACAATAGTTAATTAGAGATAGGCTGTTAGTGTAGGTTATAAAGTGATAATGAAGGTAATCTGGGGAAAGTACCACTCATTGCATTCGCAATATGCACATGTACAAGTGCGTATTTGTGCATTGATGTAATAATGACTGGAGATAACGAATTCTAGAATTTACAAACTTATTGTGAATATTAGGGGACAAATTTGTGATATTTTGTGAATACAAATATTGCCTTTGCAGCTCACTAGTGATGGATGAACATCCATTAACATACATTACAAAATTACACTGCAACTATGGGTTACTCCTTACAATCCTAGCAAACCCCCTCGCAACATATAGAAAAAGATCTCTATGGCAGAGTTAGGGTCAAAGAAATCAACCCCTCTCCGCTTAAAGTAAATTGGGGTTTGAAGCAGTGGTGAAATCAATTTGACATAAAATTTACATAGTAAAAAAGGTCTTTATTTATCCAAAGACCCAACTATACAAACAGAATCAGTATTATCAGTATATATGGAGCCTGAGCAATATTGAGAAAAGTTAACGATTTGTTTTTATTTTAATTATTGTGTGTGTATATTTATTGATATCTACTGATACTACTTGTATACTTGGGCCCTTCTTTGGATAAATCAAAACCTTTTTTTACAATGTTAATTTGGGGTCACAGTCATTTCACCACTGCCTCAACCCCCAATTTCGTTGTAGGCGGAGAGGGGTTGATTTCTTTGATCCTAGCTCTGCCATAGGGTTCTTTCTTTCTTTAGTAAATGTCCGAAATCTGTATGTTTGTGGCAAACCACCATTGACTTCAATGGAGGACGAATATTTCTGTTTCAATGTTTTAATTACATTTTTTGTAAGAAAGTACAAAATATACAAGTACAAGTATGCAGGCAAACAGTTTCACAAAATATATAAGCATTATCGTTATATACATTCAACAAATTGCATAATGCCTACAATACAGGAAGTGCAGAATTATTAGGCAAGTGGTATTTTTGAGGAATAATTTTATTATT
>CM070036.1:84537394-84549787 GCA_036250615.1 Ptychadena robeensis | reverse complement strand
AAGAGGATGATGTGGTCAAAATACTAATTTGCCTAATAATTCTGCACTCCCTGTAGTAAGGTTCATATAAATCAATGGAAATATTATTGAGTGCCATGAGATACAGTGGATATAAAAAGTCAGGTTCCTGTGCTCAACAAAAACCAGACAAAGATAAATAATTTCAGAACTTTTTCCACCTTTAATGTGACCTATAAACTGTACCACTCAAATGAAAAACAAACTGAAATCATTTAGCTGGAGGGAAAAAAATATATAAAAAAATAATATAATTGCATAAGGGTGCACACCCCTAAACTAATACTTTGTTGAAGCACCATTTGATTTTATTACAGCATTCAGTCTTCATGGCACATTTTGTCTTGGCAAGATTTGTCAACTTTTCTTTACAGAAACACTCCAAATTTGTCAGATTATGAGGACATCTCCTGTGCACAGCCCTCTTCAGATCACCCCACAGATTTTCAATCGGATTCAGGTTTGGGCTCTGTCTGGGCCATTCCAAAACTTTAATATTCTTCTGGTGAAGACATTTCTTTGTTGATTTGGATGTTTGCTTTGGGTCGTTGTCATTCTTCATGTTCAGCTTTCGAGCAGAAGTCTGATGGTTTTGTGCCAATATTGACTGGTATTTGAAACTGTTCATAATTCCCTCTAGCTTAGTTAAGGCCCCAGTTCCAGCTGAAACAGCCCAAAAGACTTGGCTAGATTTGTCAACTTTCTTTACAGAAACACTCCAAATCAGTCAGATTGCGGGGACATCTCCTGAGCACAGCCCTCTTCAGATCACCCCACAGATTTTTAATCGGATTCAGGTTTGGGCTCTGTCTGGGCCATTCCAAAACTTTAATATTCTTCCAGTGAAGACATTTCTTTGTTGATTTGGATGTTTGCTTTGGGTCGTTGAGGGTTTTGTGCCAATATTGACTGGTATTTGAAACTGTTCATAATTCCCTCTACCTTAGTTAAGGCCCCAGTTCCAGCTGAAACAGCCCCAAAGCATGATGCTGCCACCACTATGCTTCACTGTAGGTATGGTGTTCTTTTGGTGATGTGCAGTATTGTTTAGTATAGTTGCAAGACGAAAGCCTTAACAAATGAAGAAAAACACCCAAGCCAGGCTACATTTTGCAAAAACACACCTGAAGTCTCCCAAAAGCATGTGGGAAAACGTGTTAAGGTCTGATGAAACCAAGGTTGAACTTTTTGGCCATAATTCCAAAAGATATGTTTGGCGTAAAAACAACGCTGCACATTACCAAAAGAACACCATACCAACAGCGAAGCATGGCGGTGGCAACATTATGCTTTGGGTTGCAACAGTGCTAAACTTTCTCCATTTGTAGACAGTCTGTCTTACCGTAGATACATAAAGGCTTTTGGAGATACTTTTGTAACCCTTTCCAGCTACCATTCCATGGAAGGTAACATTTCTTGATCGTAGGTCTTCTGAGAGCTCTTTTCTGCAAAACATTGTTCAGACAGTGCTTCTTGAAACCAGTAAATCCACAACTGGTGTGTGTTTTTAAAGGGCAGGACAGCTTTCAGCAACACATCCAATATGATCACACTGATTGGACTCAAGGTTGGCTCACTCCTTGCTACAATTAGCTCTTGGAGAAGTCATTAAGCACATATGTATGTTGATCACTTATATCAGCATATATTGTCCAGGAGAATCCTCTTGCCATGATCCACATATTCCATTGTAGTTAAATCCAGAAAGCAGTTTTGCAAAGACAGTACAAAGTACACACCAGCTAACCTTTAATTTTCTGCACTTAGAAGTCAAAAGTTATCCCAAAATATATAACAAATCTGAGTATGTATTTTGTTGGTCCTCAACCTTTCCATTCAGTGGTAAGTGGAAGTTGATCTTTTGTTTATAGTTGATAGAGAGACAGGTTGTGCAGAGCTTAACACTTGTCATGCCCCCCATTGTGTGGGGGTAAGGGGTGTATATTGTCTATCTTAACTAGGGTGAGACATATGTACTTACAAGTAACAAAAATCATTCAACTGATAAAAATGAAGAAAAGAAAATATGACAAAACAAGCTGGTAAACGTAACCCAGAGGAAATGTCGCATTTGAAGAAGAATGTCTTACCACCTCCATGCACAAAAAATGCAAGTTCTGTAAGTCTGTAAGTGTAGAAACATACCTAACATTATTTACATTCTGTTTGTTTGGCTGTATGGACAAACTATATATATATAAAATGAGGTGAGTGCCCATAATTTCTGTACCTTGCTTTTAAATCACTCCACACATCCTGTCCCACTTACATAAATACACCTCATAACATCATCACTTGCGCCGCTTCAAGACTTCTCAAGGGCAGCTCCTACTCTCTGGAACTCTCTCCCTTGCCAACTTTAGACTTGCACCTATCTTTGGCACTTTTAAAAAAAAGCATCTTCTCCTTACTAACATCACCACCATGCCAGTCCCATCCCCCGCCTTTTGTATACACTGTCAGGGTCCACTACTCTTCCTGTGTCATAGCCTGTACCTGTGTGTTATCTAATTAATTGAACAACGCTTATTACAATGCGTAATATGTTGGTGCTATATAAATAAATTATTAGAATACTAATACTTTCTGAAGAGTGTTCTACATAGTGGAACAACCATGAAGGTTATGGTGAGAAGAGATTACTGTATAGGATTCGAAAAACCCTCAAAAATAAAGGAGAAATCCTCACTTCAGGACAGTTGGTGGAGCTATGCAAATTAATCATTTATACTTCATCAGCCTAATGCACACCCAGAACAACAGGTGTACAGTGCAAATATAGTTGTATGTCACAATGCCATTTATGCCAAACTGCATACAGCTGTTTTAGGCTTATTAGCCTTATCAAGAGTTTTGGTTTGGTTAACTTTAAAAATCTTTTCTCTAGTTCATATGAAGATTTTAATTAATTGCTGAAAGTCAGAGGCTCTGATTAAACGGGCACCTTCTGGGTTGCTGCCAACTGGCGAATCATAGCAAATTGTAAAATGACTCTTACTCCCAATAAATGTAAGGGGAGAAAATTGCGTTTAATTATCATTTTCCTTTGCTCACAGATTGTAAGCCAAATAGTCCCCTGCAAACTCCTCTCTCCGAAACTAAGTGTAAAGACCACCCACAGCCTGGAATGCTGGAGAAAAAAAATGGTAACAGCAGCGGTATCCAGGAAAAGGTAAGTAAAAACCTTTGTTCTTCATAGTCACATGATAAGCATTTTAATTTGCATGGGGGGGGGGGGGGGGGGGGGGGGGTCAAGGCTTATATTACAATGTAACTTTTTAATTTGTTAATGTAAACATTATTCATATTTTTACTGTCTATTCTGTTACCTGTTTTTGGAAAATATAGTTTAAAACATGTAAATTTTTTTGTTTTATTGTTAGGATCAATTGTCACTAAAATGAGTATACTATATTATAAATAAACCATTCTCATCAAGGTATGATGAGGTATGATATACCGTATTTTTCAAAATTGGGTGTAAAAAGTGCCTGCATCTTATGGTCCGAATGTGCGACCCCCGCCGCCACTCGGCCGCCGGTGGTCACACCTTGGCTTCCCACGGAGATTAGCCGAAGAGCTGGAGGAGCTGTCAGGTATGAGATGCCGGCCTGTGTCCGGCTCTACCATCTGAACTGTGTAATTGCCTATGCCGGCAGAGCTCAGAGCCCTTCTGCCATAGGCAATGACGAGAGAGCTATAGATGAACTGGCATCTATATCTCTCTCTCCTGTCCGTGGGAACTGCAATCACTCTGCAGCTCCCACTGACACAGAAACAGCTGATCGGCAGAGAGAGAGCAGAGGAGAGGGAGAAGCTGTTTGCCCCCCTTCCTCCTGCCGATCAGTGTGAAGTATGACGCTGCGCTGAGAGTGTACTGCTGCTAGTGACACCTACTGGCTGAATTGAATATTGCATTCATTAAATTCATTGCATTAACTCAATTGATGTTAAAACTTATTAAATCTTTTTTTTCTGGTTTTCCTGCCCTAAAAACTGGGTGCGTCTTATGGTCCAGTCCGAAAAATACGGTATTTGTTTATTAATTGCATTTAATTACACTCTAATTACCCACTAATGAAGGATACTTGTAATCTCCAACCCTTGTAAAATTATAATTTATGCTTTAAAACTAAGTGACAAAGTTTTCTCTGTAGCACAGTACATTGTCATTTTACATAAAATTATTCAAAATTCCTGAAAATATATATAGGGAAGAAAGCATTATTATGCAAAATCTGCCCTAGATTTTCATTTTTACTTTGAGCCTTTTTTTGTCACGTAAGTCAGACCCGGTGACACTTTCTATGCCACATCTCGCAGTTGACAATACTTTGCCATAAATTCATAATTGAAAAAAAAATTATGATTAAACATCTTAGGTTACAAGTGATACATTATGTCAGAACATACTACTAAGACAGCAAGATTCCTAATGACCAAAGAAAATAACCTGACATGAACTAAAAAAAAAACTGGAGTAAAATTATTAAATAATGTTCTGTATTTTAAAGAACATTTAATGAAAAATACCATTTTACCATCACAATAATTGAAAACCAAGCGATTAAAACTTGAGTGTCAATTATCATAAAATTCATCATTGTAATTCTTATTAAAACTCAGTGTTTAGTTAGGTAATGATTTTATAATTTGGCAATTTGCATAAGGAGCCCTGAGATGGCTTATTATTTCAATCCTATACAATTACAGTTCCAGCTCCATACATCAGAGCTCTTAGCAATGTAAAATCACTGCACTAATTAATAAGCCATTTACTGACTGCAGCTAGTTATGGTGGTCCTGCAGCTGACCTTACGGAAGATGAGCCATCTCTGATGTGCCTGTGTTTAACTACAAACATAATGATGGGCCAGGAGGGAATCATTAAAAATAATTTACACCAGCCTTCATTTACAAGATCTTTTGATAGCATGCTTCTCTGCTGTTTAAATCCACTGTGCAGTCTCAATCATTTGGAAAGGGCCAAGCAGGAGAGTGAAGGACGATACCTAAGTGGTTAATTAGGAGGCATTCAGACTCCACAAGAGCCTCCTGAAAAATCCCTCTGATGTCTGTTATGTCAAATGTCTCTCACAGGCAAAGCCACAAGAGGTAGGTAATATAGCAGGCTAATTATTTGGGACTAAGAGCAGCTGAGAATGGCCTGTCACTGAGCCCTCGCTGTGAGCACCCAAACCACAGACTGGGAGTTGCTTTTCTCTAACTGGATAACAAAAAACATTAAACTGATAAAAATGAAGAAAAGAAAATATGGAAAAAGCAAGCTGGTAAACGTAACCCAGAGGAAATATAGCATTTGAAGAAGAAAGTCTTACCACCTCCATGCAAGAAAACCGCAAGTTCTGTAAGTCTGTAAGTATAGAAACATACCTCTTATTTTCATCCTGTTTGTTTGGCTGTATGAACAAACTATATATATAAAATGAGGTGAGTGCCCATAATTTCATTGAACAGGCACATGCTATTGCAGAATTAAATATATGAAGAACGTTATTAGGAGTTACTTGAAGATAAAATTGTGCTATTTTTTTCACAATTGTACACTATTGTTTTGTTTATAAACATCTTATTCTAAATTCAGTGTGTGATGCATTTTCAGTATGTTGCCCTGGAGTTTCCATAACAAATACTACTATGAAACAGATTACACACTGAAAAAAATTTAAGGGGTCTAATCATTCTAAAGGTTACCTGTAATATATTAAATATTTGATAGTATAATGTAGATGCAGATTATTCAGTGGCATGCTGACACTTTTGCTGGCAAAATCAAAGACAATGACACATCAAATCAGACAGTTGTAACTGAGTTTCCAGTGATAAAACTAAACTGTGATCATGCTGAATCACCATCAGTCATCCAGCAACACAAATAAAAAAAGCTGACACATAAAGTATACTATATTTATAGATAGAGCGAGAGAGTATGAATGCACAGTTATACTAGTATCACCACTTTTATTTCACTAGTATTTTTAAAATATGTCACAAAGTACTTTTTAATAATTATCATTACTTGACTTACTAGTAAGTAAACAAATTCCTCCACCTTCACCATTTAAGTTAAAAATTACTCTCTGTAATTAGTAAATTTATGTAAAATACATATGATTAAAAGATGTTATTCAGTTATTACATTGAGCAATAATCTAGGTTTGCTAACACCTTAATAAAGAAGATGTTCTGCTAGTACTAGAAAATGGAAATGTGCTAAATTTCCAATTTTACCGATACGCCCTTTCAGAAACATATTTACTGTTTAATTTTTGCATTTTTTTTAAATATCAGAGTCAGTTTACAAAAACTACTCTGAGAAAAGGTTTTCAGTTATTAAAGTTTTGAATTAATAAAATGACAGTCTGAAGCTGACATCTACAAAAAAGTAGGGAGGGATTTAAATTATGAGAAGTTAATTGTATAACAATAATAAACCTAATTTGCATGTTAACCAACCTGTCTAAATTGAAATGGTAAACTACTTCTATGACTGCTATAAACTTACAAAGTTGAAATAGTTCAACAAAGGTTTGGGAATTGTGCAAGTTTTGAAAAAGAATTGCAATTCATTAATTATATAAAGATAGCCTTAACCAGTTGCCCACCCTTGGCAAACTGCAATTATAACTAAAGGTAATTTAGACATTAGCATTCTGAAATTAACATTAACTTTGTGGTTCTTTTGTGGACTTTGAGTCTGAAGAAAAGAGCACGTTCACTTTGTGAGGATGTTATTGGTAAGCTCAGTTAACGTGTTGGCTCAGTTAACATGTTAACTCAATTAATTAAAACATCTAGGAGCAAGAAATGTGTGAAATAAAAAAATAATTGTTTGCTTTTACATGATCCAAGTCTGTATAATTTTGCTTTATTTAATTCCCTTCTAAATGGGGGTATGCTTAGTTCGTTGTTGGGGCTTAACTGAATTGTAAGGTTTGACATGAAATCCCATTGGGGCTTTAGCTGTCATCTAGGTGGTTGTCATGATTGCCAAGGTAAAAAACAAAACAAAAAAAAGGTCTCAGCTCTACACCATTTTTGTTTGTTTTTTTCTGGTAAAAGCTTTCTTTTAAGTTTAGTTTGCACATGTTTTGCTGAAATGTCCCTCTGGTATTTAGAAGTTTTTGTGAAAGCCAACTGAGAAAGGTACAACACCTGTAGCTGTATTTTTTAACTCATTGATCTATGGATATATTTAAAGCCCCCCATAAATGTTTCGATTTTTTCCCAATTCTGAGGCCGTTCGACCGCGCGTGATTATGATCAGTCGGGTAAAAAAATCATCCAGGCACCCTTTATTTGCCAGCATGTCTCCACTGTGTTCTTTGCCTATACACATACCTGTCTGCAGCAGCGCCTGTTCTCAGCTGATGATCTGGAGCTGGAGATTGACATACTGCACAAGCTTCCAGCTATGTGCTGTGGATATGTGGATCGGCTCTGCTGAGAACACAGAGGAGACTTCTGACAGGGATGCTGGTTCCCATCCAAAGTAATTACATTGATCTAAGAAATTACAGACATGTACATAGTGGCTTAGATCATTTTAGTGACTGATTTCGGCCCGAATAACACTTAATAGCTTCAGATTTCCACCTGATTTTTCAGCTGATCAACCGCTGAGAGCGAGCATGGCAGTTGAAAAATCATGAAAAATCATGAAAAATCGGGTGGAAATCTAAGCGTGTATGGGGGGCTTAATAAACATCATGTAGATATGCAGGACATTATCTTCCAGCATTTAAATGAAACCAAAAGAAATTGTACACAATCCTGAATTAGTAGTGGTAATAGTATATTTTAAGAAAAGTTACTCAATTACATTTATTTACTAATCAAACTGACTGAACTCTGATGTTAATATATGGAATATGTTATTGATAGGGATAGCTAAAAAAAAGATAAAAATTAGGGCACGAAAAAATAATAATAATAATTTTTTAAAAGGTATGTGTATATAGTAAGGTATAAAGTGCATGTATCTAAATGTATCTGCATATACCTTTTGCAAACTGCAGTGTTTGTTGTTATAGTAAAATGCTATGTCCTTTAGAACAGTTGATATAGATAGAGCTACAATTATATTACTATTAAGATGAAAAAGGCATAGTACAGTTTATCAGGAAGTGCCAGAACATTACCCAATGATTATGAAATAAATGATGCAGTGGCAGTGGATGCAGAGGTCACATGTAGAACTAGACTCCTTTCTTCAGAGGGTCTGTGGGCCCTCCTCTCCTCTGCTGTCCTATTAGGCCTTTTTCACATCAATGCCTAGAAACTCAGCAACAAAACAAGCAGTGTAAACAGAGTTACATCATCAATAATTACTCATTTTCTTCCTTTCACAGGCTCTGACATTTGACCATCATCTAATGCAAAGCAGCTTAATAACAGCAGTGGGTAGTGAGCTGCCATAAAACTCTTCTGACAGAGATCTGGGTGCTGCTTATTTGAAGCTAGAATTTGAAGGGGTTGGGTATAAATGAATAACTCTAATTTCATGAGTGGGGGGTCTTGGATATGAAGAGACAGACTCTGATGTCAAAGGGAATTATAAAGTTAAGATGTTCTGTTCTAAATGTGGATACGTTTGGTCCTGTTAAAACAATGTTCACTGGGTCCCAAATATGTTTAACCTCTCTAGTGCTCTTGCAAGATTTCTATACAAAAAGCGCACCATGGACCTAAATTGATTTTTTTTTATGTTGTAGGCCTATAACTTCCAAAATATGTCAGTACAAGGGTCAAGTAGACATCCTGAATATAATAATGTTTGAAACACACAATTATGTACAAAAAAAATTACATAAAAAATGAATAAAAGGTATTTGGTATGAAAGATTTCGAAACAGTATGTATTCATATTTATGTTTTGTTTATAATAAAATGTATTTATTACAATTAGAAATGTGTTTTATTTATTTTTTACTTTGAATTGTATTACATACAGTTATCACTGTATCAAGTACAATTCCCTTTGGCACCCTCTCTCCTTTGGTGTGATGAACACACCAGGGGAGGGAGGATTAACTTTATATCTGGGAACAGGGAATCACACTGAAAGAGTTTTCTCCATAAAAAACTGTCCTTGTGCGATTTACATATGAATCTCCAGCCCCCCCCCCCCAAGTGGCGTCATTACGTCACTTGAGGGGGGGCATCGGCTTCAGTGCAGTTTAATTGAACTTTAATTATGTGCTGCCGGGGCTCCGATCTTCGCCAGACGGCACTATCTTGTCCAGAGCAGTTCTGACAGGAGAGCGCTGGACGAGATGGTGCCATCAGAAATGCTAGGGGGTTAATTAAGAATATTGTCATATGTACTGATAAATCATCAATTTCAACATCAGAGTCAATAGGTCTGTAATTATGACAAAATAGTGGAGACATATAAAATTAGCTAAAACATAAATATTAATAAACAATAGTATGAAATAAATGCATGTCATGTATATATAAATATATACAAACACATAATTAATTATAATTTTTTTAGAAATGTGTTTCTTTAATCAGTTATATGGAGATAATCAATCCATTAAGCTCCTTCATCCATTCACTCCTCTTTTGAATTATGTATGTACGCAATTTGTTTTAAACTTTACTTGTATTCTTTATATATGCAGAGATATGTTATTAAATTGGTGCTTATACATGAAACAAAGTGTTGAAAGGTATTTTATCTTTGTTCTGCATTTATCTTTGGATAATACAATTTTTTTTCTCTAATCTGAGTGCCTCCTTGATGCAGTGATGCTTTAAAAACCATTTATGAATTCCAACTGGGAAACCAGGGGTCCACAATCAGCCCATCTAGAATGAGTGTGACCAACTTGAAAAAAAACTGAGCAACCCTAACAAGAGTAAGTTATGTATTTACTTATAAGCCTAAAATTTTATAAATTTGTGCTCTACCGGTTCTTCTTTTTTCTAATTTTTTCCCCCAAGAGTCCCCATTTTACATATCCTTCATTCACAACACCAACTCCAACAGTGGCCTTTTGTGTCTCCACTCCCTACCTTTCATTAAGTTCTGCTTACAAATTATGTCTGAAACATTTCCAGGCTGGGGTTAAAGTTTGGAAAAATATCAGTTTAACATATTGGTGGTTCCAATTTCTGCCTCATGTACCATGAAGACCAATATTCAGCTTTAGTCTACAATAAAACCCCCCATAGACAATATATTATTCAGATTTATTCATTATTTAAATACTGCAAAACATTCATAATGTTATTGTAGTCTTCACATTTTTTAAAAATTCTGGTGAAAGACAATATAAACATTAAGTGCTATGCGTTAGGCGTTGTCAAGGTGTACAGCATGGTCAGGATTGTAAATATTGTTGGAGATCCAATTAGCTGAGAAATAATAATCTTGCTTGATGACAACATTCTACCATCATGCATACTCGTGTTACTTATTTTTAAGCTGTATCCATGTAAAAGAAACATGTGAAACGTTCCAACAGCAGAAAAAATTTAATATTATTCCCAGAATAATCCCCCCAAAAACTTCACTGTAAGCTTTATATGCATCAGGTACATTTTACATTTTAAGTTCATAGCGTTTTTTTAGGACAGACAATGCTTTTTTTAGTCAATATTGTCTTCCAAAATCAGGTTTATTTTGTTTTCAATTTCGTTTCCAGTCTCAGTGGACAAAAAGACATAACAACACAATGTTTTTCACAACTTAGTTGTGTTATAGATAAAATAATATTTATATTGACACTAAAATGTCATTTCTGGTATTTCTAGTAGAAATACTAATAGAAAAAGTAATTTTTTTCCTTTCTCAATTTTAAATTTTGATTAAAAAAAAAAAAAATTAAAAAAGCTATGGAAACAAAAGGAAAATATTAGCTGCAGTGAGGAATGTGTCAATTAAAGCCTAAAAGGGTTAACTAATTGATTAATAAGGGGGTTAAAAGGGAATACATTTTATAAAAAAAATGTCATCACTTACCTCATTTAACTCAAAGCATTACTTTAACTAACGCAGTATGCAAAACAAAGTTTTTACTGTACCTTTGATTAACATGTGAAAATGACAAAATAGTTACATTGCATTTGCCTAGACCCTAGGTGCCCAACCTGAGGCCCGGGGGCTGCATGGGGCCCTTTGGGCATTCTTCGGTAGCCCCCCTTAGTCCTCTACTTGCAGCCCCTGAAATCTAACTGTTCATGCATAGGAACTCATATTGCATCACATAACCTCTGAATCAAAATGTGCCTTACTATACTACAGTGTTACCCAATGCTTGAATAATTAAAAAAAAATACATTTTGTTATGTAAAAATGAAAATAATGTCTTCTATCTATGCCTGTTTTCATTTCCACATTATAAAATGCTTATACTATAATCAGTATAGATTGAAAAAGTTATGTGCAGCCCTTAAGTGGTGCCGAGGGCCACACTTGTGGCCCTCCATATCAGTTCAGTTGCCCATCACTGGCCTAGACTATTTGTTAATGGTATTTTTCACAGGAGAATGAGTGGGAGGAGCAGAACATAACAGACACTGCCAAAACACTATGTTTTATGGTCACCAAAAACATATTAACATACCTTTGTGCCCCAAAGGGCAAACATAAATAGCAGAACTATAAAAGAGTGATTTTTAAATCCAAAGAGTAACTTCAGTACACTTATTCATAGGGTATTGATCATGTTCTTTGAACAGACCAGTAAAGTATATTCTTTGGTTAGACCAAGCAGGCACACTTGTGGGGAAAGAAGGGTGCATAATCACAGCAATTTGTTAAGGCATGACAAAACAGACTCTTAAACAATATAAGAGAGAGGACTTGTTGGAATCTTCATATCTCCAACTAGGAGGAATACTAGACTCAAATCTGTAAAGCATTTCAGGGATGATTTTTTGAACTGGATCAATTTGTCTCCAGGGGATGTTTGAGAAGCAAGTAGCTCTGATTTAAGGTAAGTTATAATAGTATTGGACACATTTAAATAAATACAATTTTATAAGTTTATAAAAATAATGCATGTAAGAAATATGATTTTGTTATTAGCAGACTCAGCAAGACATTTGACTACGCTCATAATAGAAGATCTAGATTTAATCATCTCTACTGGGGGGAAAAAAAGGGTGCTATATCCCACATCAGTCCAGTATCTGTGAATAGTAGATCACATGTGCATTTGTACAAAAACATACATAAACAAACTGTATGTAATTATTTACTAGAATTTTTCTTCTTTTAAATGTTTATTTTATTTTGCGAATTTATAATATTTTAGAAGATCTTGGGACTGCAAATATTTTAAAATGATGTTGTGCATAACATCTCTAAATAATGTACCGCTGTTTTGTGGGGGGGGGGGG
>CM070036.1:84511203-84512476 GCA_036250615.1 Ptychadena robeensis | reverse complement strand
GCCATACTGGGGACCCCGATGGCGCCGCATTCCCCCCAGGAGATGCGGAGGGCTGACACACTGGGGAGAAGGATCCCAAGGTAGCGGATAGCCCTCGATTCCCACATGAAAGGGAAAGAAGTCTGTAAGCTGTCTCTAAGTGTTGGGGGAATTGTAATCGGCAGAATAACAGACTTATTGTAATTAATTTTAAAGCCGGATAGATCTCCGAACATCTGTATCTCAAGCAAGAGGTTAGGGAGAGATACCCGTGGGTCCGAGATATAAAACAGAACATCGTCAGCATAAGTGGACAATTTTTATGTCAGGCCAATCTGCACCCCATGTATGCTAGGGGAGGCTCTCACCTTGCGCAGGAATTCCCTACATCACCAACGCAAAAAGCATTGGCGAGAGGGGACACCCCTGCCTAGTGCCATTTCTGATGGAGAATCTCTCTGAAAGGACCCCATTAACTTTAACCTGTGCCTCTGGAGAAGAATATAGAGCCATTATCCATGCCAGCATGCTGGAACCCACTCCCATTCGGACCAAAACTGCCTGCAGAAACTGTGAATCTACCCGATCAAATGCCTTTTCAGCATCAGTGGAGAGGAGTAGGGAGGGAGGTAAGGAAGAGTCAATCTGCAGTCTGTGAATTATATGCATGGCCCTTATAGAATTATCTTTTGCCTCTCTACCCAATATAAAACCGGTCTGATCAAAGTGCACTAAAGATGGGATATGAGACTGTAACCGATTGGCCAGGATTTTGGAATAAATTTTTAGGTCTAAATTCAGGAGCGAAATTGGCCGATAATTTTGAGCCACCATAGGATCTTTGCCCTCTTTGTGCAGTACGGTAATATGAGCCAACAAAGTCTCTTTAGAAAAGGAAGCGCCCTTAGATATTGAATTATAATACTCACTGAGAGGGCTTAACAGGTGTTCCATATACTTCAAATAATAGGCTTTTGTAAAGCCGTCTGGGCCCGGGCTTTTCCCATTGGGGAGTCGTTTGATGACAGTCTTTACCTCTAAAGGTGCTATGGGTTGTTCCAAAGATTCAACAACCTCAGGTGGCAAATTAGGGTAATGGACTTCTTCTAAATATGAGTGGATGGCCAGTTCACGGGTAGAGTGAGCACTATTGTTTGCTACCGGTCTGATATTGTAGAGAGAGGCATAATAATCTTGAAACACTGATGCAATCTGTTTGGAGGGAGCTACCGGAATGTTTTGGGCATTATGAATCTTATGAATATGCATATGGTCCTTCCGTTTAGAGACCGCA
>CM070036.1:84486203-84506203 GCA_036250615.1 Ptychadena robeensis | reverse complement strand
GCGCGAACATTGCATGTTCGATTTTCTTTTCGCCGACTAACAGTATGGATGTTTGACCCCCCCCCCCTTCGCCCTCTATAATTCGAAGTCTATAATTATTTCTTAGACTAGACCTTTACACGCCTGGTGTGGCTGGAAGAAGAATTATTTTCACTAGAGATTGGGTAAAGACACCCGTTCTCTAGTGTTGTACTGAGCACGGGCCGAACGTGACGTCCAATGACGTCACTTCTGGTTTTGGAACCAGGAACTGTGAGCTCCATATACCGGAAGTGACGTCGTGGCGTAATTTCCTGTAAAGTTCACATTCAAGTTCTCCACAAACAGACAGGTGGCGGCCTTTTTTTTGCAGATAAACACGGCTGATGTTCAGCCATCACTACTTAGCAGCTCACCCCAGTATCAATGGAGGGGCAGAGCAGGGTGGAGACTAGATGCGGATGCCTCCATCTAGTCTTTTTTTTTTTTTTTTCGACAATTTTGACATTTTCGAGTTAATTGCAAAGCCCCTGAACATGTTATCATCACAAAACTTGCTGGAGATGTAGAGAAGGGTTGGGGTTATACTATAAAAAATAAGTATGTCTCTAACACAAATAGTTTTTGCACAAGTTGAAAACCTCTTGTTGACCATCTCTACACAATATATATCACAAAAACCTTTACATTTTAACATGGGTATGTATGTCTTTTATATACAGTGTATTTCTGCTTAACCTTCTGAACTTTTAGCCGAATTAACTCATGAAACTGCATCATGAAACTCAGCCCCAGTTAACTAAAGCGACACTCTAGCTACTGCCAGATTGTTACGGCAGTCGTGAGCATCGGCATGTATGGGTGACGTGAAGGGGGCGGGGGTAGGCGGCGCCATAGACCTCCGTGTAACTGGAGGGGCGTCACCTTTTTTAAGCATAAGTCCGGCGTCTTCAGTGACACCGGATTTATGTTTACAACCTCCAGCTGGGCAGGCAATCACCGTGAAGCATATTGTGCTCCGTCGCGATTGCCCATGGCACGGTTATAAAAAAAACGTGCCACATGCGAAACGCTCAGAAGGTTAAAAAAAGAGCTACTTTAGATGAGAATTGCACCCACTATGTTGTTAAGTTGATACATGAGTATTTTTTGATCTCACCTGGCAGCATTAATGGAACACCATATTTTGAGGTGTCTTGTATTATTCATTTATATGACACTGATTTACCTGTCAGCTGAAGAAAGATTTTCTTTATCACATGGAAAAGTCAATGATATGTATGATTTTGCCCATGTAAGAAGTGATGATGATGTCAATGTCAATAAAGTTTCCAAGATAGCTGCCCCTAACACCTCATTCCACTTCTTCCCTAAAGAAAAACAACTCTAGCAAATATCCCCCATTCACATCTAATGATTCTTTAACTAGTTTTCTTTAAGAAACACAACTCACTGTTGCTTTTATTATAATACGTATAATACTATGGCGCTGTGAAGCTGTAACGTCATTTGGCAATTCTAACCCATCAAGCATTAGGGCCATGACTTCAGATTTTAGGAAGACAACTCCCTGTATCTTGTGTCTTTGCATAAGGGCCTGTAGGCCTTCTTAACTATGATCTTCACTCAAAAATTTGGACTGTAGAACTAATAGACAAATATAGTATAATGGCCAGAGGTAAGTATCGATACAGTATTTGTGCCACACCCCGAGATACACTTAAAATATACAAAATACATAAAAAAATTGGGTTTTTAAGGCACAGGACTCATGCAGTTAAGCAATGAACTTATTTATTGGTAGAGGAACAAACCAATGACATATAATGGTTGGTCCTCAGAACATCAAAGAAGACTCAGTCCATGATAAGGAAATAAACAAAGAAACCATACTTGTCTTCAAAATTCATTCAACATGTTTCGCCCGAATAGCGGGCTTCTTCAGGATCGACAAGTATGCAGTCATAAATTTCTAAAGTAAAATGATAATGCAAATTATGGTTCTAATCATACACATAAGATAGCAATATACAAACATCATATTCAATTTAAACCAGGGTTGCTTATTCTATTAGTGCCCAGATATTCACTTACATTTGATTAACTCAAGGACGCATAGTGTAGGCACAAAGGCCTAAATATATATATGAAGAAGATTTAGATTAAATTAGATGACTATTATTGAGGCAATGGCGGAAGATAATATTAAATGACTTATTGATCTAAACCCCATTCTCTCCCCTCAGGCTCAATCTTGGTTGCTATACTTCCAGCTGCGCGACTTCATTACTGCTATGCGTAAAGTGCCCTCTTTCCGACTTACCCCAACTGAATTTGAGACTTTATGTTTATTACCACAAATACCACCACATGCCCTGTCAGTAATATACAAGCTGCTTACTGCCCATTTTTGTTCACCCAAACAACAGTACCTGAAGGCATGGGAACGTGACCTTCAAAAATCTTTTTCTGAAGCCGAAGTTGCCACTATGTACCTTAATACACATTCTTTCGGTATTGCATCAGCAGCTCAGGAGAAGAATTATAAAATATTGACCAGGTGGTACAGGTGTCCTCAGACCCTGCAGAGAATGTACCCATTGTCCTCACCACATACACAGAACTCCTGAAATAGCTTTGCTATCTCTACTTCCTCGTCAACTGCCCAGACGTAATCTCTGGCTCGCGGAGCTGGCCCAATTGGCACATATGGAATCTCTCACAGCAAAACTTAAAGATACTGAAAATGCTTACGTTCTCCTGTGGGACCCTTGGCACACATTTATGAACACCCAGACCTTCAGGGACTTCTTAAAAAAATTTAGCTCATAAACTGAAATTGAGCCAAAATAAGCATCCTCAAGCCTACTTTGTCTGTTCATGGGCCCACCAGGGGGCCCAATCGTTATCCTTTACTAAACCTACTTTTCCCCCCTTTTTATCTGTTTGATAGCCCTATGATACAGGACGCGGAGTATCTATAGGCTTGCCCTTGGTAAGCATAGATATTGAAGAGTTCTAAACGCGTGTTAATGAGATCTTGATTTTCCGCTAATTTATCCCCCTGAAATTTGAGGTATCACTACTGTACCTGTATGTATTTCACTGTTGTCAAATCTCTTTTTCTTTTTCTTCAATAAAAAGTTTAAAAACCAAAAAAATAAAATAAAAATGAGATGACTTATCCCAAACACATTCAGTTAAAGGTGAACCAATAAAGGATTCATCACTTGTGAGATTCTACAATTCCATCCGTGTCTTGAAAATAAAGTAGTTGGTCCTGGAGCGCCAGATTTAATCCCTTGTGTGGTCATCTGCGGCAACAGACCTCAATGGGAAGATTGGCCAGGTGGGGGCCGTGGAGCCCAATGGAAAAGGGGGAAAAACTGGTGATGGGACTGTGGGAACCTAACCAACCTGGGAGGCCCTCTTGGTGAAGGAGGGTTCCCCCAGTGTGAAAATGTTCAGGTCTGGTGCAGGGTGGGGAAAGTGACATATGTGGAGGAAATAAAAGGAAGTGGCAGGGGATAGGATGTGAAAGGAGACCCCAGGTTGCAGTGGTAACAGTTAAAGAATATTGATAAAACAGATCAAAGCCATGAGGATCACAAAATACGTGTAGAAAAAACACCATACCAGGGAACAACCATAGAAACTTCTATGCATTGCTTAACTGCATGAGTCATGTGCCTTAAAAACCAAATTTTTGTATGTATTTTGTATATTTTAACTGTAGAACTAATATTTTGGAATAATTGGGGACTATAGCTAAATTTTTTTAGAAGAACCCCTCCATATGGCTTCTTACTCTCGGGCAAACAAAGCTAACTCTGGTATTACAACAGTATCATACCTATCCTCTGATATTAAATAACGAAATATTTATGACACTGCTTCTGTTCTTCAAAATATATTACCAGATTATATTTAATCATTATAGCTAGAAAAAAATTTCAAATTAAAATGTGCTCATATATTTTTGGGGAATATTTGCCAAAGTTATTATCTCAAACTGGCCAATTCATGTTTCAAGATGTTAGGGTACACACATTCCTAGATTAAATTTACAAATACTAGAAAGTGTAGAGGATTGAAATTTGCCAACCAAGTTTCTGTCCACTTATAAAATGTGTTCAATGTGCTGCCCATTGTGTTAGATTGTCAATGCAAGCCTCTTCTCCCACTTTTCACACACTGATAGCAACACCTCAGGAGAAATGCTAGCATACTGTGATTGATCAGGGATCATGCAAAGTAATGGAGATTGCATCTTATATGCAAAGTAATGGAGATTGAACAGGGTTTTCCAACATGTTGGAACCCCGTTCAATCGTTTTTTTGAGCGGGCTCTATTGATCCCGCTCGAAGGAAGGCACACACGGGTAGATTTGTAAACACATTTGTGTACAATCAAGCACCGTGGCCACGCATGTTGAATGATTGTACTCAAATCTTTTTAGAGATCTACCCGTGAGTTCCTAGCATTATTGTTTCAACTGCATGAAACTGGAATAAGGCAATCTTTACTGATTGTTAACTCAATTTCTAATGTTGCTATCAATTTACTGATAGACTGATCATTTTATGCTCCTTACTTTTCACCATCTACATGGGATCATGCTAAAGCACATCATCCCAGCAGGTGTGCATATTTTGTTAAATGGGATGAATAGTATTAATCTAGTGGTATACAATATCTAGTTGTATAGAAATTAGAATCAGGAAAGTTAGCAATTAAAAAGCATATTAGCATGACTTTATTTAGCTCAAATTATATCTTATTACATTATTACCTTTTATGACAGCATCAAAGAAATATTACACTTTTTAATGTATATCTTTATATATATTTTATAGCTTAAAGTATTACATTTTAAAAGTACATCTTCTAGTGTATGTGTTTAATTTATAGTCTGCAGTTGTATAGCCAAAACACAATTATTTTGTATGTCACACCTTACCATATGTATGTTCTACTGTTCTAACATTTCCAATGTAGTGTTATCTTTCAAAATATGATAATGACTATTTAATTTTTAAGAAAACTGTGCTATATAAAAAGAAAAATACTCCCAAAAATACAAATTGATACAGTGCTTTGCTGTTTTTCCAATATTACTCAATATTCAAACTACAAGCTAAAATTAGTATCAGTTTTCAATACAACATGCCTGCTTCCTGTTATCCCTGCTGCTTTAAAATTTGGAAAGGAACTTTCTATGTAGTTTGAGAATCAAATCAGATGCTCATTTGAGAGTAACCAATAAAGGGAGTCTAGACTACATTTTCTTGTGCGGTTTTCCCATGTGTGAGGTATGCAAAATGCTCCTGGACACTAGTGATGAGCGGCATAGGTAACATTCGTATTCGCGGCATGACCCGAATTTTATGGAAAACATTCGGAAAATATTCGCATTTGGCAATATTCAGGGTTTTTTTTTATTGCGAATATCGGCAGTTTTTATTGCGAATTAGGCGCGCGCAATATATGTTTAACATGGCGCGAATTTTTATGCGAATTTTTAAAGTGACGATTTTCGCAATATTCGCATCACCCCAATATTCATATAAAAAACTGTTGATGGTGTTGCTAAGCTCTTGTTGCAGCCTTCCCAGTCGTCCACTTGCATTGAGAGGCATGTGTAATGGATAAAAAATACAGAATATACGGAATTGCAAATATTCTGCAATATATTCACCATCTTCGCGAACTTCCGAATTTCCGATATTCGCGATTAATATTTGGAATCCGAATATTCGCAATCATGACTACTGGACACGCGGCGTGGCGAATACCACTTCCTAAACTCTCTGAAACAGTGCCTGAATACCAGGCAAGCAGCAGCCCAAAACATAAAGAAAATATAGATCTGTAGAGGAGGTAGATTTGTTAAGACTGTGTTTGATTCCCTACAATACTCTTTAAACTCTCTAGCATTCTTGATGAGCCCAGCTCGTCCAGAGTTTGCTTTAAAAACAAACTCCACGTGAGCTGGGCTCGTCTGAAGCCTGCATATCCCCAGAAAGCTCGTCATAGGTGTATTTACTAATTGTGTAGAACGTATAATTTTTACATAGTCAATGCTTGATGATAATAATCCTCTGAACCAATATTTGTACAAAGGTGAATAGTCAGTAATCTAAGCAAGTTGTTTGGTGAGAAACAACTTCGCAATGTGCACAATTTTCAGTATGTTACTAAATCTGCATGTTATCGCATGTTATTACATAAGAATATGTAATTGATACTTATTTGTATTTTTCATTTTGGTACCTAAAGGCTGCCATACACGGCACGGAATCGTGCCGGATTCTGGCGCGATGGATTCCAGGCGCGTGCACGCGGATCCATCGTGCCGGAATCCCCTGCAGCCCACCTTGCCCGTCCGATCGCATCCGATGGATCAGGGGCACAGAATCGGATCCGAGGAAGAACCAACCTGTTGGTCTTTTCGGTCCGATTCTGCTCTGATCAGGGGGCGTTGTGGTCCGGGAGGCGAGCCATCAGACACGGATCCCTCCCGGATCCGGCCGTACAAGGTGGGCTGCCACGATCGGATTCCCTAATTGGCTAATCGTTCTCTCCTGTGGATGCCGGCGGGAATCGCCAGAATCCATTGGGTGCTGAATCGATCAGCCAGGGAATCCGTGCCGTGTATGGCTAGCTTAACTGTTAGCATTTCTTTTAAAGAATCCCTAGACAGACTCTAATTGGTCTTCTGGGGGAATTCATTTGAAGGTTTTTTTTTTTACCTTGTTGTGCAGTGGCCTTTTGATTGCTTTTTGCTTTGCATATTTCTAAATATGTGAATTCCACTAGACTCTGATCACCTTGAAATAGTCAGTCTTCAGTTTCTTTCCCCAAACAGCCCCCTATTTTTGAAATGATGGTAACTGGGCAAATGGTAGCCAATTATTCATCATAATAGAGGCAAATGTATGCTTTCTTCAAGATAGCACCCATCTTTAATTTCCAAGAATTTTTTGATATATGGAATGTTTAGCACAGGCCCTGTCAGTGAGTAAGTATAGGTACCTTGATGTACACAATTTATGTGTAAAGTCCTAAGGGAACATATCACTAAGTAATAAGGAGTGCGTTAGGATGAGTTTTAAAAAAAGATAAAAAATAAATTAGATAATGAGAATAAATGGTCATGATTTTCTAATTACATGTAAAGTATTCTCTCTACTTATAATATTGTAGGTATACTGAATAGTACAATATAGGATGGAAGTAATGTTTCCAGTCACCTGTTCATCAGCGTGTTCTGCTGCTTTGCAATGCATTTTACTATAAAAAGCAATTGATGAAAATGCATTTGGTAATAGAATTCACATCTTATTATTGGTGCTGATATGCAGTTTTCCTTAACTCACCATGATTACTTTTTTAGAAGCTTTCTTTTTTCCCCAGCTGATCCTCGTCTTGTTAGGCAGCATTAATGACACTTCAGTCATTGTGGCTTTCAAGCAGAGCCCTTCCACAGTGAACAGAGAGTTGACATTTCCTGACATTTTCCCAACTAATTACAGGACAAATAATTAAGCATGTTCTCGTATGTAACAAATGAAGGCAAAAGCCGTCTGTCAGCAATGGTGATTGATGACACTCTGGGAGACTTTATCTGATGGGTCCTGCCACACAGTAGAGGAGAAGCAAATTTATTAGAATGAACAATGCAAATTCTGAGTCATCTCATCCAGTTATACGCCTAAGCAATATCCATGTCAAGGTGAATGTGACAATGAAAGCAAAATATTTGCATTTTGTGGAGCAGGTTGAAGGGGAAATCAGAGAGAGAAGATGACAGGCCTAATTATTTTGGCTCATACAGGCTAGGACAGCTGTTTCTGGTGTCCTGAACAAGGCTGTCACACAGGTAACTAAATAGGTCTGCATATAAGTCTGTATCCAACACTGTACTGAGATGTCTACCACTAATGACCAACGCTAATATTACTGCCATCTCAGAAAAACAGTAAATGTGTCATAGTGTACCTTCTGCATGGCAGTCAACATTTTGCTACATAATTACTTGTTAGTGAATTAATTCCTATCTGTCAGTATATATGCCAATGTCATTTTTGGACCATTGCAAAATTATGCCATCACTATAGCAACAGCAAGCAGACTTATTAGACAAAATAATTCATATACTGGAGAAAAATGCCTAGTTAGGCAGAAGATTCATAACATATTATTCTTATTGTTATGCCCCCAATACATTTCAATGTTTGTGTGCTACTTTAGAATAAGGCTAAATTGAACGTTTTAAATTAACAGAAAAAAATTTAATGAAATAAAGCATTCATATACATATGGTAAGCAAGCATGATTATGCACAATGCTGCTTATCCTAAGTAAATATTTCCCCTTTTTACTAGGACATACAAACAAGACAAGTCACTTGAAGGAAAATGCTATGACACTTCACCTTATGTACAATACCTTGATCCTTTCCATAGATCCTAAATATTGCACTCAAACTTCACAACGCATCATTAGATCTGTATCCAGTTTGAGTGCCATCTATTGTTTCACAATGTCAGTCATGCATCTGTCACAGCCTTTTGAAAAGAAATAAGGTTTGGGGGGAATTTTAATACAACTACTCATTATCTCTGCATTATGAACTGTTCAAAATCTGTCAGTACCAGTAGGTTTTTTTCCTACTCTTTTCAACCAATTATGAAAGAAAGAAAAAATCACGCTATTTGAAAATCCATATGTAGTTTTTTGTTCATTGATTTATTATAGCAGGGACTATAATTAAAAGGTTATTGCAAGCCGAGTCTACTGTTTCTAGAAGATAGCAGTATCAATTCATCACTTGGTTTGGTGAAACTGGATGTTGCACTGTTAATCTTAAATATTATGATATGTGAATCTAAATCAGATTTCTGACAGTTATATATAATAAGCAACTGTAAAGAACATTTAAACTCCCTTGACAAGTCTATGCAAAAATGAGAATCACAACTTAGTTTGACATGCACAATTAAGTTTTCTTAAATAGATTTTTGGTTGACCATTTACATACATACATACATACATACATACATACATAGATCCATACACAGTTGGATTTAAAAAAAATATGGTTGTTGGAGTACTATTATTACTAAAATGAATAGCAAATGATTGAAAAGCACAGAAGCAACCTATAGGACTTGTCCGGCTACAAATGTATATATAAACATTATACATGTAAAAAATTCTGGAGAGGGACCAATCTTGGGCCCCTTTCAAGATGAGTGGACACTAGCACCCGAACACAGAGAGTGGCCCCACCCTAGGCATATCACACATGTATTCATATTTTATTAGTCACAGATACTTGGGGCCAGATCTGGGTCATTCGAACCCACTTGAGAGTTCCCCTGATGCGTTTTGGCCCTCTGGTGTAGGAGGGCTGAAACGCATGGTATAGGAGGAAAAGAACAAGTCCCGGCTTAAAATATAGTTACAGGTATTGTTCGGTTTCAAAGAGTGACCAAAATCTGTGTTCCACTTTAAACAGAGATAAATGTCAGACAATATTCAGTATCAATAAATACTCTACAATAAACATTACATCCCAATCCCACCCCCTACAGTAAAAATTCACTGTAATCCCACCATACATAAACAATCTCATCAAAAATAAAAACAGGATAGACAAAGTTAGAAATACACATAATCATAGGTGCATACCTACTGCCTTGGGCAAACAATCAGACTGAAGCAAACAGCCATCCCCCACAGGAGCCCATAACCAGGATAAAAGATTGTGAAGTTGCATAAAGGCACTCCAGGACAGACAGCCGGATACATACTCGCCTTCAGCCTGTCCTATCTGGCTCTTTATGCTGTCCAACTGGTCAGTGGGAGCGGGAGCTTTTGCAATTCCTGGTGTCTGGCTTTTGCACCCCCCCCCCTTGATGGGCACCCAGCACCTTGAATGAGGCACTATTCTGCCCCCTTTGCGTCACTTTTAGTCTATCTATATCTGAGGTTCTGTTCACACCTGTTTTAGTGAACATTGGGGTATTCTCTTTTGTGCATGGCCACTACTCATAATGTTTTTGAGATGCTAATTCTCATTTTTATTGTAGATTCATCTTTTTCATCCTTGAACCTGTGTTTCAGGTCTTGTTGATGTCAATGGCAGCATGTAAACGGTGCTCTTTAATAGGTGTGAAAGAAGCCTAATACACCGCAACAGATATAGATAAATGTATAGTATGAATTATTTTTTTGTCTTAGTTTAGGAGAGCGTTAAGGAATGAAATGCATTACGTAATTTTGTTGCACTACATCTCTCAAACTATAGCATATGCTTGTGCTGCAGCATAAAAATGTAAAAGGACAAAGTACTTAATAAGAATATTTCATTCATTCAGTCTTGTTTTTGTGTTCCCTTTATTTTTTGTGCAGTGTATTTATCTAAAATTAAAGCATGTTCATGCACTGGAATGTAAGACAAAAATTATATACCAATTAAATAAACCAGAATTCCTCTTGTAGACCCTTAGGTCTTTTAGCATACAGCAACCCAAGCTGTAAAAATCATTGTACTATGAAAAAGCAAACTTTTGAATTTATTTATTATCTTCTGGTAAAGCAGTAAAAATGTACACTTTTTGATCTTTTGACCAAAATGGTAATATAGGTGGCTTTTTATTCCTAAGGTTGCCTTCTGTAAACCTAACCGCCAAGTGAATTGTATTAGAAAAGCAATATAGCTGCATATATAGTTTTTATAACTGATGTATTCTTTAGTATATATTTTAGTGCTGTCCTCACTCTCATTACTGGAATTTTCATATAAACATAGGAAACTAAAATAGGTGTCTTTAACAGTGCATGAAGAAATGATTAACATGTCATCTCCTATTTTTCACTTGTAATTTCTGAAATCTTCTACTGAAAAATGGTAGGATAACTACACATTTTAAAATAATTTTATTCAAATATATATATATATACTATATATGTATGTACTGAATTTGAGCAGTTTTTGTTTTTTAGACGAGTGGATCCCAACAAGAAGAGTACATGTAATATAGACCAAGAGTAATAGCTGGTGGCATTTAAGTTCAGTCCGGGTTACAACATGCAAGCAGGTGCTCAGGTTCAGTCCAGGTTACAACATGCAAGCAGGTTCCAGAAATGTCACATTGAAAACACACATAAGCCAACTACAAGACTTATTGTCTAATTGCTACAAGGGGCGTCTGACTGAGGGACAGGGCTCCTCTTAAGGTATCATAGATATTACACTCTTCTTCATAGGCCACAGTGGTGAATTCTCTTCCCACACTAAGCTGCAGGATGACCCCCACCTATCACTTCACCCAAGTCAGGTACATAATAACATAACTTAACAATTTAAGATTTAGTAACCTTAGCATATGAGCTCCTCCTTAGCCCAGTCATGTAAGTGTAGCAGTGTGGTACCGTAGGACACAGTGCTGTACTGTGCCTTTAAGGATTCCATATGTAACTGCATCCAGCCTTTTGAAAGTTCCTTATGCCACCAAGTTTATATAAGTCTAAGCAAAGGATTTCCAAGGTATGTTTTGCATGAAGAAATACCTGTCACTGGCCAGCTTCTCCCAATTCTCTTTGTAGCACCTCTCAAGCTCCATCAGGTTGAATGGGAAGCATCAATGCACAGCCCTTTTAAGACCTCTCTAGAGATATTCAATCAGATTTAAGTCTGGGCTTGGGCTAGGCAGTTGTCCTGAAGCCACGCATGATATTTTTGGTTTCTGTGCTTAGGTTCGTTGTCCTAATGAAAGATGAACTGTTGCCTCAGTCTGAATTCAAGAGTGCTTCAGACCATGTTTCTCATGGTCTGAGAATCCTTCAAGTGCATTTTGGAAAACTCCAGACAGGCTGCCATGTGCCTTTTATTAAGAAAAGGAGAGCTCTGACTACGGCCCTTCTCCCCAATGGCCGGTCAGCACTAGGAAGAGTCCTGGCGGTTTTGAACTTCCACTTATTTATAAAAAGCAGCCATTTTTCTGTTAGCCTACCCATCCTGTCATAGAGGCAAAGACTCTGAATACATATACATGGGCTTTCTAATATTTTTTTATTTTTTAAAAATTTGCTAATATCTCAAGTAAACATTTTTACATTGTTATTATGGGGTGTTGTTTGTAAAAAAAAAAAAAAGAAATTTAATATGGATCTGTAACATAAAAAATGTGGGAAAACAAAGCGTTGTGAATACTTTTTAAATGCACTGTATATATATATATTTTGTATAACAAATAAACCCCTTTTCTGTTTTGGAAAGCACAGACAGTCAAGTACACCTTTTCCCTTGACCCTGGCTTTTGGTCTGTTTAACTGCTTTACAGTAAGTTTCAAGGGTTCATTTCATTCTAGGATTGGTTTTGTCCTGTAGGATAGATATACAAATACATTTAAACACGTTTTGGTGTAAAGGGGTTGTGATAACACCAGGATATCATACTTTATATATTTTAATTTCAATAGGAATTTGTATTTTCATTATGACAATTGGGCATTTAAAAATACTTTGTATAGGTTTTGTTAAGCCTTAAGGTACAACAATAGGGGGCAAAAAACAAATTACCCATGTGGGGAAAAAAGTAATTATGCCATATATGTTAGAATAATTATGATTCTAACCTATATGCTTTAATTACTTGGCTTACAATATTATGTGAGAGTAGGAGAGTGCTAATTTAAAGTCCTTACCTGAGGAAAATTGTTTCCTTGTTTGCGTAAACCTTTAGGTACTTAGACATTTAGCTTCTGATAACCAGTGAGCATACCTGGAACCAACATAGGGATGTAGATTAAGGCCTACTATTTAACTTACTTCCTCTTTAGTGAACATAATGGGTAAATTAAAATACATTTATCAAAACCTCAGAAAAGTTTTGGATCTACTTTTTCCAGTGTTCCAGTGGCCCATGTCCATCTGTACAAAAATAATACCATGTATAAACCCCATAGACACATGTAGCTGCTACATCATTTAGACACACTCTACCTCCTAAAAATCCCTATTATGGCACAAAAAGTTCAGATCAGTAACAGAACAAAAGCAAAGAACCTTGTGAGGAGGCCGGAGGGAACACAAGCAGATCTATATAGATAGATACTAGTATCTACAGTATGTCAACAGAGACACAGTAAAACAAGTCCTATATATACAAAGGAAAAAACACCACCCTGACTGTCAAGCATGGGGAAGAGAGAATTATTATATTCAATATGCTTTTCTAATACTGAATTTCTGTACTAAATAAATATAGTGTGTTACATAAAATTTGTTTGATGTAATATACAATATGGCTACTCAGCTCTGGCTTCAGAATGTTTTTTTTGGCAACTGCTCAAAATGCACCTGCAAGCCCCTGTGTTCTGGCACACACATTATGCAGGCACACAGTGGGTGTAGAAGAAATGTCAAGTGTTGATCGGGAATATGCGAAATGTGTACGAATATGGGCACTTCGAGAATTCACGAAGATCTCGAATATAATGCTATATCTTCGTAATCCCGAATATTCGAGATTTTTACATCATTTGTGTTGTGTTTTGACATTTGTGAACATGCCATTTTTATTGTGAAAATCATTACGCAATGAAGGTAATAATGACTGAAGATCATAAATTCCAGCATGTACTAAATTGTTTTCAATATTAGGCGAAAAAACTGTGATCTTTTAACAATATTGCAAATGCTACTTATCACTTCTCCTGTCCTAGCTAAATATAGCAGCTGTCTCTGGGACTGGGTATGTCTTAATTTTTTTTTGGGGGGGGTGGGGGCAGACTTATGTTAGAACCACTGAGGAAAGTGCAGCTAGGTCTTAATGGAAGGGTGGGTCTTATTTTGGGGAAAACATGACATACAGTGGAACATTTTGGCTTTTTCTATATTTATAAAGGTTTAGATGGAAAGAGATCACAAGATTTACCTCCACCCAAGGTTTTTTTTCTCCTAGCACAGAGGATATAGGAAATTTAGGCCACATTAATAGTAATATTTATAAGATTACCCCCCTCTTAAGGGAGGATTTGAACAAATTATTATATTGCATAAACACAATAAAGGAATCTTTAAGGATTTGAAACCAAACAAAACATAAAGGCGGTCATTAACAAACCACAAAGGTTATTTTGGTACGAATCAGTTCAGAGAGGAGTCTAGTCTTTCTCTATTTATTGGTCAATTTGAACACGAGGTATTGGACAACAGTGTCATTGTGTCTCCAGACACTCTAGAGTGTTTGTGGACTAATGCTTCGTGGAGTGTATATTGGTTAATGAAGTGGCCTTAAACCTTGACGCGCGTTTCAATTGGCAACTTTTCTTCAGGAGATATGGCTTTCATAACCCATAAAATAGTAGGTAACAAGTGAGTATAGTACGATGGTCCAAAACGCGGAGCATAGGAGAAGAACGGGGGAACACTATTATGGTTTAAGTGGTCACCATGATTAGTAGAGATGCAGGTATTGTGGGTAAAGTTCCCCGCCTTGAGTTCCAGTGCAAATGCAATTGAAACGCGCGTTGAGGTTTAAGGCCACTTCCTTAACCAATATACGCTCCGCGAAGCATTATTCCACAAACACTCTGGAGTATCTGGAGACACAATGACACCATTGTCCACTACCTCGTGTTCAAATTGACCAATAAATGGAAAAAGACTAGACTCCTCTCTGAACTGATTCGTACCAAAATAACCTTTGCCGTTTGTTAATGACCGCCTTTATGTTTTGTTTGGTTTCAAATCCTTAAAGATTCCTTTATTGTGTTTAGTCAATATAATAATTTTGATATAAATAGAATAAGGAGGAATAATTTACCATTAAGGTGGCCTAAAAGTCCCTATATCCTTGTTCTGTGCTAGGAGAAAAAAACCTTGGGTGGATGGAAATCTTGTGATCTCTCTCCATCTAAATCTTTATAAATATGCATTTTGCTATTGTCCACCGTTTACTCTTGACTAGGTGGTATTTTATGTATAGACTTTTGACTTTTTGACAGAAAAAAATATTCTGAAGCCCAAGCTGAGCATGAGATATGATGAATAGTAATTAATTCAAATTTGAAGCAGACATACTGCAACTTCTAGACTTATAATTTCTGTACTTACTCAACCTGTATTGGAGTAACCATATTGTATTATCTTTATATAGTGCTAACATATTACACAGTGCTTTACAGAGTACATATAGTGATATCACTAACTGTCTTTTAGTGGAGCTAACAATCTTATGTCCCTTCCTACATTCATAGTCATGTATATCTAACACAGTCATATGTCACAGTCTAAGTTGTATGTAACTAACAGGAGAATGCTTAAAGGGAAGCCAATTTACCTAACAGCATGTCTTTGGAGTGTGGGAGGAAACCGGAGTACCCAGAAAATACCCACCCAAAAATGTGGAGAACGTGCAATCTCCTTGCAATAGCAGAGAGAAGAGCAACTTGGCCTCAGGTCTGATGCACGTTTTCTAACCCTGATTTAGAGGGGGAAAAAGTATGTCTTATAGTGTGAAATATACTTTATTGCAAAATGTTAACAACTTGTACAGTAATGTAAATATAAATGTATATAAACTAATGTAGAGAAACACATACAATTTTTATTTGCAGTACATTTTTTATGTTAAATTACAGATATGTGAAAATATAGTGCAAATGTATTTTATAATAAGATATCCTTAGTTGTTTTTAATATGTTTTATCATAATAAATGCATGTTTTTGCAAATTAAGTTAAACTGTAACTTCCATCCATGTAGTAATTGAAACTTGTTACACAAGTAAATTACAGCATTTATTAGCAATACATGTATTCTAGTCCATTGAACATTTGCACTGCTATGTGCTGCTCTTTAGAATCAGGTCTAGTAGAATAGTTATTTTATGTTACTCTCGGCAATTACATTGTAAAGGTGACCTTAAAGATGATGTTCAGTGAACAGTCGAATTAATACCCTAAATAAAATTTACAAACTCATAATCACAAACACTTTCATTAATAGATTCAGTAGCATCTAAGAAACTCTTAACCATTACAACATATTTCCAAAATTGTTTTTAACAGTAAGCAATACATGCCATGTTTTAAGTCACTAATACATATTTCAGAAATTTATGGATTAGAAAACAAAAATCATAAAGTTGCATCGAAAAATTAAAGCACTATTAATGGAGATGTATTTTAAGTTTAAAAAATTTAAATCAGTTGTTTCATTGTCCTATGCAATAAAGTAATTGCTTCAAGTATTGAATATATATATATATGTATATACTTTAAAAGTGTACAATTGTACCTAATTTAAGTTAACTTACATTATTAATAAGCATATTAGAAGGATTATTTGGATTGATTTTAAAAAAATCAAGTATATAATTTTTGTTTTGTTTTTATATAAAAAAAAAATTTTCCCAATAAAATTATTCCGTTTCTCTTGTTAAATGTAAACAATTTATGTCAGTTAGATTTTTTTTATGTTGTAGGTCTGTAAATATGTCTGTAAAAGTGTCTAGAAGACATACTGAAATTAATAATGTTTAAAACACACAATTATGTGAAAAAATTACATTTAAGAAATAAATTAATTAAATGTATATTTTGAATGATATTATCTCTAAAATATTTATTTTGTATGATAGATTTCAAAACAGTATGTATTCATGTTAATAATACATTTTTTATTCAATTGGAAATGTGTTTTGTTTTTTTAACTGTGAATTGTATTGGATACAGTTATCACTGTATCCAGTACAATTCCCTTTGGCGCCTTCTCTCCCCTAGTGTGATGAACATACCTGGGGAGAAAGGGTTAACTGCAAAGGTGCACATCTAGTAAAGCACACTAAAAACAGTTTACATAGAAAACTGTTTTTGTGCGACTTACTTTTAAAACTCTTACCGCCGCCCCAATGTGACATCATCACATCACTGGGGGGGGGGGGGGAGAGAGTGGTCGGCTCTCCTGCAGCAGCCTCCTCTTTAGACCGGAGCCGCTGTAGCAGCACGGAATGGTCAACCTGTGCTGCTAGGGCTCCAATTTTCGCCGGATGGTTCCATCTCTTCCAATGCAGTACTGACAACGCTGGACGAGATAGTGCCGTCAGGAACTGGTAGGGGATTAAGGGGGTTGGAGATCTAGGGGTTGAAAGTCAGAGTAGGTATATGTCAATTAAAATATGACTATAAAAGGTTGATATTTGGACTGCACATAGTCTCAGGGGTTAGTTAGTAAATGTCAGAAAATGTCAGGGATCCACTACTGAGTTATGAAATCTGGGGGTTCCAACAGTGTTGTTACATTTGAGTTACATGTGACCCAAAGCCAGTTGGTGACCTGATGATGGAGACAGCTAATCGGAGGCTCAATCAAGAAGAGGGAGGTCCATCTACAGCAGAATCTACCAAGCTGATGAAGAGGACAGCGAGTACAAGAGAAGGTCGAATTTTTTTCTTTTAATTAAACCATTTCAATGATTTCAAGTTAATTGCAAACCCCTGAACACGGTATCATCACCAAACCTGCTGGAGATGTAGAGAAGGGTTGGGGTATACTACAAAAATGTATGTCTCTAACACAAATAGTTTTTGCGAAAATCGGAATTTCAACTTTGATTTTGAAGTTAATTTATGCAAAAACTGCATGTGCTAGAGCAAAACTTTTTTTTCAAATGTTCCCACAGCCCATACCTACATCTCCAGCAATTTTAGTTATGATACCATTTTCAGAGACTTTGCAATCAGCTCACAAATTCAGCTAGTCGAAAAATTCAGCCATCTCTAGTGAGTGCGACAGTGAAAGAGACTGCACCTAAATAGCTCATTACAAAAAGTTATGTGCACCCCTGTGTGTATACTGTATATATACAGTGGCTTGCAAAAGTATTGAACTTTTCCACATTTTGTCACATTACAGCCACAAACATGAATCAATTTTATTGGAATTCCATGTGAAAGACCAATACAAAGTGGTGTACACGTGAGAAGTGGAACAAAAAATCATACATGATTCCAAACATTTTTTTACAAATAAATTACTGCAAAGTGTGGTGTGCGTAAATATTCAGCCCCCTTTGGTCAGTTGCCCATAGACATTGCCTGATGAGTGCTAATGACTAGAGTGCACCTGTGTGTAATCTAATGTCAGTACAAATCCAGCTGCTCTGTGACGGCCTCAGTTGTTTAAAAGAATATTGGGAGCAACAACACACATGAAGTCCAAAGAACCCACCGTACAGGTCAGAGATAAATTTATTGAGAAATGTAAAGCAGGCGTAGGCTACAAAAAGATTTCCAAAGCCTTGAACATCCCACGGAGCACTGTTCAAGTGATCATTCAGAAATGGAAGGAGTATGGCACAACTGTAAACCTACCAAGACAAGGCCATCCACCTAAACTCACAGTTCGAACAAGGAGAGCGCTGATCAGAAATGCAGTCAAGAGGCCCATGGTGACTCTGGACGAGCTGCAGAGATCTACAGTTCAGGTGGGGGTATCTGTCCATAGGACAACTATTAGTCGCGCACTGCACAAAGTTGGCCTTTATGGAAGAGTGGCAAGAAGTAAGCCATTGTTTACAGAAAAGCATAAGAAGTCCCGCTTGCAGTTTGCCACAAGCCATGTGGGGGACACAGCAAACATGTGGAAGAAGGTGCTCTGGTCAGATAAGATCAAAACTGAACTTTTTGGACAAAATGCAAAACACTATTTATGCCGGAAAACTAACACTGCACATCACTCTGAACACACCATCCCCACTGTCAAATATAGTGGTGGCAGCATCATGCTCTGGGGGTGCTTCTCTTCATCAGGGACAGGGAAGCTGGTCAGAGTTGATTGGAAGATGGATGGAGCCAAATACAGGGCAATCTTGGAAGAAAACCTCTTGGAGTCTGAAAAAGACTTGAGACTGGGGCGGAGGTTCACCTTCCAGCAGGACAACGACCCTAAACATAAAGCCAGGGCAACATTGGAATGGTTTAAAACAAAACATATCCATGTGTTAGAATGGCCCAGACAAAGTCCAGATCTAAATCCAATTGAGAATTTGTGAGGATCTCCTTTGAAGATCTGTAAACTGCTGTTCACAAATGCTGTCCATCTAATCTGACTGAGCTGGAGCTGTTTTGCAAAGTCTCTAGATGTGCAAAGCTGGTAGGCACATACCCTAAAAGTCTGGCAGCTAGAATTGCAGCAAAAGGTGGTTCTACAAAGTATTGGCTCAGGGGGCTGAATAATTACGCACACCCCACTTTGCAGTTATTTATTAGTATAAAATGTTTGGAATCATGTATGATTTTCGTTGCACTTCTCACATGTAAACCACTTTTACATGGAATTCCAATAAAAGTGATTCATGTTTGTGGCTGTAATGTATAGTAATGTATAGGAATATTCGCAATTGCGCGCGATATTCACCAAATTTTCGAATTCTCGAAAAGCCGTTATTCGTCGAATATATTCGCAATTCGAATATTCGAGCTCGACACTAGTAATGTGACAAAAAGTAGAAAGGTTCAAGTAGGCTAAGTATATATATATGAAATGGCTGTCCTATCTTTACAGACCAAAACTGTCCAATCACTTGCCAATTTCTTACTCACATTGGGAATGAAGAAACTTAAGCAGTGTAAAATTTGCTAGCAAGTGAAACAGTTGTAGCTCCAGTTCCACTTTTTTATGATCTACGTTTTAAGTAATAAAATATAATAAAACTTATTTCAGTGCAAATAATGACAATATAATTCCCATTTGATTTACATAAATGTCAAATATGAAAATTATCAAAATTGTGTGCACCTACAAAACAGAAAGATTCTCAGATAGAGGATGCTTTAACTATATTTACAACTAACAAGCTTATGTTAACCTCAAATAATGGCACTCGATTTACTGCTGTATCATAAATAATTTTTTATGTTTTTTTAACTAACAGGCATAAATAACCAGAACATTAACCTCCCTGGCGGTTCACTGAGGTGCAGATTTCTGTACCAAAAGTGA
>CM070036.1:84456811-84469981 GCA_036250615.1 Ptychadena robeensis | reverse complement strand
TCACGAACATCAAATTCCGGGTTCGTGCCATCACTACTCATAAGTGAACTAACTGAAATTTTGCCACCATCTCATATTAGTGTACCATTATCACATGTGTACATTAGTTTGAATAGCCTGGTAGAATTCATGATTACTTGACCATTTCTTGGAGAATATGAATGATAACACAAAACATTTCTTTCAATTATGATTAGTGGTTGTCTGAAGTCATTTTTTTGTAAAACAACTGTTTATGCATTTTAAATCAAAATCACAACACAGTCTACCTTTACCTTTCTGGACTCCTGACAGACCCTTCCATCTTTCATTCAGTGCTGCACTGATGTTTCTTGGATGTATTCATGTATCAAAAAAATTGAGAATGCCAATCATTGGTGTTCAAACTCTAATTAGAAAGTGGAAAATTAGGGGTTCTGTTGAAACCAAACCCCAGTCAGGTAGACCAATTCATATTTCTGCCACAACTGCCTGGAAAATGCAGCAAAGTATCCCACTTACAATTTGCAAAACAGCGCAGAGGCAAGGCTTAAACCTTATGGCACAATGTAATTTTGTGGGATGAAAAAACAAGGCCTATGATGAAAGCTACACGTTTTCTATTGTGAAACATGGTTGTGGATTGCTGATATTTTTGTAAGGTGAGCTACTAAAGAACAGGATACTTGGTCAAAATTTATAGCAATATGAATGCAGTAAGTATCATAATATAGTTGGTTGAATTTGCCCACAAGCTGTGCATGGGACATACAGGCACATTGCAACATGCCACAGATCTAAAACACAAGGCTATGTCATTGGCTACAACAAAATAAAGTGAAGGTTCTGGAGTGACCATCTCAATCTCCTGACCTCACTTCTATTTTTGCCAGGAAGAATGGGCATCTTTACTGTCTGAGAAGAGCCTCTTCCACAACCACCACAAAATACTTCAAGCTATCATTGATTGAGGGAGCAATAGACGATATTTAGAACTGAGGTATGTAAACTTTTGATCAGGGTCATTTGGGTAGTTTGTATTCTGGTTTTTGTGTTATCATTCATATTCTCTGAAAAAGACCTAAGAAATTCTGCCAGGGTATGTAAACTTTTGAGCACAACTGTATTTTGTGAATACCTAGAACTTTACACTAAAGACCCGAGGCCACATAACCTTTCATTATTAAATCACAGATCTCTTTTTTAAACATATGTTTTTGTTTTTTTTTTACGAAGTATAACAAGTAAATTTGTGTTAGCAATTTTAAGCAAACAGAATGTGAAAACAATGTTAAGTTTCTAATTGCAAACAGCTATTACTAAAGTATTTCCTTTAATAGCTTAACATATCCTTTAATTGTTCTAATCCACATTATGTTGCAGTGTTAAACAATCTAGTGCATACAGACAGAAAATATGGAAAATGGGGTGAAAGGGGCAAGTAAAAGAGAGAGATCTCATTTGAGAAGCACATGCAGTGGGCAGATAAATGCTTACACAAACTGTTTGCTGCTGAAAACTCTACAATCCATTAAAATCGCTAAACTAGCAATGCTAAGTATAGCAACACACAAAGAAAAATAGATTGCTATCAAGTGATTGTACAGTCAATGTTTATGCAGTGACCATTTCCTTTTGACATCAAGTATATTTAGCAGATGGTACTGTCACTTCAGTTAGGTGCTTATCCTTTCATGCATGTGCAAGCATATTTTAAAATGTACAAGTTCATGTATTATCTATGGGTTAAAAGCATGGAGCACAAGCGGGACTATATCAGAGGAGTTAAACTTCTGTAAACAACTAGCAGCGGTTGTGTAAATGCTATTTTCTTGACATAAATAACAGAAACATATGGCCAGAGACAGGAAGTGGGTGATACCTGGATAGATTGATATCTTGCTCGACAAGTGACTATTTATGACATGATTCTGGCTGACAGTGAAAGAGGATGGGGGGAAAACTAATGACTTTTTCATGAAGTCTCTGACAACATACATTTGACCACAAAAGGCAGCATTCCAAAAATGGATTTCCTAGTACTGCAGTTAAGACATGATAAAAAAGCAAGAAAAAGTATTAGATTACAAGAAACGGTGGGGTGGTGTCAGCAGAATGTTATGTGTTGTACTAACATGTGAGCAACAATCTTATTTTCTGTTTACACAAATTATCACTTGATTGATATATCACACACAAATACAGGTCTTATAGTTTGGTAAATTGTACCTCCAGCCTTGCTATGCATATTATTGGTGCATACTGACAAGTCTTCCTACACAAGAAAAAAAGAACAGAGAATTAAAATAGCATGTTGCATGATACCCAAGTATATTAAAATATTTTGGAAATGTGTAAATACAAGGAATCAGACAAGATAACTGTTTACAATAGAAAATAATATGATGCTTCAAACTGTAATAATAAAAAATGCTAAAATGTAAAAGTTCCATATTCTACAATATACAGTGTTCTTTCAAATATATGTAAGAATGCAGATAATAATTTGTATTACTCTTTAAACTGTTAGCAGTATACTTCTTTTTTATTTTTACAAACTGATCAGACGTAATACATATAATTGTATCCTTTCCTGTATTTAGGCAGCAGGTGCAATGCGGAGTTACTTTTTGAAATTTCTTTAGGCTATTCTTTTGTGTCTTCCAAAAATGTTGTCAAATAGCCTTAAATAACCCAAACTTAAGCAGGGAACCCATGGCGATATAGGAGCCGTTCAAGGTTCCTTGCAGCAGCGCGATGATGTCATCACGCTGCTGCCCAATATCGGAGAAGCTGGAGACACAGCACATCACTGCTCAGCTGATGCTTTGCATGGAGACCCCGCGGTCTCCATGCAAAGCAATGGACATCATCCGTGGTTTACGGTCATGTCCGATATCCCTGTTTTCGAGCGGGATTGATTGGTCCTGCTCGAAAATAGGGATGTCCGCATATTATATGGGCCAGATAGATGGCCGTGAACGTGCACGGCGCTCGAAGCAGCCATTGATCTGGCCTATCTATACGTGTGTTCCCAGCTTAATACATTATTGGAGTTGGGCTGCTATAAAGTAGGAAATCTCAACTTTAAAAGATTATCCATCTTCAGTTTCAGTATAGCAAAACCAAATTCCTATTGTTGAGCTTAGCCTGGTAATCCGTTACAAGTTACATTCCATTGGCTAATGGAACATTATGAATAATTCGCTTACCGTATTTTCCGGTGTATAAGACGTCTCCCAACTTTTCCAGTTAAATTATAGAGTTTGGGATATTCTCAATGTATAAGACTACGCACACCAAATAACATTTTTTATGACTTCTCTGACTTTCAACCCCCAAATCTCCAACACCCTTAAAAGTCTTTTTTTTTGGATTAGTAATTTACATTCCCAATTTGACACCTCTATCTGCAACCTTTCATAGTTATTGTTTCCCTGGGTTATCCATGGGACATAAATTGTATACATTTATCAATAAAAACTGAAAGAATGTTGGCAATCTGAAAATGGCACTTTTACAGTTGTGTATAAATTATAAAGGGAAGTTTTTGTACACATATTTAATGTGTTCTTGCTTTAATCTCAATCTCCCTGTAATACCAATTTCAACCACAATATCGCTAGTTAGCACTTGCCTTCAGTAGTAGCAGCCAGCTACTTTCACCACATCGGGATAGAGAAGGAGGGGCCCAGAGGGGGTTGCTAAAAACCCTTCCCTCTGGCTCCTGTCAACCAGCACGCAGTGCGGGGAGCACGGATCTGGGGAGCAGACCTACGGCCTACCCTAGTTGGTCAGCCTGGGAGTGCCCCCTGCCACCCCCCCTCCCCAATGGCAGCACCGACTCCTGACTTTTGCACACATTTACCTGTGTTCAAAAGTCATCTTATATGCCGGAAAATAGGGTAAAACGTTTAGAGTGTTTATTAAGATTAATACTCTTAGTGAATGAGTTGATATTTTGCTGGCTTCAGATATTCAATAACAATTTTTTAGCAAATCATTCCCAGTAAATTTGTAAGAGGGGTGATTATCTTTGAAATTATCAAGCCATGGAGGTTTGGATTTAGAGTCATACTCAAAATGAAAGTGGAAAAAAATACAGGCTTATTCAATTGATGTAATGTCTTTAAAACAAGTTGAAATTAGGCTCAGTAGTGTGTGTGGCCTCCACGTACCTCTACAATCTCCCTACAATACCTGGGCATGCTCCTGATGAGGTTGCGGATGGTGTACTGAGGGATCTCCTCCCACACCTGGACTAAAGCAAAGAAGATTTGCAGTGCTGTCAGCATAGTGTCCAGAGTATGGAGGAGCTACCAGGAGACAGGCCAGTACATCAGAAAACATGGAGGAGGCTGTAAGAGGGCAACAAACCAGCATCAGGACCGCTATCTCTGCCTTTGTGCAAGGAGGAAAAGGAGGAACACTGCCAGAGTCCTGCAAAATGACCTCCAGCTGGCCACAAATGTGCATGTGTCTGCTCAAACAGTCAGAAACAGACTCCATGAGGGTGGTATAGGGTGCAAGGTCCACAGGTGGGGCTAGAAAAATGGATCTGAGACATCCAAAAAGCTTGCTTTTTTAATTACTTAAAGCCAATGACAGGTATCACTTGAACTCCAAACACTCTGTACTTCTGTAATTCTATTCTGAAAGCAAATTTTAGGTGGAGTGATGAAAGCCAAATCATAGTTATTTTGTGTTCATCGGCTGGAGCATCAGCTGCTCCATCTATCTTTTTGGCAGATAAAGAATCACAGAAAAAACTAATTCAAAACCATTTGCTGAATAGTGTTAGTATTTAGACTGAATCTCTCTCCAAAACTGATAAACAACAGTCCATTGCATTAAAAGTTGTTGGCACTATACATCTTTATGATGGAGTGGAGATAAAGTAGCAGAAATTATTATTATTATTATTATAAATATTTAAATAATAAAAAATATTCAGAATGTGTACTTTGTAAGCATTGTTTAACACACAAAGACACAAATAGCAAGCACAAAATTATTCCCAGATTATTATTTCCAAAAACATCTGTGCTCTTACCTGATGAACTACAAGACTACAAGAGTTCACAAAAGATGAGATTGTGACTATTATAAAATGTGTGAAAAAAAGTGGCACTGCAGCTCAATACACTGAATACCCTGTGTACACTATACACTTCTGGAACAGGTTTCTGAATGCTTTACCAATTGTGACAGAAAAATGGAAATCAACTCCATTCTACAAAAATAATTGCATAAACCCTTATAGTGACTAGTTCCTATATTAGTGAATATGACCCAAAATAGTGTTATTAATTTCATAAAAAATATGGCACCATCTTATGTCTATTAATTTGCTTACATCTATAAATAGATTTAGGTATTTGTTTCTTTTTACAGTATGTGATTTTCAATGTTATTCTTGTTATATTTCCTCATTTAACATATTAAATGGAACAATCTGAATTTGAGATAGCTCTAGAGTTTTCTTACCAATGTAATTTTAAAAACATTGCAATAATAACTAAAGAAAATTGTCTTTATTAGAGCACTAATGTAGTGGAAACTCTTCCGCATGGTGTGCTTTCCTTCATGTCTCAGGACAGTTAGTGCCAGAATATTTCCCAGAGCATAACAATATGGCCTTCTCTTGTAAAAGCCCAATGGGCTTATCATTGTCAGGTTATGTTATGTTTTAGCAGTACACACTTCAGTACTACTTTCATGCACACTTGTCGTAAAAACAAGAGTACTAGCAAAACAGATGGGTCACTAGAGTTATGCCATTTATCATGCCGTGTAACTGACAAAGATGCTTTATTTTCAAAGCGACCATTATAACTACTCAGTTACATGATGAACATTCAAACTAAAATAGGAAAAAATATATCCTTGAAGCATTATATACATTTGTTGTCTTTAGTCTTTTTTTTGTAAATATGCAAACATCAAAATGTCCATCAATGTTAGACATAGACATAGACAACACGGTCTGCTTTTTATAATGCTACACAAACATTATATGTTTGTTTTGTCTGTTGTCTGTCTGTTTTGGGTTTACTGGTTTCAAGAAGCACTGTCTTATGTAAACCATGCCTCGCAGAAAAGAGCTTTTATGAGACCTACAATCAAGAATTGTTGACTTGCATGAAGCTGCAAAGGGTTATAAAAGTATGTCCAAAAGCCTTCATGTTCATGTGTCCATGGTTAGACAGACTGTGTACAAATGGAGAAAGTTTAGCACTGTTGCTACTCTCCCTAGTAGTGGTCGATGACTGCAAGAGCACAGCGCAGAATGCTTAATGAGGTAAACAAGAATACTGTCAGCTAAAGACTTACAGAAATCTCTGGCACATGCTAACATTTTTGTTGACACTTCTACAATTAAGAAAAACAAGAAACAAGAATGGGGTACATGAGAGGACACCACGGAGGAAGCCATTGCTGGCAAAAAAATATTGCAGCACATTTTAAGCTTCCAAAAGTGCACCTGGATGTTCCACAGCACTACTGGCAAAATATTTTATAGACAGATGAAACCAAAATTGGGTGATGCAACAGAACAATGATGCAAAGCATACATGCTATTCAACAGAAGAATGGCTTCATCAAAACAAAATAAGCCTTCTGGAGTGGCCCAGTCAGAGTCCTGACCTCAACACGATTGAAATGCTGTGGCATGATCTTAAGAGAGTGATTCACACCAGACATCCCAAGAATATTGCTACACTGAAACAGTGAAGAGGAGTGGTCCAAAATTACTCAAGATCATTCTGCAGGTCTGATATTCAGACCTAAAGAATGGCTAATATTAATTCAGATATGGCTAATATTAATGGAGCTAAAATTAATGGAGAGTTTAGTTAAAGGAAACTCTGAGAAAAAGTTGACAGGCAACATAGATAACCATAGCCTTGTGAATATTGTCCAGGCAATAATCATATATAGATGTATATATGACATAGGGCGCAACTTTCACATTCCTTGTGCCATGTGACTCCTGTAAGATAGCAGAAAGCAGACAGGGCATTTGCACAGTGGTCCAAAGTCCTCATTTCAAATGAAAGTGAATTTTTTATTTAATTTGGAAATCTCAATCTCAGACTGTGGAGGAAGAGTGGAGGGGCACAGAATGTCATATTGACATAATCTCGCAAAAAAGATTTTTTAGAGAGCATAAGAAAATGTAGCAAGTGCTTGTAAAAGTATTTTTTTTTCAGTAGCAGGATAGTATAGCATAGCAGCCTTATCTACCCAAAATTCCTATATTACAATAGACTAATATAGACTGAGAAATATTTATTTACAATTGTATTCTTGTACATTTTTGTGATCATGTGATTTTGGAGCGGCTTGGTTTCTTTTTAATTTGACTAGCTAACTTTGCCAGTTAATTACAAAGCCCCTGAACATGTTATCATTTCCAAACTGAAAGTATTATTCTAGCACATTTAGTCTAATTTAGCATAAAACAAGTTTAAATTCAAGCCAAAAAGTTTACATTTTAACTGAACATTGAACTTTATTTATGCAAAAACTAAATGTGTTAGAACCAAACGTTCTTTTTTATAAAGTTTTCACAACCAACCCTTCTCTACATCACCAGTGATTTTTATAAACAACGAAAGAATGGGTAATAGGCCAGATGTCCTCTCTATGGTGGTGGGAAATATGCCACCCTTCCAAAGAGAAACATTTAGGCCTAGCTAAGATTTGCAAAAATTCGTGAGAAAACATTTTATGATCGATGAGACCAAGATGAAACTGGCAATAATTCAAAAGTTAGTTTTGGTGCATAAACAACATTTAGCATAACCGAAAGAACACCGATTTAAAATTTTGGGTTGCTTCTCTTCAGCTGAAACTAGGACTTTCGATAACTTTTGACCCCAAATTTTCAGTTGTCTGCTAGAAAGCTTGAGTTAAACAGAAATTGTACCTTTCAGCATTGCAAGGCCTTTAAGCATATAGTACATTCAAATCAACAAAATAATTGTTATACTAGAAGAAAGCAACCCAAACCTAAAAAGACTGGGCAAATATGTCCAAGTTAAGATTTGCCATGCTGCTTTTAAACTGCTTGATTGTGTAGAAGATTGTCTGTTTTAATTAAATCAAAAGGTGCACAAACAAATATTATTTTATGCCGTGCCACCAGTTTATTGTATGTTATGGTTTTCATTTTTTTATTGTTTTCCTAACAGAGACAGGATAATTAACTTTTTCTGTATTTTTAAAACCTACAATTTTAACATGGTTATGGATACGTTCTATATCCAATGTAGCACTGACTAACGTTCAGGTATTTCTGCACCCAAAATGTAAAAATATTTTATTATTTTTCTATTTGTGCGACATAATTGGTGCTCTTTGTATGCCAAAATAAAAGGGGTTTTGTGATATCTTGTGATATTCCGATCTTGCTTAAAAAAAACAAAAAAAACAATGAAAAAAAACAGGAAAAGCTATTTCACAATTCTATTAGCAATACATTACTAGAATGAATTATTTATTTACCGGTATGTTTAGTTGTAACAAAATTGTCATAAAAAGTTTTTTTTACAGACTTAGCTTTTAACCATATAAAGTTTTATAGAAAAGGTGTGTATCTCACAATTAAATCATAATTATTATAATATAGAGATGTCTACCTGTACTCAAATAAATATTGTCTTAAAATTAATAAGTACATTTTTGTATCACTGCAACCAACACTTACAGACATTATAATTCCAAAAAATATTTTCTATAAACCATACATATTATAATGAACAAACTTTAGACACTACTGCATAATATAAATATATATGTTTGCGTGACATGTGGAGTAACATGAAACCACAAAAATCTCAGAAGAGAAGTGATGCAAATCTTAAAGGATGACAATTTTTTCTAGTTACAATTCAATGAAGCATACAGTCTTCAGTGCTTTTTTAGAGTCAATGTCAAATATTTTAGCTCTGAGGATCTAGAAACTAAAGATAAGTGGTTTTTTTTCCATCTATTCAAAATAATTCTCAGGGTTGAATGATTTCAAACTGCCCTTCACACAGTTTAAACTGCATTCTTTAACTTTGGAGGGCAGGAACAATGTATTTTAGTTAACCATGGCCCTGCTGGCTTTGTTTCTTTTCAACTTAATGGTAATTTGTACTGTTTATGGTAATGTATAGTCTGTGAATTGAATGTGGGGAACTTTTTTTATTTGCCCAATATATATATTGGTCCAAATCCCCTTGGCCATCGAGAATATTTAATAGTTAACTCTATGTGGTTTTTGGTATGTATGTGGAACAAAACCACTAGATATAAATGACAAATTATTTGTCTTTTACTCTCTTGTTTGTAAGTAAAGTGTATATGAATAATTAAATATTCATAGATGATAAATACTGTTGACAGACCTTGATAGTTCTTGCACAACAATAGACTAGGCTTAAACAAAAGACCCTTTTTGGCATAGATAAGTGTGAAAATTGTGTTTCCCCCTAACAATAGTCAAGGTAATGTAATTAACATTAACGCTTGGGAAATGTGATTGCATTAACATTCCCAGGATATAGTAAATACAAAAATAACTTTGTTCCTCCAATGAGCACCCAGGTAACACCCTTAGAATGGAGGGACACTCCCGTTGGTCAAACCAGGAATTATGCATAAAATGTGTTATAAAAGTGAGTAACAGTTGGGAGGAGAAGGAATAAGAAGAAAGGAAGAGCAGGGGTTTCACTCAGCACTCCATCCTGAAGATACCTAACATATTGAATATTGGGGTCTCCAGACTTACTTGTTTTCTCCAGACTTACCCGTTTTCCCGGGTGACATTGGGAGCAGGATCCACTGCACGATCACTCGCAGTGGACCGCGGCTGCGGCCTACCATTTTGGCCAGTACCCATAAGCCCATTAGAGACACTAAATGTCAGGGGGCAATCCGGATGCCCTGGACAACACCAAGGGCGGACCCCCCGTGCAGATACCTATAGAGGCCCGTGACCGCAATCTGCCCACCCTGGATGATCTGTGCCCTATTCTGCAAGATCCGTGCCCCTAACATTAGGAGCCCTCTCTGCTCCTACACTTTATGGCCAGAAATGTAATTGTCCTCCATCTGCTTGGATGGTCATGAATAGGTACATAGTGGACATAAATAATCAAGGCCATAGATCCAATATCAGGATTCATGGAGTTCCAGGATCAGTACCAACTGATCAAATCAATGAAACCTTAACAGCTGTCTTTAATGAAATTCTTGAAAGACCCACTGAGTCTCACATTAAACTTGTCAGAGCCCACAATATCAACAGTCTGTTGTTTCATGACTGAAGCCTTCTCTGATAGACAGGTCCCTTTTTTGTATTAAACACAGGCCATAGTGGGTAAGAGACTGTTATCAAATAGAGAGATGAGTGTTGGTTCGTATACCTGACTGATTAATATAATATTCATTTATTTATGGTTTCAATAATCCATCTGATTAGACAGATTTCAAGGCTAGTGCTCTTTGTCTTGCTTTGGCACATCTGTAGAACAATCAAAATGCACCAAAAATCAAATGCACCAAAAAAGTAGACAATGAACTTTGGAATAGCATGGACTGTATGAATGACCTATTGGGGAATATGATATGTTGACTTACTTTATGTCTTTTTGATTGTCTTGTATATGCACAGGTAATTCCTAGCTCCCTGAGGAAGCCCCTTACCTTTTTGGGGTGAAACGCGTCAGATTAGTGATGTCCATCAGGGAGAGCTAATGTGAATATGTGCAATGTTCGAGATTTAAATTTTTTTGTTTTGTTGTTTTACTAATATAATTATGTGTATTTATTAATTTTAATCATATACCAAAAAAATCGTTTTTATTTTACAATGTTGTCAATGCATGCCTCTTTAGTTCATCTCTACTTGTTAGGGGTGTCTAAGAATTTAGTGTTTATCTTCATATGGGGGTGAGGCACAGTAAATATTTAAAGGAATAGTAGAAGGTTGATCATCACTTTCTTAAATATTTCTAGACATTATGTGTTTTTTATAGTTCTTTTCATTGAAAGAAGAGATTTTGGTGAAAGCAACACAGAAATCTCCAATCATATTTATGGACTGATAGATTAAACTTTTCCAGGACTTATCTCTTGTTACACTATGCCAGTAAAAGGCCCTATGTCCATTCCTGGAAGTCCTGCGCTCCTGTGGTATCAACAATGGATGGTGCTTCCCATTCTGTTTGATGGCCCCCGGGTGAGTTGGAGAACTTTTGCTCTACCTTAGATATCCCACCATCTGGAAGCTAAGGACATTCTGCCGGCTCCACTTGCAATTGCACATGCCTGTCTGCCACTTTAATCCGCCTCCTTCCAGGTTGTGCACCATCCCCTATTGGGGGTCAATCCGAGGCCCTATACCCTGTCAGCCTTCTAAACACCCCACTGCCAAAGGCTGTGGGCTGCAGTACAGGTGTAATCTGCCTTCATCAAGGTTAATTTGGTCTTTTGCCATCACCGTCACCCTGTCCAGGACACAAGACATCTGTCTAAAGGAATATTTAACACATTCACTTGTGAGGTCACTTTTAACCTATCAGGTTTTTGTCCTACTAAATGCTGACTTGTTAATTACAACATCCATTGACACCATCAGCCAATAAATTATGGGTATTGCCTTCACCGTGACTATAACATATACTGATTGACACCAGAAACATATACTGGCTGATTCAAGAACAATAGCGGACTTTGGCCGCAAGTGACATGATTGCTTAAAGCCATGTGCTTTAATCTCGCAAATAAGTTCAATATGGCTAAATTTGGAAATGCAAAAAATTTTTTGAATAAAAGGGATCCAATAGTCAGTACCTTCCGTTTAGATTACCGAAACCCTAACAATTATCTTCAACAACATTCTTGAAAGACCAGCGGAATCTCACATCGAGTTCGTTAGAGCCCACCTGGCCCTGAAACCTAGAAATATGAGAGAGGGTCCAGCTAAAGAGGAGATTTATGCTAAAGCTAGGCAGAAATCCTGATCATCTACTTGGACAGAGAAATTAAACTTTTTCAGGATCTCTCTCCTACCACATTGCGCCAGAGAAAAGCCCTTCATCTACTGATTGATGCCCTACGTTCCCATGGGATCAACTACAGGTGTACCCTTCTGTTTGATGGTTTCCCACAGGGGTGTTATGGTCTACCTACGCACACTGGAAGAGTTGGAAGGTTTCTGCTCTACCCTCGATATCCTGCTCATCCCATTCCCCGATTGATATGTAGATTCTTGTAATGCCATGGACAGATCCATACAGTTTCAACCTGACCAGTTAGAAGAAGCAGATCAAGCGGATAGGATGTCCTCCTACTCAGCTTTTCCCCTACCCAAGCACCAGCACACTCTATGAGGTAGATTCATGAGGGGTCAGAAAGAGGCCCGGTTTCGATGGTGCCTACTCAACACGAATATTTGGTCTGGCTTTCATTGATTGTTTGGTTGTGTTTTTGAGATGTACTTCTTACTTTTCTGCTGTGTCTTCCCCTCCCTGTTCCCTCTGTTTCCCCCTTTTATTTATTCCCATGTTTTGTGTAATGTCTTAAATATACTGTGATTTTGGAAGCAAAGACTTTTCTCGTTGTAAGTACTTTGATGTGGATCCTCTATCAACTGTAAAGGTAGCCATACACAGGTCGATTTTCCACTTGTTTTTTGACCGATCGATCACTGTGCGCGTCTACAAGATCGATCTCGTTCAACATAATCAGAATCGACTAAAAATCGGATCATTCATTGAACCAACATGTTGGTTTTTTTGGTTGATCGTTTGGCAATCGGAGTACGTTGGTGGACCCACAGCCTTATGCAGCAGCCTTTCAGATCGATGGATTTTGTGGAATCGGCCATTTTGGAGATCGGCTCATGTCTAAATCGACCACAAATCGGATTCACAAGGTGGTGTTGCATCGCCTGGACAGATCGGATCGGCAATCGATCAGCAATTGATCGCTGACAAATCGACCTTTGTATGGCTACCTTAACTTTTACTGTATATTTGATTGACATATTTGACCCTGTTTCTATGTTTTGCTCTATATGTTTTTTATGTTTTGTTCTATAACAAACTAAATTGTCTATAATAAACAAAATTGTTTAAATGGGCACAACAATAAATGTGTAGGTAACAAAAGAGAATCTTTAGAGTGTAGAGAGAT
>CM070036.1:84431702-84456711 GCA_036250615.1 Ptychadena robeensis | reverse complement strand
TGAATGCAGTACAGACGCAGTTTTTCTGCATTTTGGCTCAACAGGGTGCACTCCCCCCAAGGCAGCAGGAGCGAGCCCTAAGCCATGGGCAAGCTTTAGGTAATCCGCCGGCAAAAATCTGGACCTCGGCGAAACGCTCAGGAGGTTAATAAACAGGGACAGGGTGACTTTAAGGGCTTCTGGCATACTTTAGGAATATGTATGTGACAATGTTAATAAACAATTTAATAATGTCCGGAAAACACACAAAAAGCATAAATAACAATAGTAACAGAAATTCTGATTCAACATTGAGTACAAAGTATAAACCATAAACCAAGTGCCTTCACATCATTACACAATGTTTCCACCACATCTTCCAAAAGAAGGAAGGAAAATGATGATCTATCTTTTCAAGATTATTGGACCCCACCCCGACGTACACTTTGTCTCATATGACTTCTTCAGGGGGTGAAAACTAAGGCGGAATAATTACTGAAATAATTGAAATAATATGATGGAAAACTAGTTAGTACTGATGGATATCAAAAGTTGTCATCCATACGCCACACTTTACCACTTTACTCACATGTGTACAATATCAAAGCGTAAAAACAAGTTTTTTTTCCAACTTTATTCTTTAGCAATGAGCTCCAGATCTCATTGTTCTTCTTGCCATCACCCTGATCTTTAGCTCCCTCCACAGATTCTCAATTGGATTCAAGTCAGGTCTCTGGCTGGGCCACTCCAAAATGTTAATGTTCTTGTCTGCTAACCATTTCTTCACCCCTTTTGCTGTGTGTTTTGGGCCATTGCTGAAATGCTGAAATGTCCACTGGTGCCGAAGGCCAAGTTTCTCTGCAGACTGCCTGATGTTGTCGTGGAGAATCCTCATGTATTGCTCTTTTTTCATGATGCTGTCTACTGTGATTTGGTTCCCTGGTCCATTGGCTGAAGAACACACCCAAAGCATTAGGTTTCCACCACCATGTTTGACAGTGGGGATGGTGTTCTTTGGGTTAAAGGCTTCTCCTTTTTTAAGCCAAATGAAGGAAACATCATTGTGACCAAACAATAAAATTTTTGTTTCATCCAGAAGTCTTCTTCTTTGTCCAGATGAGCATTTGCAAAGCCAAGCTAGCTTTTGTGGGCCTTATCTGGAGAAGTGACATCCTCCTTGGTCTGCATATGTGGAACCCAGCAGTGTGCAGTGTTCGTTGGATTGTCTGCCTAGAGACATTGTCACCAGCAGAGCCCATATTGACCAGGATGGCCTTGGTGGTGATCCTTGGATTCTTTTTCACCTCTCTCACTCTCCCCCTGGCCAGCACAGGTGTCACTTTTGGCTTCCTACCACTTTGCATTGTAGCCACTGAAACTTAAAATCATTTAGATATGGCCTTGTAGCCCTTTCCTGACTTGTGAGCAGCCACAATGCACTGCCATGGGTCCTCACTGAGCTCCTTTTTACAATATTTTGTTACTCACACTCTGTTGATTAACCTTAGGCATCATTCCCTGTGCAAAGGGACCTTTTATTTACGTTTGTAACTAAGATAGAAAAATACTTATGATAGAGTTCATGATTTTACCAGGGGAAGAAGAGAGCTCTGTATTGGCAAGCCTCATAAATGTATTTCTAGATTTGGGACTGAAGATTGATCAAGTGCTTAATCACGAGAGAGTTTGTCATGGATCCATCTATATTCTGTTGGAAAGGTCGGAAAATTACAGAAACACCACCCCAAATGGACTGGAAACAGCATGGGAACCATGTATGGATACATCTTGGACTCCCAAGTTGGTGCTGGGAGCCAAATTGTCCAAGTTGTATGCCCCCCCCCCCCCCCGAGAAAATGTTACGGGACAAATGGCACTACAAAACATTATACAGCATTGCCTGCTGCAGTTGAGCTGCTCTAAAACATTATATGGCAGTGCCAGAAGTTGAGCTGATGCTCTAAAACATTATACGGCAGTGCCAAAAGTTGAGCTGATGCTCTAAAACGTTATACGGCAGTGTCTGCGAGGGGGCTAGCTGACACTCTAAAACATTAGATGACAGTGTCTGCAGGTAAGCAAAAACTGTTACACATTAGATATGAGTACATAATGTTCAGTGCACCCTATAAAAAAAGTTTTACCTGCACTTGAGCTGATACAGTGGCTTGCATAAGTATTCCACAAACTTTTCCACATTTTGTCACATTACAGCCACAAACATGAATCAATTTTTTTGGGATTCCACGTGAAAGACCAATACAAAGTGGTTGTACACGTCGGAGAAAGAAGTGGAACCAAACATCATACTTGATTCCAAATCTTTTTTTACCAATAAATAACTGCCAAATGGGGTGTGCTAAAATTATTTAGTCAATACTTGTTAAAAACCAACTTCTTGCGTAAAAAACTGCTGCCAGTCGTTTAGGGTAGGTCTCTACACAGATTTGCACAAATCTAGAGACTGAAATGCCTTGCCCATTCATTCCTTTGCAAAACAGCTCCAGCCAGTCAGATTAGATGGACAGCGTTTGTGAACAGCAGTTTTCAGATCTTGCCACAATTCGCGATGGATTTAGATATGGAGTCGAAACTAGGCCATTCTTAAACAACATGGATATGTTTTGTGTTAAACCATTCCATTGTTGCCCTGGTTTGATGTTTAGGGCGTTGTCCTGCTGGAACTCCACCCAGTCTCAAGTCTTTTGCAGACTCCAAGAGGTTTTCTTCCAAGATTGCCCTGTGTTTTTGGCTTTGAATTTGGCTCCATCCATTTTCCCATCAACTCTGACCAGCTTCCCTGTCCCTGCTAATGAGAAGCACCCCCAGAGCATGATGCTGCCACCACCATATTTGACAGTGGGGATGGTGTGTTCAGAGTGATGTGCAGTGTTAGTTTTCCGCCACACGTAGCATTTTGCATTTTGGCCAAAAAGTTCCATTTTGGTCTCATCTGACCAGAGCACCTTCTTCCACGTTTGCTGTGTCCCCCCCACATGACTTGTGGCAAACTGCAAACGGGACTTCTTATGCTTTTCTGTTAACAATGGCTTTCTTCTTGCAACTCTTCCATAAAGGCCAACTTTGTGCAGTGCACGACTAATAGTTGTCTTATGGACAGATTCCCCTACCTGAGCTGTAGATTTCTGCAGCTCGTCCAGAGTCACCATGGGCCTCTTGATCAGCGCTCTCCTTGTTTGGCCTGAGAGTTTAGGTGGACGGCCTTGTCTTGGTAGGTTTTACAGTTTTGCCATTCTCCTTCCATTTCTAAATGATCGCTTGAACAGTGCTCCGTGGAATGTTCAAGGCTTTGGAAATCTGTTTGTAGCCTAAGCTTGCTTTACATTTCTCAATAACTTTATCCCTGACCTGTCTTTGGACTTCATGGTGTTGTTGCTCCCAATATTCTCTTAGACAACCTCTGAGGCCGTTACAGAGCAGCTGTATTTGTACTGACATTAGATTACACACAGGTGCACTCCATTTAGTCATTAGCACACATCAGGCAATGTCTATGGGCAACTGACTGTGCTCAGACCAAAGGGGGCTGAATAATTACGCACACCCCACGTTGCAGTTATATATTTGTAAAAAAAAATTGGAATCATGTATGATTTTCGTTCCACTTCTCACATGTGCACCAGTTTGTATTGGTCTTTCACGTGGAATTCCAATAAAATGTATTCATGTTTGTGGCTGTAATGTGACAAAATGTGGAAAAGTTCAAGGGGGCAAAATACTTTTGCAAGCCACTGTATTTTCAAATTGCCTTTATCAGCTCAGCTCTCCTCTGCTAGAGTGGAGAAATCAGGAGCAATACAGGCCTTGTTCTTTTTTATCCGAGTCAACCTGCCAGCATTGCCAGTAGACAAGCGGATATGCATATTTGTTATAATGCCACCAGCAGCACTGAATACACGCTCAGATAAAACGGCGGGCAACACGATTCTCCATGCGAGGAGCGCACACCCGGCCGCCCTCATTAAATCAATTCCGTACTCACAATATCTCAGAATCCGCCGAAATTGTTCGACGGAAGATGATTTCATATCAAAAGCGAAGGAATTACAGGAACGCTTACTGGCCCAGGGCTACAGTCAACGTAGCCTGAAGCAAGCATTTAAACGGGCTAAAACTCAAAACAGGGAGACTTTATTGTTCCAAAAAAATGTAAACCCCCAGGAAACACCAGGGTGATCCTAACTTACTCCAGACATCACCAAATGATTAGGGACCTTATTACGAAATTCTGACCCCTACTGGCCACTGATTCAACTGATAACTTTAGATAACTTTTAGACGAGCCCGATCACTACGTGATCAACTCGTCAATAGCCACTCTAGACCTGGACAAAACTTATCCATATCTCGAGGTTTGCGTAAATGTGGCACTTGTGGCCAATGTAAATGGATCCGGGAGGGTAGTAGGACTCACCTCCTGATGGATCATCATTCAAAATACAGTCTTTGGTCACGTGTAGAACACCCGCAGTGGTATATCTGATGATGTGCGACTGCGGGGTGTTCTACGTGGGAAAGACTAAACGTGAGTTTAGACTACGGATACGTGATCATGCTGGGTATATGAAAAACGGCATTCTGACCAAGCCTATGGCCAGACATGTGGCCTTCCATCACCAATATGACACATCTGGCGTCTATTTCCAAGTCTTGACGCACATAACTTCAAATGACAGAGGAGGGGATATAGATACCATCCTTCTGCAAAGGGAACAGAAATGGATTTTTGACCTGGGGGCCACTACGTATCCCGGCCTCAATGACGCCGTCTCTTTTATGCCATTCTTACCCAAAGATAAAATTGATTGAGAGATGGGGTTACACAACAAATTATATGCTGGGCCATGTTATTCATGCCAGATTGTTCTGAGCTTTCTAGACCCGAGTCCAATACCTATCGGGCGATAATGACAACAAAAAAACCTTAATTAATCTGCTTCATGTATGTATACATGTAAGCAAATGTCTGCCCATGTTCCCTATAACAACGGGAGGTTGCTTCTTATATATATGTGTGAGGATATGTGCTCTAACTATATATATATATATATATATATATATATATATATATATATTCATATTTATATTGGTACAATATGTACCCTATAACAATGGGAGGTTGTTTATATTTATATAATATATACCCTATAACAATGGGAGGTTGCCTCTCATATATATATATATGGATGTGTGTTTTAACTAAGTTATATATTTATATTTGTACGCCTTTGTGCCAAGCACTTGCTTATTTGTCTACTCTTTAGTGAAACTAGATACTGGTGTGAGGTGTGAATTCATGAAGGTCTGCCGGGAGTCTTAGAGGGTGTGGATCCCGATGACCCTGGGTAGGGACGGGGTGTTCTTTTTCCCCCAGGTTGTGTCCCCCCTTTTCCCCCCTCCCCTGGTGGTGTACTCTGAGTGGGCACCTTCCCCGTTTTCCATGGAGGGGAGCCCCCCATACATCCGCAGCTTTTAGCTGTGTGCCTGCATGTGTTTACTCCCTTGAGTAACACGGCAGCGTCCTCAGTCTTGTTGCCCAGCAACAAGCTTCTGAAGTGACTGGGGGGTGGCGACAGCGCCGGCGATACGCATTTGCGTTCCACCGGTGCTCCTGTCTATGACTCACTTCCGGTCCGGGTCCTCTCTCATTGGATCCGATACCTGTCACTCATGGGAGCCTTTTCCATCATGACTCCAGATCAGACAGGAAGTGCGTCACTAGCCCTCGGCGCGCGACGCGATCCTAATCAAGGGAAGCTCCGTTTTCTATCAGCGCAGACATATTGGCAGGATCACCAGGTGCCCACAAAGGACACCATTGGTCCTCCAGTGAAGCTGGGGAGGGCTACCTTTGAGGGTCTTCTCCATCTGAGGCTAGCAATTGGCTATTGCCGTTGCCGCCCCCATCCCTCTCCGCCCCCCCTCCACCACAGGTGTAGGTCATTGTGGGACTATAAGGTGAGCCAGTGTACTGGGGAGACTTAGCAGTCCAGGGACGGCACCTGACCCCTAAGGTTGCAGCGGTCCATACTCCCCACATTGATAAGATGGCCTCATACTTTTGTCTTGCTCTTCCACCATCAGGGAACCTTGTTCTCCTTTGATTTTGTTCATGTTATGATTAGGCCTCCAACGTCGGGCGTTTTTTCCAGCCAGGACCTAGCCTCCAACCTATTATCTAAGACCGGCTATCCTACATCTCAGCCAGTATACCAACACCATCTAATACGGTAGGTCCCCTTCTACTTTGGCTGAGAGATCAGACACCTAGAAGGGAGGAGGGGGTCATGTCTGTGCCTGGGTTAGTTTGAGTTTCCTTTTTTCACTTGGTACCCTCCTTCTAGATCCCCAACACCCAGGGCACACTCTTATATCTTTGGGTGTGAGGGGGGAGTGCAGCTGGGTGAATACCCCCGCCTGAAGTGGGGACTACATTCGGGGCCTTACCCCTTGGACTGACTGGCAGAGTTGGATTGATACACACCCGGACAGCTCATAGATGTTCTGACATATAAAAGTAAGATATTTCTTTTTTGAGTTCTATTTATTGTATCCAAAAATATGATTATACAGTGAGGATATGCTATATATATACACACATATGTTTTTATATTTACTAATTGGAGTGATGACTCCATGATGACTGTACTAGGTATGCTTTGACCATTTTATGTACAAATATGTATTATTATACCTAAGGTATTGAACACTTACCTGTTACCGGATGTTTTTATAACACTATTGTACTGCCTACTATGTTTTTAAGTTTTCTGTGAGAATATTTCCACTAGGACCACCCAAATCTGTGGGTGTTCACTTTTGGATGTATTTACTGCTTTTTAATGATTGTGCATTAGTCCAACACAATAAAGACTTTTTATTTTAAACGATACAAATGCCTCCTTGTCTGACCTATGTGCCCGCAATGCCGTCTACTTAGAAATTAAATAGGCATTTTTCCACCTCTTGCCTATATATATTAGGTTTTACGTATTGCCTGTACAATTTTTCGGCTAGGACACACATCCCCAAATATCGTGACTCCATACCACCTTAGCTTTATTTTTTTTTTATTTTTTTTTTTATCAGATAAAACGCTTGCGGCAGGGCAAGGCGTAGAGCACAAGTTCGTGCCACGTGTCCAGCTTGGAGACCCAGTAGTTGTATAGCACTGACGGATCATTTAAGACAGTGACACGGTCTGCCATGTATTCCTTCACCATCTTCCAAAAGGTTTCCCTCCTCGTACCACTGGGCTGCCCTTCCGGGTGAGGTTGCTGGCGGGGTGTCATAAAAGTGTCCCATGCCTTGGATAATGTTGCCCTGCCCTTGTTAGAACTGCAACGTGTTCCCCTTGTCTCCCTTCCTCAGTTGCCTAAGGAAATACCGGCTGTGCCGGCCGCGTTGTCAAATGTAAAACTTTGGAGCAATCACTCCGCAAGTACCTTCTGGTATTGCACCATTTTACTGGTCCTCTCTGCCACAGGAATGAGAGATGAAAAGTTCTCTTTATAGCGGGGAGGGTGAACAACCAGTAATCCGTATTATAATTTAAAATCTGTACAAAGTGAGGGTCACGTGAAAGGCAGCCTATGAACTCATGAACTCAGCAATGTGCGTCAGAGTACCAACAGGCAAGATGTCGAAGTCGACATCTGAATGATTCTCTATCTCCTCCTCTTCCCATCCACGCTGAAGTGATGCAATTACAGTTAGATGGGTACTACTTACCTCTGTAGCAGAGACAACAGTCTCTAGCAGCCCCTCCTCTTCATGCTCCAAGTTGCGCTGTAAAGCCAAACTGTGGGTGGTCTCGCTATCACCCTGTGTCATCTTCTCCTCTGCCACATTAAGTGCATCCTCCTGAATTGTGAGAAGTAATTGTTTAAGTAGACACAGCGGTGGGATGGTTACACTAATGATAGCGTTATCACCATTAACCATCTTTGTAGATTCATAAAAAAAAAATTAAATTTCGCATAGGTCTGACATCAATGCCCCCTCCTCGCTTGAGAATTGTGGCAGTTGACTGGAAAGGCGACAACCATGTTGCAGCTGATATTCCACAATTGCCTTCTCAAAGCCTTTCTGAAACGGGCGCACAAGCGGCACGCCTTGAATTGACTAGATCTTGGGTAGGTTTTGAGAAACCGCTCAACAGCTAAATTTAAAATGGGATAACATGGAACGTGGGTCAGGTTGCTGAGCCATTGTCAGCCACAACCATGCCTGGTTGTAGGTGAAGTGGCAAGAGCCACAGCAGGGTCTGGTTCCTTATACCCTGCCACAGCTTTGAAGCGGTATGCTGTTTGTCCCCCAAGCAGATCAGCTTCAGCACGGCCTGTTGACACTTCCCCACAGCAGTGCTACACTGCTGCCAGATAGTGAGTGACGGCATACTGGTGTTTGGGGGAGGTGGAGGAGAAGTGGAGGTTGGAGCCAGTAGCATAGCTGCTGCGGAGACCCTGATGGATGTAGAGCCTGCAATCCTGGCATGGGTAGCACTTGTGCCATCCCAGGGTACGACTCACTCCCGGCCTCCACAATATTCACCCAGTGTGCCATGAGGGAAATGTAGTGTCCCTGGCCACCAGCACTTGTCCATGTGTCCGTGGTTAGGTGGACCTTCCCAGTTACTGCATTGGTCAGGGCACGGGTGAGGTACACCAGTATATTGCCCCTATTAATGAAACGGTGTAGAAATGTCCCCAATACACAAAGTGGACCTGATATACTCCCCCTATTACGGGAACTAAATGTAGGAGAGAGCACAGGTAGTTCTTATAAGGACTTTTGGGTATAAATGGATGATTTTGCAAAGTTAGCAGAAAGTTGGAGAACAGCCTAACCTGCCACGTCTCCTTCACTGTGTGTGAGCCGAATGCATGATCGGCTGCAATATAAAGAGCCCCACTTTGTCATCAAGCATAGGTGTCCTATCTGCATAAACAAATGTGGTGAAAACAAGCCCTAAAACACTCTCTGATACACAGTAGAATGCACAAATGGATTCTATGATGGTGAACTAGCCAGGTCCTGCACCAGCAATGCATTCACAAACCATAACACTTGTTAAGGCAGAATTTGTATAGGATGTTAGCCACTTGCCAGAGTACGATCATGGAGAATTTACATGAGTGATTTGTTCATGTGCTGCTTTATTCTTTAACACAGCTTATTTATTTTTAACCAAAGGTGGTGTTCATACTCAATGCAATCATATTGCACAGAAAAGTTTATTTCATCATGATGTGCAATTCACACAATATCTTCACCAATTGATGTGTCATGGTGACATGTTACTACAAGCTGTTGGTAAACTGATGTTACTCGTGCATGTCCTAATTCTGTAAATCCTTAATTTCCACTATTTTGTGTATCAATCTTTGACCAGCTGTTTACAATTAAATGAATGCAATATCAAATTCAGCCACTAGATGTCACTAGCAGCAGTACACACACAGCACAGCACAACGTCATCTTCGTCACTGACTGGGAGGAGGGGGGCCAACAGTTGCAGATTCTCTCCTCTGCTCTCCCGATCTTGCTGTTCCTGTGTCCGTGGGAGCTGCAGTGATTGCAGTTCCCACAGACACTGAGAGAGGGATAGATGGCCATTCATCTATCTCTCTCTTCATTGCTTATACTTGTATACTTCTATGGGGTGTCCTTATTTTCTACACCAGAATTAGCATTCTAGTAGAATTACATTCATACAAACCCACAAACTTTTTAATTAAATTTTACACTTTACCCCTTTACATTTTAAACACACAATTTTACAATAAAAAAAGTGCAATTTAGAAAACCTGACAATTCCTAACCAAGAAAACATTTTACAATAACAAAACCAATGCAATTCACAAAAAGAGACAATTGCAAACAACAAAACACTCTTTTACAATATCAAAAACTGGCAATTCACAAAGCCTGACAAGTGCAAGCAAAAAACACATTCTTTCACAATAACAAAACCCCCACATACACATTTAGATGCCAGAATTACATTACATACACACACCACTGAATCTCCTTTTGACTTGTTTTAAGGACATTACATTAAAGTTGGATCAGCCTGTAATGTTTTTTCCACTTTAAATTTGAGTGTGATTCCAAATCCAGACCTCCATGGGTTGATAAATTTGATAATTGATAATGTTTGAGGTATTTTGCTGTCAGCACATTCAACTATATAAGAACAAATTTAATAAGGATATTTAATTCATTCAGATCTAGGATGTCTTATTTTTGTGTTACCTTTGTTTTTTTTGAGCAATGTACATTTTTGTTTGAAATTGTTGGGTTTTGTGAATTGCTGTTTTTGGTATTGTAAAAGTGTGGGGTTTTTTGTTTGCAATTGTCGGGTTTTGTGAATTGTACGTTTTTTTAAATTGTAAATTTGTGTTTTATTTGGTAGAAATTGTCGGCTTTGTAAGGGTAAGGTTAATAATTTGTGAATTGGGTAAGGGGTGTTATGCTAGATGTCATGATTTATTTAATTATGACATTTAACATTGCTTTGTCATTTCTTGTAAAAGTTTATGGTTTTAGTTGTTTAACTTCTTTAGGATAGGATGAAAGGTTTGTAATTTGTGTAAGGGGTCAATATGACCCGAATCGTTGTTCCTTGTTACCTGTAATCGTCTTTTTCATGATTACAGATACCATTAGTTAACTGTATTTTAAAAGTGTTTTTATATGCGCTTATTGCTGTTATTGGTTTAGGAAGGAGTAAGGGGTTAATAAAACCCATTACTCCTTCCATGTTATCATCTGTGATAATTTTTTTCATGGTTAGAGATAACATTTGGGGGGGATTTATATGTGGTTTTATATGTTTGCAGGAACATGTTTTTACTCTGTTGGATTGCATATGAGAGCCATGAGACCACTGTACATATTCCATAGGGTGGGCATAAAGTGGCCATAGACTTATTGACATTTTTCAAACAATTTTGATAAGCAAATGATACAGGCAAGTGCATAGTGATAACGCACTGATGAGGTTAATCTGGGATACATACAACATGGTGCATTGCAGTCCTGTAACAATGCATAAACGTAACAGACAAACCAGATAAACATATATAGACATTCAGCTAGCCAGGTGAAATTCTGTTGATTCTCTCAGCGTTAAAGAGGTCACTTAGGGATGTTTGGACCATGGTTATAGTAGGTGGAGTGTGGAAAAGCCAGATCGCAATAATACACCTGTAGGCCGTAAGGAGGCAGATTTGAACCCACTGTGAGGGAGGATTTAATAGCAGGTTGTGCAGAAAGCTCATAGTCAATGATCGCTGGGCAAGGCCACAAGCAGTGTTCCATTGACACTTTGGCACTTGTTACATTTAGGGCAACTGCCTTTAGTTTGAATGTGGGATTTAGTAGAGTCTCTGATAGGATAGAAACTCATATAGGCTTTATGCATTATTTTAAATTGCGTCTCCCTCCAAACCTTACTAGTTATGAGCTTAGCCACATAATTATAGCCTCACATTAATTTGTCTTCCAGGTCTGGTTGGGAAAAGTCTTAGACCATGCTGTACAGGGATAGAAAGGATGTTTGAGTCAGTAGGAACTGATACAGAGCAGAGATGTTTATAGGCCTAGTCATCACTACCTTGTAAAAGATGTGAGGTTTAAATACAGTCCCTGGGGCCAGTTTAAGAGATTTCCCATAGCTGACTATCTGCCAGTAATAAAAGGCAGGTAGATTGTATTGAATGCTAAACGTAGAAAACAGTAGCAGGTTATAGAATGTCTTATGAAAAAAGTGTACAAACAAGGTTAAACAACTAGCTTTCCATTATTGATAGACCTCAGGACCACTGCAGTCCGCAGTGGCAGGATTGCCAGCCAGAGGTAAATGACAGGACACTATATGAGGGATTTGAAGTTTTGGCATTTCCCTGCACACAATGTAATGTAAAGTAAATGCCCCTACCAAAAGCAATAATTATCAATTATCTTTTTCTGAATAGAAAAATGTTCACTTCAGTTATCTAATCAATATACATTTCAAGTGTGTTGTTTACTTGTGACTTAGTAAACCTTTTTTTTTAGTAAATATGGAGTGGCTTTTAGAATGTTCTTGGGTGCTCAGTGGGATGATCATACTTCAGAGATCCAACAGGCAGTACAAAAACATACTTGATAGATCCCGATCTCATCTCATGTGTACACAAATTGAAAAATTTGTTAACCAAAGAATCGACATGTTACTGGATTTCCGTGCACTTGAAATGATACCTTGAAGAAGGGAATAACCCGCTTGGCCTACGCGTCCAAATATTCCTGAATATTTTGGACCTGGACAATGCTTTTAGAAAAAGGCTGGGAGGCGATTTTATTTAAAAGTATGGAGGACATGATGGCTTTACCACTTCCACACAGACTCCCATATGTAAGAAAAAATCGAGATTCTCAGCACCAATGTTGAGATATGTGTACAACAGGTTAACAAAGGCTGTACAAGAACTTTTCCACAACAGGGTACCCTCAGGGAGAAAAGAACAGGTAACCTCCCTAGACCAGTGACCAAAGCCATCAATGATCTGGGTCTGGACACTTATATTATTATAAAAACAGCAGATAAGGAAGCAAACATAGTGGTCATAAATGTACAGCAGTACAATCTATGTGCCGGCACATTTTGAACAATAGAGACTGATATGTTTGGGTACCCACCACCTATGTGGATGGTCTCAAGAAGGAAATTGATGGCATGGTTCAATCTGCCTTGGAGACAGGGATACTCCAAAGATACTGCTCAATTTCTTATCAGCCAACTTCAACTTTTTTTGCCCTCCCAAAAGTGCACAAATCGATCTCAAATCCAATGGGGAGACCAATTGTGTCAAATAATGGCTGCGTGGCCAAAACAGCTAGCCAGCTAGTGACTGATGCTTACTTGAGACCACATGTTTATGCACTGCCCCCTTTTCTTAATGATACAGTGGATTTTACTACAATTTTTGACTGTTCCCACCAACACTTAGGGCTTGTTTCCGCTTGGGCAATCTCCTGTGATCGCAGGAGATTACACCCATACATTTCAATGGGGCCACCTCCACAGGTACGGTCGGCCGCGATCTGGCACGGCCACGGAACGGCCTGCGATCTGAAACATGGCTTACCGCGCTTTGGATAGCGGACTGAGGGCGATCACGGGACACGCAAGCTCTCCAAGCTTGATCCTATGAGTGATTTTACATTAACATAAAATTATTGGATTTGGTTCTCAAACAAAATTAATTCATTTTGTATTAAACCCACTACCTCCAGGTGCAAGAAGTGGCAATGGACACTACATGTGCTTTATCCTATGCCAACCTGTACCAGGGGGAATGGGAGGGATATGGGTTTTCAGATAAAATATTTACCCTATACCTCATGTATTACTTTTGATAAGATTTATAAATGATGTGCTAATCCTTTGCTGCAAAGTTTTTTCGAGGCTCTTACTGATAATGAGTTTAACTTAAAATTTACAAAAGAGCAATCACAGTGGGAAATTATTTTTGGACAACACAATCGCATGTGCAATAGATGGTACTTTTGAGACCAGATTATTTCACAAAGAGACGGAAAGGAAATACAATACTACACGCCACCAGTCTGCAGGAACTGCACACATAACGGCGAATTTTGGCACAGCATCCTGTGGGTCTAGTCCACAGATCACATGAGAACACAATACAGTAACCTAATGGGGACACCCACAGTCTTGGTTACCTGGTGACCTGTGTGACCAAGGGGGTCATCTACCTGATAATATGTAGGGGTGGTTGTTTCTATATATGAGAAATGAAAAGGGTGTTTTGATACAGGAACGCATATATTCCATCAAGAACAGTATCTTGCCCTGCAAGGATAGTTTGGGAACCAATGCCCTTTACAGTCAGGTAGTGATGGCCGAACATCGGCCTGGACTGTCCGCGAATGGGCGGGTTGGACTTTTAAAGAAGTCCGCCGTCCGCCTGTTCGCGGACACATTCAAATTCTTCGCCTCTAGGCGGGGAATTTGAATCGGAAAAACCGGATGTGACGGATGTGATGTCCCTGGACCGCATCCTGGAATACATAGTTCCTGGTTACGGGGGCCGGATGTGACGTCACTGACGTCACTTCCTGTTCCGAGCCGGCATTCTCACTACAAGACCGGCTTCATGCCGGTCTTGTAGTGAAAAGATTCTTCCTCCGGCACGATCTCGCAGGTACTGATCCTGCCGGAGGAAGAATATAGATCTTCTTCTCGCCGGCGAACGGGGAGGGTCGAACTCCCGTACTGTCCGCCGGCGAGAGGATGCGCGAACATGCTTGTTCGCGGCCGAACTGTCCGCCTTGCGGACAGTTCGGCCATCACTACAGTCAGGGTTACCTCACAGATAGTCCTCAACAGCAGGTCAGCAGAATGTCAGATCCTTCCCTCCCCCTGGTGTATTTAATTGCTGGGGGCCCCCCGCACCAGCTTCTGTGTGGACCCATGTAGAGTGCTCGGTCATTCCCTCCACCCCTTGTTCTACTTAATACTCCAACCTGAGCACTGGACAGTAAGTGTTGATACTTGCTATGGGAACTACCACCCACATTGATAGTATTAACATGTATTGATTACTTTCTTATCAAGTATATGTCTTGTGATTATTTTCTAATCGTGTATATTTATTTTTTATTTTTAGGAGAAATTGGCACAGTTTTCTGCCCAAATTTGAACTATAAGCAGGGACATAATACTCCCTGAAAAAGGCCCAGGACAGGGCGAAGCGCATTGAAGCACAGATTAAGATTAATCTTCTCGAGGTGGCATATTTGATGACATAGCAAGTTGCCAATTAGATTGAAAGAGAATACAGGAAACAGGTAGTTGTACAACCTAAATCCTGTATTCTCAGGTAGCCTATAGGCAGTGTGTGTAATGTAATATATAATAAATGTAATGTTCAAATAATAAATGTTGGGATTACATCCCTATTTGTATTACTACTGTCTTTGGATCTATTGTGGCTTAAAAGTCCCCACTAGGGCTCTGCATGGTGTTTACTGAGACCTTGTTCTCAAATCCCTTTTTTTTTAATTATCATTCTTAAGATTATGCTTGTAGAAGCTTTTGTAAGTTCATTTCTAAGTCCCTGAGCATGGTACCACCACTAAAATTGCTTGATTTAAAAATGTTTTACTTGACTTTGAACTTAATTTACAAACAACCATTCACAACAACTCCAACAATTTTGGTGATGAGACCATGTTTTGGCATGACACCATGCTATTAATCCACAGTCAGCAAGTTGAAACAAAATAAGATTACCATTTATATAACTGGCTTGAAACGTGTGCAGATTAGTAAACCCAAAGCTTTTACAAGCATACAACCATTTCTAGGGGGTTTGAATCTGATGGTACAGAAAAAATGACGCAAAAATAGAGTACAATGAGAAGACCAGTGTTGAGCAGCATATGGTATATTCGAGTTCACGTAATTTTGAGAATATATTAAGGAACATTTGAAATTCTTAAAATTTGATTCAACTGTATTCTACTGCCTTCCATTGCACGTGGCTGTTCGCAATTATTCGCGATCCAGCTTTACCTCATTCTGTGATCTTAGCACTGTGCCTATTGCCAGGCTTTGTGGAACAATTACATTGCAATCTGACCAACCGGTGCAAATTTACTATGTGTAAACTTTGGACAAGAGAAAAGGCCCCTCACTCTCGCCAATAAGGTGACCGGCATCCCAAAATTAATTATAACAGGAGAGCACTGGGGGTGAGTATGAGTCACCACCAGTGGAAATTCCCTCTGCGGTCGGCAGTGGCTGGGGGACATTAAAGGTCTCCTAATTGGAAGTGTTGATGCAAAAGGTATAAATCAAGGTATAAGAACAGAATGAAATTTATATTCAAAAAATGTAATAGACAAAAACAAGTATCAAGATCATCAAACAGAGCTACATAGCATGTTCACAGTAGCATAGTAGGCGTACACAACAGTACAATACAGCATTGACTTTACACATGAAAGACTGGTATGATATGTCCCAATCAGCATCTAGCAAAAACCGATGAACGAGGAAAGCAAGGCCTAAGGTGGAGGATGACTGTCCCAACGTATGTTTCGTTGTTAAATGGCAAAAAACTTCATCAGGGGAAGTAGTCAACGTATAGGCACAAGAATGCTGATAGTAAGGAGAGTAAAGTTGGCATGATTCAAAAGATGTCCAGATGATCTGGGTGGGGTCCCGACCCGAGATGAGAGAACGGGGGACCACCCCTAATCCGGCAGCCGACATCAATCACAGATACATATAGGGTAATATAGGAGTCGCAGGTCAGGTCCTATAGGTAGTCAGGTAAACAGTATCATCAGCGTAGATACGTCAGGTAGCAAGTGAAGGCGCTAGGAACGCAAACTCCCAAAGATCAGCTGACCTGGACATTGATCTTTGGGAGTTCGCGTTCCTAGCGCCTTCACTTGCTACCTGACGTACCTACGCTGATGATACTGTTCACCTTGATACCTTGATTTATACCTTTTGCATCAACACTTCCAATTAGGAGACCTTTAAAGTCCCCCAGCCTCTGCTGACCGCAGAGGGAATTTCCACTGGTGGTGACTCATACTCACCCCCAGTGCTCTCCTCTTATAATATGTGTAAACTTTGATCAATATCTATATACATGCACTCTAGATTGAAAAATAGGACTCATAGAAATGATACTCATCTATGAGTCTTAGTGTCTCTTATATAAGAGAAAAAGGATATTTTTATATTTTTTATTATTACCATTCTGATTTCAGTGTTCAGTTACAGAATGTGTTTTCAGCTACACATTTAATGAATCATATCATCATGAACTTTATACATTTCTAATTAAAGAAAACATTATCATTAATGATCACTGAATAATTGCACAGAACAGGAATGAGGATGTCACAAAAGCAAAATCTATTTATTTTGTGTGCTCCCATGCAGGAATAGTTTACAATCCATAATAAACCTATTAAATTACTGGTAATAAAGGATTGTAATTAGCGATAAAACCTTGTTGTTTAGTGAGCCAAGACATCATCTTTAGTTTGGTTTTTATTAGCTCTAATCAGGATGAAACCTTCAGCAATGTCAAACTGCTTCCAGATGCCGTTGTTCTTTACAAATGTTCAGCAATGTGAAGTATTTTGTAACTGTTGAATTAAGCACACAACACGATTCACAAACTATTTGGCCTTTGTCAAGTCCTTTGCAAAGCACAGTTCTACCAGAAATAATGTACCAGAAATAATGTAATGTACGTTTTTTGCCATTACAGTCTAAAAATGGTAATAAATACTTAATATTTAAAAAGTAATTTTTGATCCTTATAAACATAAAATATTATGAAAAGAAATTGCCTTTGTTACTGTTACAGATGGACACAATATAGTAAAAGGAGGGAGCACTGTCCTCCAATGTTTTATATGCCCCAGTAGGGACTAATTTTCTGTGGGACTGTCTACCTAGCTGTAGGCTGATGCAGGTACCCATCTACACAGATACAGTGCGCAAAAGTGTCTAAAAAAGGATGAAGTAATACTAGTTCTAAGTCACAGAAACTATGTTGGGTGTTTTAGTGTGTATTTATAAAAACGAACATGTTGTGTCTTATTAAATAGTTGATAAACACAGCAATTTTATTAACACCATAGCCAAGCCTTAAAGCATATGGAAAATCAATTTCTAAAATGTTATACTAGGTTCATCATGTTATGTTATGTCTCCTCAACAATCTATTTAAAAAAAATTGCCAACTTTCATCAAATCAAATATTGACATGTTTTGGTTTAGAATCTTCCTGTTATATAAACATGCTCTGTCCCCATCTTCTAGTTAGTGCTCCAGCACTATCACACCATCAAAAGGGTTTCAAATGGCCAGTTTAACAAACTTTATGTAAGCAGGTTGAATAGGCTTTCTCCTCTTCATTGCTATATTTATTGTATCTTCTTCATTCATTATCTCACGGTAAACTACTGCTAAGAATACTAAGAGGAGAAAGACTGGGTGATAGCATTACAGATAGAATTGAGCTAATGTAAGGCTCATCCACCATATGTGTTATAATGGACCACAGAAGCAGGGGGGTCCGAGATGGGGATTGGGAGCAGATGTGGAACACCACGCCATCCCCAACAGTGCCTCCCATAGAGACCAACTATAAGGTAGAGCTGAGATGGTATGCAGTACTCTCCTGGATTGCAGCACGAATACCTGACTATGCCACTGGCTGCTTCTGGGGTTGTGTAAACATATATGCACATTGGGTGGCTTTGTCCAGTAGCGCAATCCTTCTGGAGAACCATATTCCCGGTTAAAGGGAAGAAAGTTCCACCTGATCCCTGGGTTGGCTTACTTCATCTACACTCCATGGAATTACAAGCCATCAAGTTAATTTATGCATGTATGTATTAACAGCGTCTAAACAACAGTTAGCTAAAGCATGGAAAATACCAGCACTTAGGACGCCTTGGTTCCTACGAGAATTTCCCAGGCATTGGCACTAGTGATGAGCGGCATAAACTACAATGGAATTAATGATTCATGACAAAAAATTCTACTATGTGTATGGCCATCCACTGCAATAATCTTAAAAATGAATGGTCATGAGGTATTTATTATCACATTGTGATTATATTATCATGATGCATGGCATTAAGCTTGCCAGTGCATAATATCTTGAATATTCAAAATTGCAAATGTCTGGCACATGCAAAAAAGGAATATTAACTTCTTTGGCATTATGCTGAACCCACTAAGTGCAAAAAAAAACAACTGAGCTAACATGCCTTTGCTGTGCGAGCCCGCAGCAATTCTGCATCCCTGCAGGCTCGCCAATCCCTTCCGCCGCCACATCTTCTGCGCCATCGGTGACATTGATGAAAAAAATCTAAATTAGCTCATTGATTGCACAGCTCTTGTCAAAGTTGGACATTATTGGCATACTCATATCCTAAATACAATAATGTGGAAATATTTGTTTTGTTCTCTAACTCTCTGTTTGGATTGGTTAAAAACATGCACTAATTTAAACAACGGAAAAAAAGTTTTTTTGGTGACCAGGTATTATAAAATACAGTTTAGTGAATGCATTCTGTTGGCAAATTTTAGTGACCACTGACGATATTTCTATACCATTCTAATTTTTCACACTGCATTGCAATAATCATTGTGTCCTTCCATATAGATCAGTACGTATTCTATTTCTATGGTTACCTTTATAACACCTAATAAAAGGCTTATACTTAAACTGTTCTGCTATGGTATGATTTTGGTCCTACCAAATAAAACAGATCAATTTAGAAATGCTAGTATGGAGATTTACCAATTAATTTAATACAAATATAACCCAAAGAGAACATTTCTGTGTCACATACTGTCTAGATTACTTATTAGCTGTATAAATATGTAAAGAATAAAGCAAAATGGCAGTAGGTGAATCTGACACATTTATTTTCTTTACAAGTCCTCCCACCCCTTGATCTTAGCTTGGCTATGAAATCAGTAAAGCCTTCTTTTCCATTTTCATCCTGGTTATGTAATGTTGATGATATATCTCAACATTGGAAAGCTGATACAATTAAGATCAAAGGTATCAAATGGATACTTCAATTTATAGTTTTGGAGGGGAAAATTTTCCTTGAGCTTGAATAAAATGAATGCCCTTTGCGGTTATCAAGTCATATTAATTTTTTTTTTGTTAGTCACACTGGTTTAGATGCAACCATCCAGCCCCTCTTTAGAAGCTTCTTAGAATAAATTATTTTGGCAGTTTTTTCTTTTCTTCATTTTTGTTTTCCATTTTTAATGGTATATTAAAATGGCAAATGCATTAAACTTGCATTACACATTTTATACTTTTGTATTGTTAAATACTATATACTATTGCAATGAATATAAAACAAAATATAAAAACAAAATATATGAAATAGTGTTTGTTTACTGTCATATTTTTACACATTATAGGAAAGATGTGTTATCAGTAGAGATGGTCGAAATTTTTGACTTGCTGATTTTGTGAGCTGATTGCAAAGCCCTTGAACATGGTATCATCACCATCAAATTGCTGCAGATGTAGAAAAGGGTGGTGGGAACATTGGAAAAGAAAGTGTTGCTCTAGCCTACTGTATGTAGTTTTTGCAGAAATTAAGTTCAAAGTTAAAGTGGAAATTTGAACTTTTGAAATCTTGACTTGACTTTAAACTTATTTTATACAAAAACTATTTGTGTTAGAGTCATACTTTATTTATAAGCATACCCCCAACCCTTCTCTACATCTCCAGCTAGTTTGGTGATACCATGCTCAGGGGCTTTGCAATTAACTCCAAATCGTCAAAATGGTAGAGTTTAAAAAAAATATATATATATATAGATATATATTTTTGAGACAATGATCTAGGGATAAGACTGAGGGCTGATGCGTGCTTCAATGAAAACATGTCTGATAGTTGTTTAATTTAAAGGCACAAATATGATGACATTTGCAAGACTGATTTCAAAGAACCAATGTTGAAATCATCTTTTTTACTAGCCCCTTAAAAGAGTGGGTTCCAAAAAGCTTATTTGCATAGTGTGTTGAAAATGAATAGTGAGAAACAACATTTTGAGAGTGTGTTGCCCTACCATACAGTGCAATTTAGTGGGGGATGCCATTTGCCAAGTTACAGATCCCTTAATATCCACCCCCATTTTTTTGTGTTAAAATTTCTGAGTTTCAACAATCATGTTTAGTGCAACCTTTTTTTGGCAAATATTATTTTGCAAATATTAAATGTTCTTTCCACCCAAGAAACAGGGGTGCCTAACTGGGGTGGAATGGATGCGGATGACAGATTGCCGAGTCCCACCGGAAGTGATGTAACAGGTCATGCAGAGCAGCGAGGGTTAAAACCTGGTGCCGGAAGTGATGCTGTCCATTTTCTTCATTTGATGACCCCACTCTCCCTCCCTTTTGTTAGGTAAATTTTGGTGTAATTTTTATAGGCTTTAATTATTGTAAGGGTATAGCTATCTTATTTGTGCATTTTGAATGTATGACTTTTTCTGTTTTACTATTTTTTAATGTCTCTTTTTCTCTTATCACAGCAGAGTGGGTTCTTGAGAGTGTCCAGGAAGACATGAATGGATAAACATCATGGCGTGAACTGCTGGTGGTAGGGCAGTCACCAAGCTGGGGTAATTTCGAACTCTTACGAGTTAGATGACCTAGATGGTTTTTGAAATGGTTCAATAATTAAAGTTTAAAGTCAATAATACAGAGGTACCCACTGAGCTGGTAAAGTTTATGGCTGGTTGTTGGTACAAAAGGATTGTGAAGTTCTTGGGGAAACTGTCTTGAACTTTGTTGTTAATATATTTCTGTAAATTGTATCTGGTTGGTTTAATAAAGCTGTGGCCAAAAGTTTATATTTTTAATACTTTTTATTGGGTATGGGGAAAGTTTGTGGGGGGGGGGGGGGGGCAACCATGGCATGGAAGACATGTTGGGGAGATAGGGCACGGCTTATACTTGCCCAAGTAATTGTAGTTAAGCTGCTGCCCTCCTCTTTTTTAATTTAGCTCCTTTGTTTATTCCTACTAGGTTTACACAAAAATAATCTATGCTTGCAGTAGGAGACAAGTAGGTTCTTCGGGACAAGGTGGTGGTTGGGATACAAGCTAGCTATGTCTGAGTGGCCATGGTTATGTGCAAGAGAAAGACAGGTTTACCCACATGGAAATCATGGGGACATGAGGCAATTAGAAGAAAAATGGAATGACACTTGCACAGCTGTAGCTTACCATGAAGAGGGTTCCAGTGATAATAAAGGGTTGGATGTTGAGAGGGGCAAATGTCAATAGATGTGTTTGAAGAGAAAAAAAGTACAGAGGGAAAGAAATAAACATTAGTCAAGGAATATTTTGACCATGGACAGCTTACAGAGGTTTACAATAGCATAAGATCTGTCTAGAGGCACTGCGCCATAAATGCATACAATTGTGTTCCCCCAGTGGGTCCATAGACCTTTTTTAACATATCTGTTGTTGTGGTCTGCAACCTCTGCCAAAAACCATGGTAAAGATACCAGCCTTTCATTGGAAAATATGTAGGTCTGCACCTGTGAATTTTGTCAAAAATGCAACATAAACACCTAAACAAATAAAAATTTGCTCTATAAGATGCACCCGACCATAACACAAACATAGGTTTGGAGGTGGAAAACAAGAAAATATTCTGAACATAATGGTGCACTAACACAATTTTATAAAATAGACAATAAAGAGCACTTTATTTCTTAAACATAAGAACGTCATTCCCTTACATCTACTGATCTATGTGTGCCGACATCCCATCAATCGTGTACATATAGCAAAACCTCAAAAATGTGGAGAGTAATGGGGGTCACCACCATACCCCTCATCGAACATCCCCCCTATGTGGAGACTAGAGACTCCACTGGACTTTAAAGGCAACAATTATTCCACTATGATATAAGATAGATCATTTTTATTACCATGACATTACATCAATGCAAATTTTTAATAATGTTTAACAGATTACATAAGAACTTTTTAATGTCATCAGGTGTAAGATAACTGTATGTAATCATGTTTATTGATTTTTGTCTGTTAAACATTATTAAAAATTTGCATTGATGTAATGTCATGGTAAAAAAATTATCTATCTTATATCACAGTGGAATAATTGGTGCCTTTAAAGTCCCGTGGAGTCTCTAGTCTCCACATAGGGGGGATGATCGATGGGGGGTATGGTGGTGCCCCCCATTACTCTCTGCATTTTTGAGGTTTTGCTATAAATAAAGAGCACTTTAGTTTAAAGCATAATGGCCTATGCTATTAATTATTCTTAGAAGCCCAGCTATTTGAAATTCAAACCAAACATTAAATTGTGAGGACAACAAATAATGTTGAGATTTGTGGTTCTCGAAGGGAATGCTAAGACTTGTGGTACCTTAAAAAGATGGTGTCTAAAGGACAGTGACACATAGACAGAACCATAAAGGCTTACAGCTAGGCAAACACATACAATCTAGTAGAGATGGTCAAATTTTTCGACTTGCTAACTTTGTGAGCTGATTGCACAGCCTCTGAAAATGGTATCATCACCAAAATGGCTGGAGATGTAGAGAAGGGTTGGGGGGACATTTTAAAAAAAAGTTTTGCTCTAGCACATGTAGTTTTTGCATAAATTAAGTTCAAAGTTAAAGTCGAAATTCCAATTTTTGAAATTTTGACTTGACTTTGAACTTAATTTGTGCAAAAACTATTTGCGTTAGAGACATACTTTTTGTTTGTAGTATACCCCCAACCCTTCTCTACATCTCCAGCAAGATTGGCGATGATACCATGTTCAGGGGCTTTGCAATTAACTCAAAATCGTTGAAATGGTCGAATTTTGGAAAAAAAATTCGACCATCTCTACAATCTAGTAACTTACCATTGCATTTTGCTGTCTTTCCTTTATGGAAGATCCTTGTCCTTCGTTCTGGCTGTTGTTGCCAGGAGGGTAGGGGGCTCTACCAAATAAATAAGCCAATGTTTTTCCGTGTGCCATTTGTTGGGTAATGGCAATAGGCATCCCCATGACAATGCCTTAGCATAAGATGGGTTGATTAAATTGTTTGACTAACAAGGTTAAAGAAACCAATTTCATCTTGAGGGACACAGCTGAGTGTAGGTCCACTTTAAAAAGACATGTTAAGCAGAAAAGTACCTTTATTTTGTCTTCTTTTTGTTCCTGTCGGTTTACCCCAACAAAGTATTCACATAAATAACAATGATTACTGTTTTTCCTAACACTGTAACAATGTATGCAGACTGTGTAGCTTTAATACTGCTCCATGGAGCTTGAGCTGAGATTTCAGCTGCACATGCTCTTTGCTTCCTTCATTCCTATTGCTCTTTTTCTCAAACTGAGTTAACACAAAGAGGTTGTGAGTGTACAAAAGATGTTGGAATTCTCATTGGGCATGTTGATTCTGGATGGGGATTTCAATGTCCCCCTAACTCCAACTATAGACTCATCAAATGGTGCCTCATCATTGACATGTACAGCTCTTAGAAGCATTAAGACCAAGCTACAAACCTTAACGGTACATGACACTTGGAGATTCCTCTACCCAACTATAAAGATTTTACTCCCCCCTCCTCATAACAAATATACGTGGATTGACAATTTTTTAATGTCTCAAAAAGACCTTCCTCTAATCACAGAAGCGGGCATTTCTCCTATTACTATTTCTAATCATGTCCCAATTTGGTTCTCTATCAAACTCAGATCTGAACCCCTTCAAAAAAGGTTTGGAGAATGGATACATCCCTACTGGAGGACCCCAATATCCTCCAATCTCTTAAAAAGGACCTAACAAAAATCTCACTCCTGGTCAATCTCCACTTACCACTTACGTCATTAGCTGCATCCACTCTATATGAGTTATCGACCCTGAGGAATGAGTTGAAAGAGGAATTTAGTTTCCGATCTAAAAGAGCTTATATTCTATGCCCAAAACTTTTTTTTATGAGCATAGCAATAAAAGTGGCAAATTTCTTGCGAGGGGCCCTCAAAACTAAAAAGTCACTACGTACCATACAACAAATTACAGACAGACATGGACAGAATCATGTCACGACCGAACAAATAGCCAGACAATTTGAAATGTACCTTTATAATCTCCCTAATGACCACACAAATTACAAAACAGCAAAGATAAGGTTTTTTTTTTTACAGAAATACTCTCCCCCACCCATCTCCGCTCAACAAGCTTTTGACCTAGAACTTCCTATCAGTGCCCCTGAATTTTAAGACTCTCTAAAGTCCCTTAAGGCCCCCATACACGGGTCCGTTTCCCATCGGATTCCGGGATGATCGATTCCGGGCGCGTGCACGCCAAACGATCGTGCCGGAATCGCGTGAGACCCACCTTGTCCGATCGATCACGTCCGATCGATCAGGGGCCCAGAATCGGATCGGACAGA
>CM070036.1:84387978-84431602 GCA_036250615.1 Ptychadena robeensis | reverse complement strand
TAACTCATCCACGATGGCCTGGCAGGTCTCCGGCACAATTCGCCCCAGGGCCTGTGCTGAAATGGCACAGGAGAACTGTTGCCAGGAAGCGCAGGGTGGCTACCAGGCGTTCCTCCGCGGGGATGGCCTTCTGCATGGCTGTGTCCCTCTTCGTCAGCCTGGGCCGCAGACGCTCTAGGAGCATGGTGAAATTGGCATCAGTCATGCGCAGGTAGTTCCTGTAGTCATCAGGGTGATTATCCCTCAGATGTCTGAGGAGGGGCATGGTGGAATATGTGTCCCTCCTGAGAAGCCAGGACTTGGCCCATAGCCCTCTCCTCCTCCTCCTCCTGATCTCCTTCTCCTACACACAGCAGGAGTGCTGCCACCAGACCTGTCCTCCACTCGGGCATGCTGTCCATGTGGTTTTGCAAGGTGCAGCAAGGTGATGGGAGAGCCACACACCCTCTTTATTGACTTCTGCTGGAAAATGGATACTCCCATCCTGATGAGGTCATGGCCGATCGATAGATGGTGGGGAGTCTGATCGATCGGACACGGAATCGTCCAGAAATCCGTGGGACAAGGTGGTATGTAGCGATTGGACAGACTTAATTGGCCGATCGATCGGACCTCCGATTCCCGCTGACATCGCGGAATCGATCGGATAGGTGATCGATCGGCCATGGAATCCGACAATGTATGGCTAGCTTTAGACCTGGTACGGCGCCAGGGCCTGACGGCTTTCCAGCACAGTATAATAAAACGTTTGTAGATATTTTAACCCCACACTTCTTGAGTAATTACAATAATATGTAATGAAAGCACACACCGAATGTAGAAATATATTTGAAAATACGTGCTTCCAGATTAAGTCACATATTACCCTCTTTCATACACAGAGACCAAGTAGGATTTATTCCTGGATGTAAAGCCAGAAAAACCCAATTAAAGCACTAAATATTCTCCATTGGGCAACTACCATTAAGAAATGCTGTTTTTTTCCTTTCCACAGATGCTAAAAAGGCATTTGATAGCTTAGATTGGGAGTATATGCTCACAGTATTGGAAAATATAGGTATTAAACACACCTTGCTACAGAGGATTTCAACCCTATACAAATGTCCCTATGCCAAGGTCAGAGCTAATGGTACTCTCTCTGAATCTTTCCCAATAAGAAATGGAACCAGACAAGGGTGTCTCTTATCCCCGCTACTCTTTGTGTTAACACTGGAGCTACTTCTCCAAAAGATTAGAGAAATCTCAACTTTAATGCATTTATATAAAAAAAAAAGGAATATAAAATAGCTGCATTTGCAGATGACCTTCTGTTTACACTCTCACACCCAGATACAATGTTTCCAGCGCTGCTATCAATCCTCAATAATTTCCAATAAGAGATATCCAATTTTAAAATAAATCACTGCTAATCGTTTTCATTGAATATCAATATTTCACGGAGTTGAAAATTAAAATATCAGACTGATTTTCCTTTCCAGTGGGCCACAAAACATATCACATACCTAGTTATTGTTTTGCCCAATCACCCAGATGAGATTTACACCTTAAATTTCCCTCCCCTTCTCAAAACCATAAAAGGTCAAAGTGGCAAAGACCCATCTTCTCATGGTTTGGCCGAATGGCAATTATCAAAATGAATATTACCCCCAGAGTCCTATATCTATTTCAAACAATCCCAAATCCTATCCCCAAACAATTTTTCTCCTCTCTATGCTCATGAGTGAGGCAATTCCTCTGGGGTCATAAAAAACCTAGGCTTGCATATCAGACATTAATTGCATCTAAACTATGTGGTGGGGCTGGTCTACTGGACCCAGATTTATATTACAGAGTGTGCCATATTGCTAGAATACTTGACTGGGGACTCCATTCTTCATCGAAAGCATGGGTGGATTTAGAAAATGATATGTCAGCCATACCCTTAGTCCACCTTCCTTAGCTCCCTCAGCAAGGAAAAAACACCAGAAATACCTTCCCACCACTACTTTTGGCCACGATCCAAACCTTTCGCAACACATTAAGAAACACGAATTAACCACCTACCCTAACCTCTTACCCCCTTAATCCACAATCAATATAACCTTTCTAATGGCTGTCTCTCCAGACACTACCTAAACTCTGCTGTTAACAGGAAGCTGATCTACAGAGATCCCACTTACTTAGAAAAAGGTGTGGGAAAAGGAGGGTCGATCAGACATTCAATCTCCATGATATACAATGATTAAATAGCTGACAAGGAAAATGAAAACATGACACATAAAAAGGTTTGGGAGTCAGAACTCGATGTATCGTTCAATGACAAGGAGTGGGAGAAAATAAATGTCACTAAAGGTTAGGGTCACTAAATGTTAGAATACAGGAGAACAACTTTAAATTATGCACTAGATGGTATAGAGTGCCCCAACTTTTACTCAACATTTTTCCCTCGACAGATGACACATACAAACACATACGGGCACATACAAACACATATGGTAGGAATGCTACTTAATTAAACCCTTTTGGTAACTGGTTGCCTCTACCATTAAAAATGAAACTGGTCAGAGCTTACACTTTAAGCCAGAATGTTTTCTTCTTCATCATACACGTGAAAGTGTTAAAAAATATAAGGGTTCTTTGTCATTTTGCATGTTGAACACGGCGAAGCTGTTAATAACCAATTTTATGGAAGGACCCCAGACCACCCACATAAGAGGAGGGGTTTGCTCATATATGTCAAATTGCTGAAATGGAGAAGCTTATACATATGGCGAATGATTCACTCACTCCTTTTCTGTCAGTCTGGTCACTCTGGATTACATTCCACACATGCCTAAAACAGGCCTAAAAATGTATACAAAGAAGTCAGAATAGATAAAGGTACCCTAATATGTTTTATGAAAAATGTGTCTGTTCATTGTTGTTTTTTTAAGTAATGTTACTACTTCTATGCCAACTTCTGATGATCTGTACAGGATGCGATAGTACACTTAATAACATGAGTATTATTCTTATTACAAATTAATGCAGCTAGATCCTCCCTCTTCCCGATCAGCAAAGTTGCCACTAATAAAGTTTGAGTTAAAAAGGGGAAATGGAAGAGCTGAATTTTTGTTAGAACCTACATTAGTCTTGTCTCTTTTATTTTCTCTTTATTTAACAATTTAATTCGTATTATAAATATTTGGTTTTCAATATTATACTTAACATATGTTTATCAAGCGGATTAATGGAAGTATATATTAATATGAATCTAGAAATTTAATTCTTATATTCATTTTACTTGATACTTGAATCTCAAAGTAAATTTCATACTTTGTATTGTTATGAGCTATTATTGACACACATTGTACAACTATTTTTCATCAATAAAGCTTGTTTGTAAATAAATAAATAAAAGATGACAGGCTTGTTATACAACAGTTTAAACTATGGAACTAACTTTGCATACTCACAGGTATGCTAAAATATGATTAATGGAAAGAAAACAAATAGTTATAAAAGGTAAAATGTTATTTGTGGGGATTCAGGTTATACTATCAGTAAATTAGGTTGCGTTGGTCAAGGACCTCCCTTAGAAATCTAGAAGCAGATTTAGATAATTTTTTTATTTTGAAATGTATTTTAGTTATTTTGAAATGACATTAACTTGCAAAAGTGACAGGTGTAATGCTTCCATTTACAAAGTTTTTGTAAAGGTAACACAAATGTTTTTTTTCTCTTACCCCATTTACCCATTTGTATCTTTGTTTGACCCTTTCTTAGCCCAATTTAAAAAAGGATTGAGGCTGTCTCAGGGAAGGCATAGCTTAGTATATGTCTATTTGTTCATGTATCCATCCATTTATTCATCCATGTATCATGTTGTCCATCCATTTATGGTCTTGTCTATTGCATTAACAATTATGAATAATTATAGTGATTTTCATTCTTTCAGCCTGTCACTATAATTTGGGCTTGTTTATCTGTAATAAGGCTGGTGTTACATGTCTTTCTGCTCATCCATCTGAACAAATTTTAAATAGAAGTTTACTTTATATACAGAAAGTCTTTCATTAATAATTTTCTAGAAATATATTTTTATTTGGTTGGGAAGTAACTTTGTTATGTCATATGGGTTGTAAAGCACTCACCATTTTGTGCTTATCTAATGGCAGCAGTGACAGAAACAATGATGAGTTCAGTGAAAAAGACAGCATTTATAAGCTCACTGACAGCAATGATACCAATATATTGACTATTAAGTTATGATGGAGAGATCTACCTTCTGTTAAGCATGTCAAAGCCCAGTGAGAGAAGTATAGTTCTCTTATGTCAAATACAAGGTCTGCTGCTAATCTGGCATAATCAATAGTTCTGTGGAGTTCTGAGGAGGAACTCATGAGCTGTATGTGAAAAGAGGTGAGACTTCATAGGGCTTCCTATTCAAAATTTAGACCCTTTTAGAACATGTACTCATTTTCATATGCATACCGGTTCAGGGCATAATTGCCAAAAAATTACTGACTCATTGTACTGCCAGCATCAAAAAACTTGACTCCTCAGCAAAGTGCCCAACTTGCATGCCCATCAATGGAAAAATCTGCCTCTATGCATTAATATGTGCACTTAATATGTACTGTAAAAATGAAATGCGATCAGCCATATAGGACATGAATAAATGTCTGACGTCCACATGTTTGCAGCAAACCGCCATTACTAGTGGCCATATAACGTTTGTTCATCGATCTAACGGTAAATCTAACAAATAACCTTCCCGCTCGATAAAGTTGATCGAACTGGGAATGGGCATGTCCGCAAATCCCGGTCAATCATGGCTGGGGACCACACAGCCCCATCACAGCCAGCACTGTCTTACACCTCCAGTACACAGGGAAAGGGGCGGAGCCAAGCACAGGCTGCTGTGCAGTGCGCCCATCCTGTGTCCCACTCTCAGCTCTGCCTGTCAGCAGCTTCCAGCCAGTGCTATGATGTATTTGCCTACTGAAAATACACAGGATGAATGCTGGATGAGCTGCTTCTTTTATGGGGTGATGATATCATGTTTAGGGGCTTTGGAATCAGTTTAAATAATGACATCCCAAAACAAAAGCACATTTGCTGTGTGTTTCTATGCTTTAGTTGCATTCCTACCTGTTTTGTAATTTTGTATATTTTGTATATTCGGAATTATATAGAATTTGGTTACTTATTGATGTACTGGATACCATTGATGTACTAATTTGGGCAGTAGGAGCAGGAAGTACTGTATATACTTACCTTAATCTCCTGTCCATATCTATTGACAGTGCCATTTCCTAATTTAAGGGAATGCTGATCCAGTGTAATAATTGAACCCTTGGTAATGATTCCTGTACCAAACCTCTGTACTGATATCACTTTGGTGATGCTTTTGGAGTATTTTGCGTGATTGACATAGCATGCTTTCAGAGCATTTGCTTGCATTTTAGGTGCATTTGTGTATAGTCTGGATTACTTCTGACCTGCCAGTATGATTCATTAGGAAATGTTTCCCTTACTTTCTGTTTTAGTGGCCACCTTTTACCACACAGGATATAAGGGAAAATTTGCAACAGGAAAACAAACATCAATAAAAAAAATTTTTACTTCTACATGTGTTATTAATTAGTGAGTTTTCTTGACTTTCCTTCCTCAAGTGACACGTTTTTTCACAGACAGGAAGTGAAGAATACTTAATAAGGGTGTCCATACACAGCTCAATTTTGTAATAGATTTATGCACAATTGAGAAACATGCACATTCACAGTGCTCAAATCTATTACAAAATCGAGCCGTGTATGCCTTTCTTCGAGCGGGAGACCCTCGAAGAAAGGCATACACGGCTTCCCCCCCCCTCCCCACACACAGCACACAGCCTGTGATCGGCTCGCTGTGATCAATTGTAGGACGATTACAGGGTATCGACCTATGTATAGGCACCTTTATGGGGAACAACTTCAGAAAAGGAGTTTTAATTCTTTTTTAGTCCAGCAAAAAGACAAAAAGAGAATGATCAGGCAATGCTATCTCTCTTCTATGGCAAGACGATGGAGGAAAATGTGTGGGGTACAAAAACAAATGAAGTGCCCTGTGGGACTGTGGCACCATACCCACTCTAATGTAATTCTTCTAATATTCATTTGTATTATCTCATTTAATGTCATACAATTTGAATTGTACTCCCATTCACATGTATTAGCCTCCCTTTCATATTACAGATGACCTTCCTGTGAACCCTTGCTGGCTCTCCCTCACATGTCTGTTTCAGGATTGGTCAGCGCTGGTTACTGGGGTCTCAGTCTATTCTGCCAGCTTGGTTACTGAGGAATCTCCCTGAAAAGTGCCTCTGAGGATTGGTCACTGAAGTTTTGGAGGGAACATTTCAACCAATGAATGTTCTGCTATATCTTTATGTATTTTCTCCACACAACACCTCTTTTACACATCTAAAGTATAATCTAGCTGTATCCTGGCCACTCTCTCCCTTCTTAATCCCTTTTGAATTTTCTTTCATGAGCACCTTTATTGGGGTGTTTTGGGTCTCAGTATTGTGGTGGGCTCTAAGGAGCCCCTTGTAGTTTATCTCACTGCTTGAAATTAATACCAATTAATGCATATGTTGGTTGGTTCAGTGCTACTTCCTGAGTCTGTAGGAAGGTGGTATTAAAATTTTACACATTCATGAGCATCAATGTAACAGGGAAAGGGGGCCTAAACACTTCACTGATGATGTGGGAGAAGGGGTTATTCTTTACACTTTATTGCCAAATAATGCAGAAGGGAGATTAGAGATTAGAGACATAGCACTTTATTAGGGGGGAGAGGGTTAAAACTTAAATGGCTGCTAATTTAGTAGTATTGATGGAATCCCTATATGTCAGTATGGACAGCTATGATCAAATCTGGAGGACTGCCCATTTGGTTGCTTCTGTCATTCACCAAAATATCTGAATGTAGACTTTTCTACTTGACATAGAATCCGCCGTAAAAGGATCCAAGCAAAAATTATTTATAATTTTGTGATTTTCTGCAGCCTGGATGGATATATTCATGGCTGATTTCAATCAATTTGCTCCTCCCTAATTATGGATATGCAGCTATACGTGTTATGTTAAATGTAATGCAGAGAAAGTTGTGTTATTTTGATAGCTATAAATGAAGACTTTTTATTCTTTAGTCACTGCTATTTTTTTCTTTTCATTTAGATGATAAAAATATTCTTGTGTGCGCTCACACATCAAATAATGTACTCTAGCAGTTGGTCATGCTGTAAGCTACTACAAGAAAGTTAAGCTTCCATGTTGGCTAGCTGAGATATCAGCTATAAGCTGACAAGTAATTAAACCAGCATATCTATAACAACTGTCATCTCTTATTCCAGTGAAACTTGGATGTAAACCAAAGGCACGAAAGCCAAAAAGGAGAAAAAAACAGCTTCACATTACTGGGCAACTGCTGGGATTCTCCTGCCGAACAGTTTAGCAGACTTGGGCATTTAGAGGATTCTAGCTGAGATCAAAACGGTCAAAGATCTCTTTACCAATTAACAGCAGGGAGAAGAATATCAAATAAGGTGTAAATTTTAGATCTGCAGTTTCGAGTTAGCCAAGCATGAAATGCATTCTAATACTCTGGAGTAGCTGCAGCTTTCAGCTTTCAGTGATGTCATTGCAGCTTTAAAAGATCTTAGAGTGGAAGTCATAATCCTCCCATGCTAGGAGGTAAAGCCTGTCACTGCTTGTCCCTTTTTAGAATATGGACAGACAGACATCTTTCATTCATAGACAAAACACTAGGCTTTATTTATGAAACTCTTTTAGACAGCTCCTAGCAACCACGTACCGTTCTCCATTTGTCATTAAAAATATATTGCTTGCTTTGAACCAGCTAAGACAGTGCTACCCTTTACACAAATTAATTGGCCAAAATATCATTCTTGTTCAACTAGGAGGTGACAATATTACACTGACCACTATCAGGCAGCAATGGAAGTTAGAAGGTTGACACATGCCACCCACTAACATTAACTAGTGAGGACAGCTAGGAGTCAGCAGTCCAGATATTATTAGGCCATAGGAACCAGCTTGGAAGAAGCAGGAATTGCCACCAAAGACAGGCTGAAGGGACACAACAGCCCTGCCTGTTTGTACATTTAAATGAATGTATGCATTGCCATTGACAAGCCTTACCTGACATAATGTTCATAGATGCTTCATTTTTGCCTTGTATAGAGTAACGGTATTTAGTAAATAAGCAGATTATTATTACAGATGGTCAATGAGATGCTGACCATTTTACATTTATATTGTATAGGGATTGAAAATAAGGAAGTAAAGCATGGCAGCTTTTGTACTGGATTGGCTCAGTTTCAGTCTGCAATTTGCTTGCTAATGTAAACCTTTTAGCATTTATTTATACATCTCCAGTTATGATGAAAATACTTTGAGAGTTTGTGCTCCTGCCATCATTGCTGCTTCCTAGGAGCACATGTTGCCTTGTGGGGTTGGCTGTAGCCTCTATCTCAATTTTCTCGCATACATGCAACAATCCCCGCCCAAGGGGCCATTTGCAGCATGATGATGTCATCACACTACAGCCAATCGCTTAGAGATTGGAGCACACCCTTTGTGTGCCGAACATTACTTTGGATGGAGATGCTGGTTCCTGTCCAAAGTAATGCAATCGGCCAGGAATTTACCAACAAGTCAGATCCAACTTGCGGTGCCATCCTGGTCAATCCATCCAGGCGGGCGTATCTGTTTTTCTGAGACACGAATATACACAGCAGGCGATCTGCCGCAAAATTGCCCACGTATCATAGCATCCATCAATAAAAACACAAAGTTTGGAGTTTAAGTGATACTATTTATTGGCTAACTGAAGTCATTAGAGAAGCAAACCAGCGCGATGTCTCAGATCCCTTCTTCAGGCTAATACATTTCTGGTTTTTAAAGACTCACATTTATACACAAAACCTAAATATTTTAACAAAAACAACTGTTTTGTCTTGACGCTCTTGACTGATAGAATTAAAAGTGAGGGGTTAGTTAGAAGAGAGTAATAAAGAATGATTAGGGGTGATAGAGATAAGAAGTCCAGGCATAAAAAAAACTCCGCAATTAAAATTTTCATAGATGTCCATAGATGCATAGTAGTTCATAGATCCATAGAAATGCCCATAGACAAATATTAAATACAGCTAACATAGATATTTCTTGGAGAAACCTAAATAACAATGATTATTGTAAATTATCATAAATTAAGGGTTAATTGACTTGGAGAATATAGGGGTTGTTTGGACCCCTATATTCATTCACAAAGGGTTAAAACCCAGACAAAACCTTTATATATAATAAACAGTTAAATATAACATATAAAAGCACACATATAAAACAATTTTAAAAAACAGAACATTTATTAAAATGAATTAATTAAACACATACGAATATACAGCATAAAGACCATATTCACATACGTGGCCAATGACCCGACCACGTTGAAATCCATTATAGGGAAATCATAATACATATAATAAATTGTAATACATATTCCATCTTTATCTTCTTTCTTAAATCTTCTGTCTTCTTTAATCTTCTGTTTTTTATTTTCAATCATTCTTTCAACTCTGACATTAATTGAAAAATATATAGAGATGATGGAAATTTGAAAGGACAAAAAAAAATGTGCTGGTTTCGACCATCTCTTTTAACAACTTTAACCTCCTGGGCGCTCCAGCTTGGCCAGACTTTGTCCAGTACTGGATGCCTGTCTCCGATGGCTTCTTCTTGATTCAGGGTGGCATCACAACATGTGTCCATTCACAGGTAGGGATGGGAATTAAAAAAAACAAGTCCAAATGTATTGCTTTTGGTACAGGAACTGACACGTCCCTGTAATGCTAGGGAGGTTAATGATACTCTGCCTGAATAAGAACTCCAAATGGTCTACCTCTAAGAGTCCAGCCTCCCTCACTCTTTCTGTAATGGCGTTAACCTATTAGACCCAAAAAACCTTCCAGAGACATGTGTGTCACAAACAACTCACAACGCCAGAATCCCCAAGCTGTGTATGTTCACTCATATAGTTCACTTTGCTGGGAAAAGAAGCCATCATGTCCTGGCAGAATTATTTTGGGTTTGAAGGTGTAGCCAAAACTCTATGCCTAAAGACAAAGAGAATCTGTTTAACATCAAGAGGATGTTCTGCAGATATCTTTAGTTAAACTGAGAATTTGCCTTGTTATCCGATGTGTCCTATCATTTCTACTGCTATGTCCTGTAGTGACCTAATTGATAAACATTGATGACTGCTTTATATAAAACCCTGTATATCTAGGTAATTACATTTTGCAGTGTAAAGAATGTACACCGAAACTGAAACAGTACAAGAAAATTCAAAGAAACAGTTCTCCCTGTCTGTGTTTTGTCATTGTAAAGCTTTCACAATGTTGTTAACAAGAGGAAAGCAAAAAGTTACTATATATCATCACCTTTTTGTTTAAACATAGCAAGCAGTTCCTTCACTAACAGATATAAAAGCTACATTATCTGTGAGACATTACACTTAAAACAAAGAATAACGAGTAGCCAGCTCACATGCATTGTCTTTTGAAAAATAACTCAATGCAGACAGAGGTAAATGACAGTTAATTACAAATTACATACTGGTCGGGGCTGTAAGGGCCCCTTGGCTTGAATAATAATCAGGCCCTCAGGCACTCACCTGCCTGCAAACGAACATACGGAGACACAGGCTGGGGTGCTATACAAGTTTCAAAACAAGCTGCTAAACACAAAAGCTTATTGGATTACAGAGATTTAGGAAAAAGCATTCAGATCTTTGGCAGCAACTCCAGCTTTAGGTTCATTGGGATTTCTAAGAGATGAATTACCGCTCTCGTATTTTTCTGCAGCGTTCCAAGTTAAAGGGAATGAAAGTGACTCTTTTATTAGAAGCATATCTGTACGAATACCAGGGTGGGTCAAAAATTTTATCCCACAGTCTTACATGACATGATTTTGCATACTGGTTCATTTAAAGCTTTGTATCAAGTTGATCTATAGATTAGAAAATAAAGAAGAAAGATACATTGATGTGTACTAAGCTATCTGCACATGCAATGTAGCTAAAATGCCATAGCACATCTAAATGACCATATCCTTTATTTTTGTCATTTACTGCATGTATTAGTTGTTAAATACAAATATTATATTAAATACATAAACTACAAATTTTATTCATATTTTTGAGCAATACTGCTAAAAATAATATGACAATATTTTAAAGTTGTGTATACAAGTAATGCAAATTCTTTTAATATAAAATATATAGACATAAAAGGTACACAAACCCTTGTTAAAAATGGTAGTTGTGAAACCAGAAAAACATTTCAGAAATGTTTACACCTGCATTAGTGTGTACACCCTTGAACTACTACCTTGTTGAAGCACCTTTTGATTTTATGCTTACATTCACACATCTCAGGTAGAAGTCTGTCATCATGGCAAATCTTGGCATTATTTCCCCACTCCTTTTAAAAGCACTCCAAATCTGCCAAATGTGTTTTTGTGAGCCCTGACACTCTGCATTAGGATTGGATTTTCTAACTAACTATGTGGGCATAACAAGTTCTTCTAGAATATGTTCTGCTGCAGGAGGGATCAATTTGGTCAACAGATCACATTGATCTTTCCTGATTGTCTGGATCATTTATCATTTCTTTTTCCTATGTAAATAGAACAGATTTAGCGAATCAGAATTACCCAATGACCAGCTGATCAAACTTGTTATGTGCTCGCTGCAAAAGTATGCACATTTTACCATTCTTTCTCTCTTAATTTAAAGCCTAATAGCCATTCTACTGAAACAGGCAGCACAGGGACCTGTTGTTGTGGTCAGGTGAATATGCCACAAGTGAAAACAATGAGAAAAGTGTGCAATTTTTCGATAAATCTAAATTGAGTTTTATTATCTCGGGGGTAGTTATCAATGTGGTCTAGGACATTTGAGAGTCAATAGCAAAGTCCCTGAACTTGGAATAAAAAATAGAAAATGATAAAAGAAATTATCCTAATTTAGCATACACTTTTACATGTGTAAGCATTGTTATTTATAACTTTTAGCTTTATACATTTGTTTATTTTTTTCATTGAGCCCTCAAAAGACTGCAAATTTTTTCATTGAGCCCTCAATTCAACTGTGAATGGGAGCCTGGTCTAATGAGTACTAGGGGCACACTCTTTCGCTGCCCCACCCCCTTCCTGCTTGCCAGTCTCCATGTCTAATTGTATAGACAGAAGGTAGGGATACGACCATACCTATAACCACAATGTGCTAATGTGGGCCTAATTTAATATATATTTTGAAACAGGGACCATGGTGAGCTTTACACAAGAAGTGTTGGCTTGTTTATTTTGTTGATGAGCATCATATATAGGCTTCATATAAAACCTTTTTCAATTTGGTACCATGCACCTGCTGCTTGTGCCAAAACCTAGAAGTTGGATAATACTTGTCACCTTGTGCAGGATTCTACTACTGTCTCCTTTAAGCGAACACCTCAGTTCAACTTCCTATACACATGGCCTTACCTTGCATCCCAGCAGTTCTGAGATATTTTACTACCAGTGCTTTGCAATATTTTGATCTGAAAAATAATGTATACAAATAAAATTATGAAATTAAATTCTGCATCCACAACTATACATTTGATTGCAGTTTTAAGAATATAAACATTTCAAAGCTGAAGATTAAAGGACTGTAAAAACTTTTTGTTCATCCCAGGATGGTTTGTGCAGTGTTTATGAGTGCCACCAAGGTTGGCCAATGGTAAAAGAAGACAACATTGGCTATATTTAAGTTAAACTCCAAGCATGGAAATTAAATCTTAAAAGTATTCCGCCATTTCCATAATGAATATAAATACACTTCTCCTTGCCTTGCAGAGAAAAGTCTGAGCTTGTCTGTGAAGGTTCTCATAAATCCCAGTCATGGTATACCAGTACTAAATAATCAAAGCAACTAGATTTACTGAGGTTTTCATGAAAAATCTTTTCTAGTCTATTCTTTTAAAAGACAGATAAAAATATCTTCAAGGAACTTCCAGCCAAGTTGTTTTAAGTTATTGTTACAGATACAGTTTGTGCCTTGTAAATGTGATGGGTATGTGATCATTGTGCTATATGTGGCCTGTGAAAAGAATAAAGAAGTGAAAGGCACCCGCAGGCCCACCAAGCCCTGACCACAGAAAATTACAGAACAACAGATTATGACAGGTAGTAGACTAGTTACCTGGCAGAAAGCTACAGGAACTAGTCAGTATTAAAGGTAGCACCTGCACAAAAGTAAAGAATAATGCAAGATAACAGCACAGATTTGGAAAAAAAACTACAAAAGGCACACCTAGATCAAAGTAAAATGTATGCCAGCAAGCTAAAGAAAAAGATGACACCTCGACTACACCTAGCAATCCAGAGGGGAACTGACAGCATTTAGAGCCAATAGGCTGCAGTTCTTTCCTCTGTCAGTCTTATAAGTTGCATGCCCACAGAGAAGGCTCTGAATGCCACCTCTGGCACGCAGGCCATAGGTTTCCCATGATGGATCCATGAGGGTCTAATGTCTGTACACATATTCTTAAAAGCTCTCCTTGTACTTTAAAAGCACATAAAGGTTAAGTAAATAAATTAATAAAAACTGTTATTACCTGTGATTACCTAAATTACATAAGGTATATCCGAAAGTAGATTTGTTTTTTGCGTGGTGACGGATTTAAATAATTCCCAAGTTTTTATTGCCCAGTATTAAATAAAGGTGTAGGGTTCTGTATCTTTTTAAGAAGTAGGTGTTAATCATTACACTGATCATTAAAGCCATATCATTACATTACTGATCGTGTTCACTTAAGCAGGGTACAGACGTGGAGATATGGGTCAAATCAATGGCCATCTATCTGACCCATATAATCTGCGCCCACCGCTGTTTTCGAACAGAACAAATCAATCCCGCTCGAAAACAGCTTTATCGGACATGACCGTAATTACAGCCGATGTCCGATGCTTTGCTTAGAGCTGTCTCTCCCCAGCCAGCCGATTTCTGACAGCAGCGTAATGACGTCATCACGCTGCTGCAGGGTACATCAGACGGCTCGAATATTGAACCGTCTGTACCTTGCTTTAGCCTTGAAGTAATCTTCAAGGCTAAGTTCACTCGATCAGTCAGGAGCCACCCATTTTCAGAATGTGACCAAGAGATAACCACAACTGTGGAGAAGGCGTGTCTTACCCATGGTTGCTTTTAGGGATAGAATGCGGGCGATTGTAGGTGATAGAAACCCACTTGCCGAGGGCCCACACATAATTGAAAACCATTGATCTGTGCATTGCTTTATGCAGTTACATGGTGGCTGCCAAGAAGCAGACACTCTGTAATTATATATGCCTTAGTGTTATCCAGCTCTCGCAAGAATAGTATTTGAAATTTAGCTATTTGTTCAAGCAGGGAATGCAAGGCAGGAAATACCAAAGGCATAAAAAATCCAGAGAACATTTTATTCAGGCTTTTATATACTACCTCTTTTATCAGGGCTAACTGACATCTGTAATGACCATAATAATTACCCCCCAGGATTCCTCAAATTTAAATAGATTAGTACACACTTTGTTTGAACAAGCCTTGATGAAAGAAGACTCCTTATCCCCTGGGTTGGCACTGACAATACCTTGTTTTTATTGCTAACCGTTTCTCGGTTGGGGATATTCACCCTCTCATTTTGACCTTTTGACTACTGTCACCAAGGTAGAAAGTAATTGTGAATCTTTAGAATTGTCACTAGAGATTTTTTTTTGATTGGTGTACTTATTCTGTGACAACTATCAATTAGTGCAACTAACCTAAAATATATTTTCACTTACTTCCAGTTGTGTTTATATGACAGGAAGTGAAAAGATGTTTTAATATTTTCATACATAAGATAAACAAAAACAAAATGTTCTTAATTTACATACACCATCCAAATTGTGTGTGAACATCCACTAATTTCAGTGCATCTTTGTACGTAGACGTCACCATATCACCAAGATAGTACATAATATATAACATTATATAGTATAAATTACATTTACAATACAAACATGCTTTTATAGGTATGAAATGGGTCCCACATAATATTTAGTTACACAAACATATTGGTAAACCTGCATTTAGGTCAGAAAATAAATTCTATGTATTCTTCAAAATTGTTGCAATTACAAATTGATATTTATTCCCATGTTTATTTCTTTTGTGTGCACTGGAAAAAAGTATAAGTAGAACTATATTCCTATATTTTCAAATATGCCAGCTATCTCTAGTTGCCCTATCAAGTTCCCATAAATACTCACAGATGCATCTCCAATGTAACATGACACGCACATCACCTCTTCTGCCCAAGCTATTTCTTTGGCCTGAGTAAATGGTGGATGTAGTTTGCCTATGTAACTACAAACATACACATGCTTCCAAAAAGTAGTGAACTTCATAACCCTGGGACACTTATTATCAGAGAAAATCTAATTGCCATCCAACAATGCTAAATAACTAAAAATACTAATATGTGACAACCTGGTTGCAAGCAAGCCAAGGAATTATTTTCAGGAAGAGTAATTTACCATTAAAAAAAATAAAGGTGTATATATATATATATATATATACAGAACATCAAGGTGTTGATAAGACAGCATGAATATTGCACAGGTGTGCCTTAGACTTCCCACAATAGAAGGCCACTCTGAAATGTGCAGTTTGATCACACAGCACAATGCCACAAATGTTGCAACATTTGAGGGAGTGTGCAATTGGAATGCTGACAGGAGGAATGTCTACCAGTGCTTTTGCCTGTGAAATTAATGTTCATTTCTCTACCATAAGCCATCTCCAAAGGCGTTTCAGAGAATTTGGTAGTACATCCAACCTGCCTCATGACCGCAGACCATGTGTAACCACACAAGCCCAGGTCCTCCACATCCAGCATGTTCACCTTCATGATCATCTGAGACTCGAGAGTGGGCAAATGCACACATTCGATGGCAAATTGGAGAGGCATTCTGTTCACGGATGATTCCCGACTGTTCAGGGCAGATGGCATTTTGAATGCACAGAGACACTGTGACGAGATCTTAAGGCCCATTGCTGTGCCATTAATCCATGACCGTCACCTGACGTTGCAGCGGGATAATACACAGCCCTATGTTGCAAGGATCTGTACACAATTCCTGGAAGCTGAAAACCCCAGTTCTTTCATGGCCAGCATACTCCCCTGGACATGTCACCCATTGAGCATGTTTGGGAGGCCGTGGATTGGCATATTCAACAATGGGTTCCACTCCCTAAAACAGTGCAACATCTGTGGCACTGTGCTGTGTGATCAAACTGCACTCCTGTAAAATATTCACACCGTCTAACCAGCACCTTGATATCCTGGACTAGTGAGGTGGGATGGATTATCTCGGCAAAGGAAAAGTGCTCACTAAAGGCCCCCACACACATAGCGAGCCCCAGACGATTTTGCTGCCCATCCGATGTACGTGCTCGCGGCTGTCGGGCGGTGGCAAAATTGGCCACAGATCACAGGTGCCCCCATGGGGCGTCAGATTCCTGTCGTCCCAAAACTCAGTTGGCCAGAGAACGGACATGTCCGTAAATCTCTGTCCAATGCCATTAATTTAAATGGGTGCCTCCTCTGAGCTATGGGATGCAGCGTGATGTTGTTATCATGCTCGCTCGTCTGTCGGTCCCCACTCGCTACGATTAAGACGATTAAGAGTTCAGCTCATGCCAAATGGGAGCAAAACCAAAAGTGTTGTGTTTATATTTTGTTCAGTGCATATACTTTAATATAGAAAAAATACTGTAATATAGGTAAAGCATATAAAAAAGAAGCTGTCAATCTTGAATATAACAAATTTATTTTATGTTGCTGCCTGAAAAACTTTATGCAGTAACAAGGAAAACATGATAAAGAAAAAAAATAGTGAATGGCTTATCAGCGGTGTAGTGATTTTTTCCCTCAAGTGTCAGTGAGGAAGGTAATCCATCATGTCATCAAGCAAAGTGACGGATGTACCCCACACCTCATAGTTGTGTGTCTGAACAGAGGGCCATGTAGGAAGCCAGAAGGCAAGTAACACTTAACCCCTCAAGCATCATGTTCCTGCTGTGTTTCAGACAGCCTGTCATTTCTGAAAAGCGAGAAAGATAAGGGTAAGTCTATATCAATCTGTATAAGCAAGTTTCTTTACAACTTTCATACCATACTCGATCCTGAAACATTATTGCAACTTATCCAGACCATAACAAGACTCACTATTTACTCAGAAATGTCACTTTAAATTTTATTGATAACTTAAAAGTGTTTGTAATGGGTATATACAGTGTTTAAAATAAATTAAAAATTCTTAATTGTGTTGGTGGGGAAGCTTGTATTTAATAGACTGCTTGGGGAAATTGTATATTACTGTTAACTTTCTCTTGCCAGCCTGCACTCAATTAGAGCCGAATTGATTCATAATCAATCAGGTTGTCAGATCCCAAAAACTCAGAGCCTTGTTGCTAATCAATAAAAGTCAATGAATGTAAATGCAAATTGAGCAATAATATGGAACATTACACGTCATTGATCAAAGTGTGAGATCAATTCACCCACCACTGTATATTTGATAAATGCTATAGTAATTCAAGTAGTCCTCTTGCAAAGGCTTTTGAGACAGAAGAACAATGATTCTTAATTGCTGTCGGAGTCTTTGTAATGGATATATCATGGGAAGCGCCTCATTGAGTCATTGCAACTTGCAAACTGACAAGGGAGATTTATTCAAGCAAGGAAAACAATGTTATAAAATGTATTCAACATAGAACAATATTTATTGTATAGATATGCCTTTTCCCAGTTACTGTTTAGCTCAAATAAATGACAATAAAATACCCAATCATGTGCAAGGGACATTTAAAAAAAACAAATAGAATGTTGCTTTCATATTATAACAGGGAATCAATAGGCAACAAAGAAATATTTACCAGTGAAAGTTCTTTTATGCCTTAGTAAAGGAGGCTTTTGGTGTGTAATTAGCTACTATTTGCTACTAACCTCCCAATATGATCCTTTGTTCCATTTCCACTACACATTTACACTTCCAATATCTTTAGTTCCAAAAAAACAAACACATTTAAAAGTGATCATGATATCCAAAAAAACTCCATATACAAATTTAGTGTAAACTGATCTCTCCATATTTGTGTAAGAAATTTGGTGAAAGTAAGAGTCAAAAGTCCAATTTGTTGTTTATAATATATAACACTAACATAATTAGATCATCTTTGCAGTTTATACTGTTCAGTTAAGTGTTTAGTTCTGGTAACTTGTAAACAGTCTGGAGTTCAAAGCAGCTATGCCCAAGCATCTCTACAATGCGTGAAGGAGTACAATGAAGGGCTGTTTTGGTTTGTGTCTCCATGTCATTCAAAATCTGTAAAGAACAAAGTGATAACATCAGGTTAAGGATGCTCTCCTTCAAATTATGGTATGTTTGTTTAGCTATACTGTGGTTATTTAAGAATTTCTTAATGGGACAGATATAAAAAAAACAGTAAAAGACATTACACTTCCTGAATTTTTAAATGCAATTGAAATCTAATGTTTATTTATGGGGAAAAATGTTTCAACATCAATTTGTACATTTTCAAACAGAGGAAGATAAAATCTGGAGCTATTTAGAAGAGACATAAAGTTAAAAGCACAGTTTAATGACTTAGGCCTATCCAATTAAGAGAAATGGAGACAAAACTGAGTGGAATGTATTAAAATGAAAGTAATTTTTCATAGAGGCTCATTCAGAATCATTTGGATGATAAAGATCAATGACAAGAAAGAACACTAAATTGCCTAGGATGATTCAAAACAGATTCCAGATACCTAAGACAGAGATAAAGTCAAGCCAACAGTAAAAGAGCTTGTCAGACACTTTAACTCCACCTTACCTGACAGCTGTTGAATTAGGGCCACTTTACATGATTATTAATTAATAAATAAAGAATTAATGCACCAGGTTGCTCCAACCTGGCAAAGTTCAGAGTAAAAGGGATTTTAAGGTAAACATTTGATGTATATAATAGCATTAATAATAGTAATAACACATTTGTACAGTGTTAATCAGAGTAATCACACATTTATTCAGTGTCAGTTCCACAGTGTATCAGAGATAATTGATCGGGCTTTGGAAATGCCTACATTCATGCAATTAACTGTCGACCCATTTCGCGACATGCAAGTCGCTTCCTCAGGACATTTTGCATTAGGTCTGTGGGTTGTCACTGCAAGGAAAGAGATGTCAGTATGTATGGGGGGGGGGGGGGCTTGTTTAAACGGTGAATAAGACTGGCTGGTCCTAATAGGGTGCCAGGTAGCCGGCCATATAAGAAACAAAATACCCCTTTACCTGGATCCTGGCTGGTGCGGGTCACCTGACTCAGCCCCCCGGGGGCGGGCGGTGCCAGTCGACGCCTAAATGGGGAGTCCTTGTGGGTTGAATCTAGGTGCAGATTTGTATCGTGGTAAGAATGGTTGTTTGATTAACTGAACATATTATGCCAAATTGACAGTAAGTCAGTGGTAGTCTGTTATTTGACTAGTCTAGCTGGGTAAGGGATTGATTGTCCTGACTGGACCACTCTCCTTTGCCGAGATATTCAGTGGAAGTGTATGTGAAGGTGAGTGATGATGAGGTGCCAAGTGTCCAATATAGTGTAGCAAATCCCTGTGATGTCATGTACACCCCTAAGGGAGTGTTCCCTATTGTAAAAACATATGTAACATGCAGAAGTGAAATCATGTGTCTGTTAAGCGTGGCCCCAATATACAATCTACAGAATAAACTATGTGAAAGATTACCCGACTATGGTGAGGATATTAGGTGAACCTATGGGGGTATAAATCCTAAAAGGAAAAACTAATCCCAGGTGAGGAAAACTAAAATTAGTGTTGTCTGACCCTCAGCTGACAAGTGACATGATTGTGGTCGTGACTGTGATTGTGTTGTGTGTGCTGTGATGTGATGGTTGAAAGTATATCTATAATACAGGTGAAGGAAATAGGAGTATATATTGCACTAGTGCTGTGTGTCTGCAACCCATGATGATTAACACAAACCCAATTAAAAGACCCACAACAAACCAATTCATCCTTACCGTGATAGTGTGCTAGTGTGCCCCCCTATAACTGTGAAAGTGTCTCTTAATCCAATGTTAAAGCATAAAAAGCATTTATCCCCGTTGCTTACAAGTGTTATGCATTAAAAAATTTACTGTGACAGTGAACTTACTCCGCTAAGAAGGATGGTCTGCAACCATGGGTAACGCTGCTGGTAGTCAATGGGTCTACCTTTCAACCTCTAACATCTAAAAAAAAAAAAAAACTAATACTGCCCATAAATAAACAAAAAAAAATCAGTTTTTCCAATTGCATGCATGCATTTTTTGAAAATATTGTGTCATCATTCCTGATGAGCTGAGGACAATTTCAATTATCATGTGGTCTTTATTGCATAGTGGACAATACTTCACCCCTTTTTATGGATATGAAAGACTCAAAGTAATCTTTGTCACTACTGGATGAGGCTGAATAATAAGTTATGATGCCTGTTAAACTTGTTTAAAAAGAGGCAGATGGAGAGATATATGTATCTAAAGCCAGCCATACATGCATAGATTCCCGAATGATCAGTAAACAATAGAATGCAGCATGATTACACCACAAATTGAAATGCACCACTTTGGGTGCTCGATCCCTGGCCAATACTTATGTACTTCCATGATTTACCAACATTTTGGTTGGCTGGTCGATTAATATTTTGTTCAAGCGGCATTGAGCGCTCAAGGTGGGTAGCGTTCGATTCTGGAAAGATCGATCGCCGCTATCCTGCACAGCAATTATTTGTTTGGGAATCTAACACAAAATAGACCCGGGTATGTACCTTAACACTGGCATAAAAAAGTCCCTTTTGTTTATATGGGTACCATTATAGAAGGCAAGCTCCATTGGCTATATTTAGCTTCAGACCAGGAGAGTTTTTATCAAGAGATTCCTTTTTATCTTACCCTCTTTTAAATATAGTTAGATAATAATCATTTTATATAAAGGTAAATAGATTGTGTCACTGCTGAAAACTGTAAGGGGTACCTGCCTGCCAAAGTTAACTTTTAAATATACTTATAAAATTTTAAAAAAATTATGTCTATTTGTTAGCGCCGCCAGCAACTTTAAGAACTTTCTTTACCATATTTAAATAATGTTTTGAACAAACATATCATATCTGCTATTTCAAGGCATCAGCCAAAAAAAAAGTGCATGAAAGTTACATTTCATAGTATGTTCTTTTATTATGGCAAAGCTGGTACTTTTTCAGGTTTGGTTATTAGAAATGGCTGTTATCAAATATTTACAACTGTCCCTATGTAATCTTAATAGACAAGCCCCCCAAACACCATCCTGAGTACACATCATTCTATGTTGTAGAAGTCTAGGGGGATCAGTTTGTAAAAAAGATGCTTTTCCTACCAGCCCTGGTAATTAGCCCTTAGTCCCCAGTAGCGCCAGACAATACTAAAAACCCTACGGAAGAGCTAGTCCTTTCAAACTGGTTATATATATGTGATATATATGTGAGGTCCAGTTGCATTTTAAGGCTGTTATACCCAGAAGTCCCAACACTGGTTTTCGAAATGTAGCATTTGTTCTTAAACTACAGCAACATGAAAAATTATTAGGAATGACACTCATATATGCACAGAATCCTGTCCTATTGGGGCAACTTGTGGGAGCTACTAGGCTCAGTCAGAGTCACTTTAAATGAAAGCTTTTTTTTTACCAAACTATTCAAATTAAAGTTAGAAAACAGAATTTGAATAAAACTTGAATTGAATAAAAGTCACAAACCTAATACAGAAAAAATTATTAAGAGGCTCCTCTACCCCTAATGTGTCTGTATAATTCTTCTTGAACAAGTACAATTAGTTGTTACAAGGGTACAAATAACGATATGATAAATTGTGGAATAGCCTGGCCTTTTTGAGTCTATTACCCCTGCTGTACAATTTAGTCATTATATAAAAAAGCACAGTGTCCATTCATTCTCTCCTTTTTCTTGCTAATTAAGACAGAAGTTATTATGAAGCTGCATTTGAACAGAGCACTAATCAGATTACTGACCACTGCTAATATCTTTCTCTCTCTGTAAGAACAAGAAACTGCCATCTTCAAACAGTATCCATTCACTCTTTGTATAACTGTACCATTTGTTCTAAATCTTTTTAAACATTTAACTCCGAAAAGAGAGTTGTTTCTTTAAGCACAATGATGGTTTCAAAGCAGTTCTACCCAGGGCAATGACCTTGGTGGCCTTTTTGTACATTATAATTCCAAAGAAGAAGACAAAAGAATATGGGATTACTGTAGTTAATGAGATTCTCACCAAAACACTAATCCATGCTAAAAGTAAAGGAATCCTAACAAAGATATTACAGCTCACACTGAGAACAAGAAAAGAGCACTAGAAAGATCAGTTGTGGGCTTTAGGAGGTAGTCTTTAATGGTAATACAAATCATAAATTAATTAAAATTTTTGATATAAGTCTTTTTAGATGTCAACTGCTGAGTCTACAGAATACACATTTTTTTAAAACTTACATTGGTGAAGCATGCTTAAATCACCCGATATTAGCAGAAGTTTAACATCACTTTAAAAGAAAGAGATTGACCTACTGAGAACGTACATGAGTAAATGTGTAGCAATACACTGATTATTATGGTTTACCCTCAGGCAAATACCTCTCTCTTAAGTCTCTGCACTGGAACATTTTGTTTTATTACCTTGTGAGATAAGTGGGGAAAAAAGCCTTCAGTACCTAGGGAATTAAAATATTCTGCCTTGTCATATCAATGTCTGTTCTCAATTTCATGCAGGGTGCATAATTATAACAGTGTTTAAATTGAGCCCAGAAGAAAGATGGGTTCAAGTGCAAATTAATTTCAGATTATCACAACAAAGGCAATCAAATCTCAACAAGCTTGCCAGCAAAATACTTTGCAAAGGTCCCCAGGTCCCTTCCCGCCCCAATTTACAACAAAGACCTCTCAGTTTAAATTAAGCTAATGATCTAATGCAGTGTTCTAATAATGATCTAATTTTGTTATTTACCTAAAGAATGCATCACTCTGCTATTAAAGAAGAGAAAATAGGAAAATAAAGTGGCATAGAAAGGTCAGTGTTTAGAATCAGCAATGACAAAATAAACATTCAGCAAGTCTGACTAGGGCTGAGTTTTGTCAAATTGTCTAATTCTGTGGAAACTATCAGGCTGAATTGACAGTGCTGAAAGAACTTTGAATTTATCTGAACCTCTTTCTCATACAGGCAAAATCCAAAATCAAATAGCGTGGCTCAGCTCCTCCATCTATCTATCAGCACTGCTTTTATACAAATCCTACATCTTATTCTATCCTATGGGAACCTGCTGGGGAATGAAGAGAATCAAGTGCAGAAAAAATTCAAGTCAAGCCTCATTACCTCCTCATTACCTTTGCAAAAGTGGAGTGAGAGAAAATTTTATCTAGGGAACAGAAGCTTGGGAATCTCATTGAGAGATCTGTCTAGTTATTGCATAGTCAAGCATGGCACTGTGCCTCTACGGGATTAAAGTTTTCTAGCTATTTCACTATAGTAATGATCTACTCATTAAGGTTTTTAAGGGAAATTACCATCACTTATCATTATGCTAGTCACTAAACAGTGCTAAATAAAAAGGAATGTCAGTCATACCATTTTCTTCCCCAGTTAGAGCAATGAATTATAGAACATTTAATTCATACAGCATACCATGTGTTTTCCTCTTGGCTTTGCTGTGCACAGTACACACAATTAGGTTTCATTACAAAAAAATAAAGAATGGCAGTCTTTTTTCTCCATATGTGAAAATAAATATAGGTGAATGCATTCCAAGACTTTATTTCTACTACACTTATAATAAATTAGATTAATAACATTCACAATGAAAATTAGAGCTGATATTTAACTGTTACTATTTAGCATTCACTGGTTCCTGTTTTCCCTCCTCATTAATATGCTAATTACATCTTTAGGCTATTTGATCACCTTCTCATTATTATTATCTATTTTATTTTAGACCCAATCACATCATTACTGTAGATTACAGAATGAACATACCTGGTGAGAGGAGCAAGCCTGATGCTGCTTCATAAAAGCAGACAGTGGTAGTAATGCCTACATGACCTAATAGAACTAATAGCCAATGAATAAGAGGTTTTGGCAATAGATATTATTACTGGGGCAAAGAACTAGATCAGGTGACTTTTATTTGACCTGCTTCAGCTGCTAATTAAAGTAAGTGATTTCAGTTCAAAAGAGGAGCCTGTAGAATTCTGCAAAACTGTATGTAAGGTTAATGTAAGGTATAATGTAAATCAGTTTGTATTTCCGGCACACTCTAATCTAAATCAGTCAAAGTCTAAGTCAGTAGTCAGACTTGGCAATACCTCTATAGGGGTAAAAGACACATTAAATTATTAACATTAGCACTGTTAACACTGTTGATCTCCATTTTTACTGTAAAAAAGTGGACAGCAGTACAATTGGAAACCACTGGCAGTTTAGGTCTATGTGACCAACACTGTTCTCACTGTTAACTACTGTTTACCTACAGATCCCTACAGATAGAAATCATAACAGATGTCAGGAGGCACCACTGAGACCACAGAGCTTAAAACGACTGAAATGGGAAAATGTTCAGCCGGCTGCAGCAAAATGTTTATTGTATTTTTTTTCCATAATATATAAGTCCTTGGATGTGGCATCTGCAATGATATTCATATTGTGCATAACTCAAATGTCACACCAGGCAATTACTTATTTGGGTTTCATATCAATACAGAGTCTAAGTAGCCTGCACCACATAGTTCTGAAATTCTGGTCTTGAAAAATAAGTCTTTTTTTACTGAATAAACTGGTTATGTAATAAAATCCTTTGTTAGTTGTAAATCTATAAAGAAATAGTGAACTTTTTTTATTATTTTTATTGAATTTTTAAATAAGAATAACAAAGTTGAATTATAAATTATGTCAATTACACCAGTTTAAATATATGCTTAAAATAAGATACAAAAAATCAATAGAACGTGACATTTAATCATACTTTCACTTAGATATTGCAAACTCTAGATCATACTGGTTATATATATTCACTAAACTTAACATAAAATTAATAACTTATTATCACACTAAAATTAAAACTAAAACAACATACCCACTCTCTCTATATACCAGTACACAATCGCTCTCCCCCAAACCCTCCCTGGATTCTTCCTGGAAATACTCTAACTAATCCGTTTTTATGTATAGATAATGCCCAGGATGCTCAACCTTGGGTACCTTTTCATCCAGTCTAGATCAGCTCAGCTATGTTGTTGTTGGTCCCCCCTGATCCTTAGAAGTATGTGTCGGAAGTTCTAACCTTCCCAGGGATCCCTGCAACTGCTCCAAGAGATACCACTCTGTATGACGAAAAATTTCCATAATGTCATTGTTGCCCCCCTTCCCATAACCGCTCCCTACCTCGGTCAGATCCTCAGCAAGCCTCGGGTGCTGGTAGCTCTCAGTGCTTCCAGTCTTATTGACTCCTATGGGCGCGCGCTTCGCCTCACCTGAGCTTTAAAGCATACTTGGAGCCAATGCAGTGTGGAGACCACCCCTCCATGGGTGTGGTCCTAGACACACTGGCTATATAGGTAAGACTTCCCTGTGTCTTGCTTCTGTTTCAAAATAGCTTTGATGTGTGACTTGTGCTTAGATCTTGATTATCCGTTACCAAGACCTGTTTTGACCCCGACGATCCTGACTTCTCTACTCCGACTTGCTTGTTCCCGATTATCCTCACGATTGCCACCTGCCTCGACTCTGCTCGTCAATCGTTTCGAAGTTTGCTGCCACTTCTGACTATGCTTGTCCGAACCATCTTTCGTCTATCCTGTTTGATACCTCACCCTCGTGCGCACCTTCAAGGGACTTCCCTGTTCCTATCTCCTTGGGGTTCAACCTGTGGGTAACACGGGGGTGGCAGTACCTGCATGTACATCACGAGAAAAGACACAGGGTTCCCTCAAGGGACCCTGCTATCTCCCTTAGGGGTTCTGGGAAAACCCTGTACACCACGCGAGATCCCCTGCACCCTGTGGAACCTGCGCCAAAACTGGTGACCCCGTGTGGAGGTAACAGTCATGGGGTTGGGAGTTTGTATACTCATTCAATAAGAATCTCTTCCAGACTTGAAGAATTTCTGTGTACGTGCGTTAATATCTTGTTCAACAAATATTTTATCATAAAACATATACTGTTTCAACAGCATGATAAGGTCGGATAATGTGGGAGGAGACGATGATATCCATCTGTTTAAAATGGCTTTTTTAGACCCTACCAAACATATTATCTCCCATGTGGTCAATGTAGATGTATTATCATCTCCTTTGGGAATATGTAACATTTGCGTTAAAATTTCAAATTCTCTGTGTTTTTTAGATGTTGACATCATATACAAAGACACATCATGCCAGAATGTCTCAATGACAGGGCAAGACCACATTAAGTGAAGCATGTCCGGGTATGGAAGATCGCACTTGGGGCAATTATTAAGCCATTCCGGTGGAGGTCTACTCATTTTAATATTAAAGGCTCCATGAGCTTTATGTATGAGACGTAGTTGAGTCTCTCTCCACACCTCACTACAAATGGCCATCCTAGTACTTGCCCATCCCTTCAGTAAGAGTTCAAGCGTATCCTGCGGAGATTCTCCTATTATGCCAGCCCAATATCGCACATGAGAAGCATGTACCTCTACATTAGTGGAAATTTGGGTTCTAAAACTGGAGTGGATCTTTGATAAAGATTTACGTTGTTGTCGAGGCAATATTAAACGATCAAGGACTCTATGGGAAGGGAAAACATTTGGCGTGCCCAAAACAGTTGCTAAAGCAGATTGAATCTGGCCATAGTGTAAGAAATGTGTGGTAGGTATAGAAAACTTGTTGCAAATCTCTTCAAAGGTTAGCAAGCATAGATCTTCATCTAGCAAGTCTCTCACTGTATGAACCTTTTTTGAATTCCAATACGCCTTGTCACCTGTCGAATACCCTGTGGGAAGAATGGAGAGGAGACAACAGGCATATGTGGAGATAAAACCCCCGGAAGTTTAAACAATTTCCGCACCTCCCTCCACGCAATAATTGAATCTCTAATAATAATATTTTGTTTTATGTGAGATTCTAGTGCACGTAGAGGTGTATGTAGTATTCCACTGAGAGACCATGGGCTAACTAGCTGTTCCTCTAGAGAACGAGACGTAAAGAACTCAGTTTCATTTATCCAATCTCTAACATGACAGAAAATGCATGCTAAGTTATATAAATGCATGTTACGTAGGTTCGCTCCCAAGTCAGCTGTAGGGTTCTGCAATTTAGTGGACTTTGCACCTCTTTTCTAGCTTTATTTTGTAAAATTTTGACACCTGGACATCAAGGATAGTAAAAAGTTTGTGTGGCTATAGCAAAACTGTACGGAGACCCCCTTGACCTCTCACCTAGGCGAATGTCATTGCCAACACTATCAGTAATTGTAACATGTCCCAATCAAGGACAGTCAAAACACTTCTAGGGTATGTCAATGGTAGTAGATTTATAAGCTGTGAGGGGAAAGAAGCCGTGTGGGTGTTAATGTCTATTCAGGACCATTTTGTCACTTTACTGCTTTTATGGCCCAAGCTACTCTAAGCCTGAATTTTATGTTTAAAAGTACACAATCCCTGCTTCCCTTCAGATATATACACTTCTTTCTGTGTAATCAAGCAACTGACAATCAGAGTGCACAAATAAAGTCTGGTCCATTCAACCTTTCTGTCTACTATGAGGTGTACACTTTAGCTGCTCGTTATTGTTGATGAGCAGAGCTTTATGATTGTCTAGATTGTTCCCTCTTTCAAGTCTAGAGGGCAGATTTAAATTTATTGTAGAAATAACAGTTATTGAAGAATAATTGTAGACTATGTCCTAAGTACTTTTTCACAAATGTCAAAATGTAAAACTTTAATTCAATGAAAATGTAAAGCTGGTCCTCAAAATTTTATTTTGACACAAAAGATTTCTATTTCCACTAAAATAAAAAAATATATACTTCACTACTTCCTGTTGACTTTGTGAGATAATTGCAAAGCCCCTGAACACATGGGAGCAGTCCTGGTTCTTGTATAGTAACCAAAAAGACATTGAGTCAAGACCCCCATCCTGATTAAGGATTATAAATGGGCTACATTTCATCTGTGTAGATAGGTTTGTTGAAGGGTAGAATAATAAAATACTATTAGAACTTTTTTTTGTAAATGTTAAACATTTATGAGAATGGAGACATGGCCCCAGGGCACCTATACTTATTCCATTGGGTGAAAGACAGGGATCTGAGAGATGTATGAATCCCTTTTCAAAAGCATCTTATGCGTTATTTATTCCTTTGCATGGTAATAATTGGACCTATAGATAAAACTGGTGACCATTTTGTAATTATAAACAATAAAACAATTCAATTCATTAAACAGATGTTATTGGAAGCATGCATTCATACCCAAGAGTGATCTAATTCAAACCTTTGGCTAGAATTATATATAGTATGTATTAGTTAGTCTCTATCAAGCTTGTTTTTTAGATGGACTAAACCAAGTAGGTAATCAGAAATGTTTACAGTACTCTGTAAACATTGACATGGAATACAAATGACAAACAAATGTATAAAGTTATATTTGTAAGCATTAGAAGAGTACAGTTGATATTTCCTTTATGAACACTAAAGTATACTATTGGTAAATGATTTCAGTATAACTTGATAGAAAGGGTTATAGTTTGTGAAAAGAACATTGAATAAGAATCTAGGTGGTTGAGACATTTCTGTAAAATAAATTCAGTTTATAGTCGCTGTGGGTATAGTTTTTCCTTTTTACTGTACATTGGGTAGGGAATATTCCCATCCAAAATGTATTGTCTAATATAAAAAGTATATTTTAATAATAATGAAAACATTCTCTCTTGCAACAAAAATGTTTCTACCAGTTTCAGAAAAGAAATTAAACCAGGCTATAATGATGTAATGACTTTATGTTTACACATGGAAATTCACCAATGGGATAACTTTCCTATGTATTATTTTTAAAGCTAGCCATACACGTGTCGGATTCCATGGCCAATTGATCACTCACCCAATTGATTCCGGCGAACATGTTGGTTCTCTGTCGGATCCAATTCTGAGCCCCCGATCAATTGGACGCGATCACTCGGACAAGGTGGTATGCAGCGATCGGATCCTCTTAATTGGCTGATTGATTGCAGCTCCCATTCCCGCTGAGATCGCCGGAATCAATTGGGTGAGTGATCAATTGGCCATGGAATCCGACACGTGTATGGCAAGCTTAATAGTCACTTTCCCAAATAACTAGTGGAGACATTCTTTTAAAAACATAATTCCATCTCACTTAAGTTTTTCCTAAATATATCTAATATAGTCAGAATGAAGTATCCATGTGTAGAAAAGAACACTTAGTGATTAAATTGCTTGTAGAACCAACTATAGCAACAATTACTTGAATTTTCTATATGACTTTATCAGTTTTTGTGAATTCATTGAATCCCACTCAATATTGCTTCAGCACATTAAACACATTAAACATCAAGCCAATATCTACACGTGGTAACAGACGTGTAGATATAGGCCAGATCGATGGCTGCTTACGGCCATCTATCTGGCCCATATAATATGCGGCCATCCCTTTTTTCGAGCGGGATTTATCCCAATGTCGGACTTGACCGTAAAACATGGTCAGTGTCATTGGCTGAGCTCCTCCAATATCTGACAGCAGCATGATGACGTAATCACGCTGCTGCAGGGAACCTCGAACGGCTCCAATATCGAGCCATGTGTTCCCTGCTTAAGGTTGCAAACATTTTAACTATAGATTGCAAGGTGCAAAGTGCTGCAGCAAAGTAAGCCTATAGCATTCTTTCCTCCTTTCTTTTCTCTCCATTCTGTCTGCTTGACAGAATGCTTAACTGTTACTTCATGTGGCAAAAGGACAGTCCAAAACTCTTGTGGTTTCTTCACTTGTAACCTTCCGTTGCAACCCATGCTTGTTTGATGTTGTCTTATTATACTGTCGTGTACCACAGTCACAGTCCAACCAAAACCAAACATTCACAACTATATCCCTGGTCCTGAACAATTGAAGCTGGCTTTTGAATTTTGGTAAAGAGAATTCAACAAAAGAATCACATGTTCACCCATCTTACCCCATAATTTGGTAAAGAAATTAGCATTGCCCTCATCTCCCAAAAATACTGCTATTAACTGAACATGATAAAAACATTAGAAACCATGAACATGAGAACAACATAGAAAGATATGCTGTATAATGAGGATTTGGGGTGATTCATGTTTCCTGTTGCATGGGTACTTCAGGAAATTGAAGTGGTGTTTTTTTATTTCACACCCATTGAATAGATGACTATATGACTTGTCTAATTTGACTCTAATACTACTAGCAATATATGTTATTGCCATTCCACTGCTATCATTAAAAATGCTTCAAATAAAAAAGAATGTGTTATTCTAAAACTCCAAAAAAGACACAAAAAAGGATAATACGGGAACTGCTGATGTATGTAAACCAAGCCCACAGTATTAGAACAACACACAGTCAATTGGGTACAGTTTTATTAACACTCTTGACATAAAGCACTTGGCTGCATGGTTACATGTCCTTTATGGCAGACCCCAAATTTCCATGTTTTTTTAACTGACTTCACTGTTAACATGATAATGTTTTTTTAAATACCAATTTATATATTACCCCCCCCCCCCCCCCCCCCCCATGAATGCATAGTACAGTTTATACCAAAGTATAGTTTAAAAGGCACTTTTTGTTCATACTCAGTTATTGAGCTAGCTGTCTGGAGAATTACCAAATGTAAGCAGATTTGTGTTTAACTTAAATTTTTTATCCATTGTAGTAATCAGCAGATGATTAGTAACATCATAAGTTGGACTGAAAAGGGGAAATGAAACAATTATTATGACATGAAGTGAAAGTAAAGTTTCCCTATAAAAAGGTTTGAAGCAACTCAACCGATTTTGTAAGAGTCGGCAAGACAAAACCCATGTCTTATTGGTCTATTGTAACTAATCTCTCTTGTCTTCTAACAGGCATACAGAATTAATGAATTAGTAGTTTAAGCACAAATCTCTTTACCATGAAACACGCCAGCACATTATTTAATTTTACAATAGAATAACTAAGACTTTCCCCTTGGTAATGGAGAATGGTAAAGAAATAAAGGTCTCTTTATTTGAAAACTGCAACAGTAGTGAAAAGCAATGCATTGGAGACCAATAAGGAAATTAGCCTACATTTAAAACCTAAAACAACAAATGATCTCCCATTGGATGTAAAGCTGTCTCCGTTGATCCTTAAAATATCAGTGTTCCAGAAGGAAAAAAAATCTGCTGCTTTAATTACATAAAAACTAATAATAATGACTTAGCACAAATGCTAGAATATTACATTTTCGTTTTATGCTTGACATGTGTTTTTGCTTCTCTGCAAGATAAAGTACTTACAAATAATATACCATGTCTGAATTACAGTATACATGTGTTGCCTAATACGATCATTTAGCTAACAAGAAAGCTACACAAAATAAAAATAATTAAACTAGTTTTAATACTTTAATGTGACATATCCCATTAAAAAGGGATTTATGAAAGTTCTGTTCCAGTTTTCCTAGTCCTCTTAATGTATTTTACTTAAGTTCATTAAAATAAAATAATAGGAATGTCTAATTCCGTATTACAATGGTGATTTAAATAAATGCTTTTTAAGTATTACACTGGAGGAGGGAATGCAAAACCAGCAATTGTGCATTGTGTTGTTAGTTGACATACATTAATGACCCAGGCAAAGGGCCAAGAATTATAATTCCCTTGATTTTTCTGTAGACAAATGACTACTAGTCTTTGCTTGTAAAGACATAGGAAGTTGTAATCCTCAAGACAGCAAGTCATTAAGCAGACATTTCCTACTTGATAAATAAGTTTAACAGCAGTCACTCAACAGTTTTCTAAGCTTTTTCCTAGACATTATGTCTACAAAGGAAGTATAATACCAACAAAAACTCAGCTTAAAATTTTTTTAATAAATTACTTGTTTTAACAAAATAACACTAACAGAACAAAATATTCAAATTAACACTGAAAAAATAATTGTTTGTGTGCTGTTGTTCACTGGCCAGTTCTTCAGCTAACACCATTCCAAACCCATAAATGTGTGCATTTGAGACTTTCAGGATAGAATCGCCCAGAAATTTAATGCATGGTATGTTGCAGTTTGCAATCCTTTTTGCAAATTAAAATCGATTCATCCGATCAGATTAAAAAAGGATCAAAAGCAGGAAAATTGTGACGTGTATGCCCAGCTTAAGACCTAATTTAAAATATTGTGTGAAGTTCTGGAGGTATCAATTACTAAAATCTATTGATAAGATAAAAAGAGGCAATCCACAAAAATGGTGAAAGCTTTAAAGGATACAACCTTGTCAAGAGAGGCTGCAGGAGCTCATTATTTCTTAAATCTAATAAGTCTTGAAAAAAGAGAGTGGGTGGGGGCCATGATAGGAACTTTTATATACTGTAAAGTTCAGGGGAAAGGGATCACCAGCACCGCCATATGATGAACAAAACAACGGTTTATTTTTACAAGAAACAAATGAAATCTTGCAGCATATATAAAAGGCGGATTGCATGCAGCATTCACGTACATATTTTCATTGCAGTCAGTGATTACAGCTCACCCATGACATTCAGGAAAACAGTCCAGCAAGCCCTCCCAGGCCTTCCACATGAAACACTGTGCTCCAGAGAGAGAGTTGGACTTCACACACCCAGTTCCTTCCTTCCCTCCCAATACATATACATAAAGATAATCTAAAGGTGGTCAGATACAGTTAGGTGCATGCGGCTACATGTTTCGCCTTTAGCGGCTTCTTCAGGCCAATAGCACCCTAAAAGCATAAGTGGAGATATCTGTGTGAAAGACAAAAATTGTGCACCCATATGAGTATGTTGTCGGGGGGAAAAAAGAAAAAAATGGGCTTTACTGCAATGAGTAAAATATGTCCTACCTTCCTTGGTGAATAAAATGATTCGTCATCAGTATCAGGACCTTTGTGTGGTCCACTCTAATCACATCTGATTTTGGCAGCTCAGTGGAGGGGCGTGGGCGTCTTTACAGGTAGGGGGCGGTACAATCCAAAGTCCACCTAGGGTATCCAAAAGGAGACCACCAAAGTATGTAAGATGATGTAGGTGTATTACCCAAGGTGTATTGATAAGGTTTATGTGGTCTGTGACACAATGTATTGTTTGCGTGCCCTCAAGGGGTTTTTTTTTTGTGTTTCAAGTCTACTGGTTATCTATGATATTGTCCTGATCGGTTGTATCTATAATGATTAAATCTTAATTGAGCCTGTTGAGTAACCGCGGGCATAACTGTTATCAGCTTATTATGTGATCACCTGAGTAAGTGTGGTCTGCTGTCAGCTTAATTAGTCCCGCGGGTATAGCTTTGATAGTTAAACAATTGCATTGGATATCAAAAGGATAAGCTTGTGGTACGGCAGTAAACCTGTGTTTGTATAATATTTTTAAAGATTTAAAGCATCCAGTAATGAAAAAATGAAGGATTATTTACCTTGAGTCTGGGATCAAAGGTGTACGTAGCTGACAGTTTTGCAGGGAAGACCTGAGGATCGAGGGAACCGCCGCCTAACCGGGAGCCTCCACGTGTGGAGTAAACCAACACTGACTCCTGTGCATGGGGGTCACGTTCGCGGCGCGCCTCTGATGTAGTCAGCGCGGCCGGAAGTGTGTGTCCCGCATGCACCTGAGTGGGGAGGGTCCTGTGTGGGCGAGTAGTAACCATGGCAACCTTCACCGCCGGCGGCGCCAGGACCACATAGGAATAAGTGGAGCCGGTATCACCAAGCAGCTGATCGCCAGGGCAGCGGACATAATCCGCATACCAGGTCCCCGCCGTGCCAGAGCACGGGTAACCAGGGTCCTGTCTACCCGCCCACACATAAAGACTTATCACTAACTCCACTGGCTGTAGCTGATACAATTGATAATATAATCGAAAAGGCGGAGAATAGGATATAATGACCAGGGGAGGATTACCTTAAAAGTAAAAAAGGGGGTAGCGGGGGGTGAGATATAGGCCGCATTTTAGCTTAAACACGGATATCTATTTGGTTAGAGTCATTAAATATAAAGGGATCTCGTGGTTTAATTGTTCTAGCCCATAAGGACAAGTATGTGAAACCCTATGCTTTTATCGTTTTAACTCATTAGGACAACCGCTTGATATAATATGATATTATTCTGTGATTACGAAACATTGTAGACATAATAGGAATAAACATGATAAGAGTAACAAATCGATATTGTCCTGTGATTCCGAAACATTGTTGACATCATAAGAATAAACATGATAAGAGCAACATCTCGATACAAAATAATATTTTCCAGTAATTCAAAAGTATTATGGATATAACATGTGAAGCTGTTGTGAACATAGCAGACAATCAAATATTGTAATTATGCATCAAGTGAGGGACAAAACCAACAAAACATATAATTGGCTGAAATGTCTCAAAAACCTAGGCATATCGGTTTATTCGTTTTAGGTAGTTGTTGTGACATTAACGTTTAACTGAAAGTGGTGTTATAGTCAATATTAAAACATCTATTCATACCATGATCTAAACTCTATATTTGTGTGATGTGTCATGGATTTCATAATTGTGTAATGTCCAGTAAAATCTATTAGGTAGAAGGGAGATTTAATAGTGCACGATGGATAGGGCATTCATATAAAAGTGATGTATATGTGTTTTTTATATAGAGCTGGGGAGAAAAAATATATAAAAAATTCTTGGATAAAATCTTCATAATTGTATAATATAAGCCATATTAATTAAAGTGTTTAAGGTGTTCAAGTAGAGGTTGATAAGGTGTTAATATCTATAAAATATGTATACATTATTTACAAATATATCAGAATCGGTGAGTAATAGTGTATCAAGGTGTTTAAGTCAATAAGGTGCAAGAGTAGTTAAAAGATTATTCGAAACATAGTTATTTATGCCATTAAAGTGCAAGGGTAGTTCAAAGATTCTTCAATACATAGTTAATGTGAAAATACAAACCTGTTAAAAGTTTTAGTTCTAATAATTAATCTTTAAAAATATATATTCAATGTAAAGGTTGATAAGAAAATCTTGTTAATATTAGCGAATTATCGTTGCATTGCATGTACACATTGGGTAAAAAATAGTCAAAGAGGGTGTTGGTTGTGAAACTATTCTGTCGTATCTAGGGTATTTAATGAAGGTTGTAAGCAAGCTTATTGTTTAAGAGTTTAAAGCTAGTCTATCTACAGAAACGGTTTGTAAGAGATAATTTCATTTAATCCCGGGTATTGTGTCGCCTTTAGATCAAAGATCCATTTAGTTTCCCTTTTCAAAAGATTGTTGTCCATGTCACCGCCTCTAGAGTTGTGTTTGTATGCCTCTAGTGCAAAGAATTGTGCATAGGAGATATCAAAATTGTGTGCAGTACCAATGTGGGCTGCGATAGGTGTGGACACCATACCCTTTTTTATATTGTAAATAGCCGCATGCACCTAACTGTATCTGACCACTTTAGATTATCTTTATGTATATGTATTGGCCGCTATACTCTGTGTGTGTTGTAGTGTAACTGGCACCTTGACGTTGTTTTTTGTTTTACAAGCGCATACGTTATGAAATTTGATATTTTAATTAGTGGGACTTGCATCACTAGACTACTCTGCTCCCCTTCACACATTTGTGATACTGTTCCATTGAAAGTCCCACGAGGGAACCCTATCTTTCGTTTTTGATATACAATTTCAGGGATGGGAACAGTAGCTAAACCTACCCTCCACTCTATTCATTATTTTATTTATTATTTTATTAAGTTTAAATTATATTTAACCTCCCTAGCAGGGAAGCAGGGAAAAGTTGTCTTGGCACTGAGCATATCATTAACAATCTTAGTGATGGCTGTTTTAGAGGAATGAGAAGTTCGGAAGGGGTCAAGGAGAAAATTCAGATAGTCAGTAAGTCTTTTGTAAAACAAGGCACTCAAGGAGTTTAGAAGCAAAATGAAGAAGAGAGATTGTTCAGTAGCTAGAGGAAAGAGAGGGGTCAAGCAATGGCTTCTTCAGTATGGGGAGGACTATGGCATGTCTGGTGGATGATGGAAAAGTACCAGAAGAGAGGGATAGGATAATTAGTTCTGTCAGTGCAGGGAAAAAGTTGGTAGAATGGGTCTTAAGTAACTCTGCGGGTATCGGGTCAAGTGGGCAAGTGGTGGAAGGAGAGGAACAGAGTAAGGAGGTAACTTCCTCAGAAACAAAAAGTTTGATAGTGTCAATTTTGTCTTTGAAGTATGCGGCCAGGTCCTGGGCAGAGAAGGTGGCAGTGGGTGCAGGAGGTGTAGGATTGAGGAGAGTCAAATATGGAGAATAGGTAGTGAGAGTTGGATTGCTTATGAGAATATCAGGGTAGAGAAGTAGTTTTGCTTGGCAATAGTAAGGGCAGTACTGAATTTGGCTTTGTAGATGAGAAAGTTGCTGTTCTGACCAGACTTTCTCCACTTGCACTCTGTCCTGTGAGCATCTTGTTGGAGGCAGTGAGTGTGCTTACTGTGCCAGGGACAGGGGTTAGTGGGTGGGGAGAGCTGAGGACTGATTGAAGGGTAAGATTATACCGAAAGGCAGCTTGGTCCAGGGATGTGAGATTAGGCATAGTGAAGGTAAGTGAAGGTAGAGTCAGAGAATGCAGAGTCCCGGTTGTTGAGGTCTCTGTGCCAATGTCCAGGCCGGGGAGGTGAGGGGTGGACAAAGGGCAAGAAGTATTCATATTGAAGGTTAGAAGATGGTGGTAAGAGAGTGGAAAGCAGAGTTGTCAAGGTGGGGGAGGGTACAGAGTTTAGTGAACACCAGGTGGGGGTGTGAATGTGCTGGGTTAGGCCATGGGAGTCTTTTATAGAGAGCAGTTTGGCAGTTGGGAGGTTGCTGATGTCATCTATATTGAAGTCACCAATGATTATGACTAGTAGGTCATGGATGAGAATCTGTGGGATCCAAGAAGTAAAGTTGTCATGGGAATGGTGATGAGGGCTGGGGGGAGGGGTGATAGATTACGGCAAGAATGACGGGCAGGGGGTGAAAGAGGCAGATGGCGTGCACCTCAAATAAAGAGAATGTGAATGAGGGAGGTTGTTGTACACTGTAAGTGCATTGAGGAAAGAGAAGGAAACAGACACCACCATCTGGCCTGTTTTCAGGCCTGGGTATGGAAGTTAAGTGGACTATAGCGGGGACAAGTCCTTATGGACTATAGCGGGGACAAGTCCTTTGATTGCCAAGGGTGAACGCATTCTGTATAAAACAGTAAACAGAAAATCAGTTTAGGATTCAAACTGGGTAATCAAAATCAAATCAATTCAAAAATCAGTTATTACTTCACATCAAACCCAAACCCAAACCAAGATACTCTGGTCAGCAGTGTGACCTTATCATAAAAAAATCATAAAAAATCATAAAATGGCAATAGGCATATAAATAGTGTGTTTACTCACTAAGCTCTGAATAACCCACGCAAGCTCACATGCCTCTCAGATCAAAATGTAACACTCCTACTCAATAGGGTAATTAGTTTTGTGATGATAGTAGCCCATGATCACTGGGGAGAGGTTAGAAGCAGGAACATAACATGTTCATTATTCTTTCCCCGGCGAACAGTAAAGGTGTTCGTTGCGCCCCGTTCACCGGTGGGAAGAAGGTTAATATTCGTGAACGAAAACCGCCTTAAACCGGAAGTGAAGTGTCGTCACGTCTGGATATCGAAACCGGGAACTGGACGTTCCAGATTTTTTGCTATTCAAATTCCCACCAAACAGGCGGGGAATTTGAATCTCCCCACGAACAGGCCGACGTCCACCAGTTCAGCCATCACTAATCATAGTTAACAGGCAGCTAACAGGCAGACATACATGGAAGCTGGCAGCTTCTCTGCTGTACTGCTTCTATCAGCAGGGCTCTGCTGGTAGAAACAGTACAGTATAGATGAGGGATCTGGCTATGGCTGCATCTCTCATCTGACAGTTTGGGAGAGCTGTCGGGAAGCCAAGGCGACCACCTGAAGAGGCAGGCAGATGGATTCCATTTTCAGTTGTAATCAGTGGTGGACTTTTATGCAAGTGTTGAAGAAGTGATGCAATATCTATGATATGCCTACTAGAGATAGTTGATTTTTTCCACATTTTGCCTAGCTGACTTTAAGAGTTAATTGAAAAGCTCTTCAACATGGTGTCAACACCAACATTACTGGAAATGTAGAGAAGGGTTATGGAAACATATAAAAAATGCTTTAGCATTTTTAGATTTTGTATAAATGAAGATCAAAGTCACATTATAACAATAACATTTTAGTTGGTAAATACTTAGAAAAAGATATTTGCTTGGGCCCTCCCCTGAACAGGCCGAGTGCCGGGCAGCTTGTTTCCAGAGTGCTCATTGGGAAAATGTTAATTAAATTGATTGCATAATGTATGTAAGTAACAATAAGTGAGCATGTACAATAGCCCAAACAAACACACTTCTGTGCAGTTAGATAGGTGGGCATTTTAGAAAATTGTAAAAAGATTACAGTATATGTTTTTGTGCAGGAGATGATTAAATATTGATTTTGCTGGAAATTATTGAATAAAAAACAAAAATGAAGACCTCTAAAGATATTAGTCTTACTACAAACAAGAATTGGGCTTTGAGATTCAGAAATGGGACCAAAAAGTAAAGGGGATGCTAACCGGAAATACAAACACCAGAATCTAATGAATGTGGTCTTGTTACTTCCTGATTGGTACAATGATAGCATGAAAAATTTACAGATCCTGTAGGCCAATGTAATTCGAGATACAGCATCAGATACCACCTATAGCCATGAGCTGAAAGAGAAAGGAAATTGGAATGCCCAGGGAATCTAGTGGTAATTAATCATTTTACAATGAAGCCTGTCAAAACACTTTCTAAAGCTAATGCTGTCAATTACAAAGAGCATTTCAACATCTGTAATTATTTAAAACATCACGCAGTACTGGTATTGATACTTAAAGATTTCATGCCTTAACTAACACTACATTTTGCATTATTTTACAGATTGCAACTTGCAATAAACTTTTTTTTAAAGTGAGCAAATTAAAGAAAAACTGGAATGCTTTCCACTTATAACATATTATTCAAACAAGTTGATTTATATTACTCATTGTCATATTTAGTATAGAAATATGGCAAGCTCATTTGGTTGGATTTATATCTAAAGTTTCATGTTTTATTTTATGCCATCACCAATTATGTCCTACTTGTGTAATCAAATTTCTTAAAACTGGTGTGACTGAACACTGAAAATAATTTATTATGCATTTCTACTATTAAATACCCTAAATATTAACAAACAAAACATTTAAGCTCAAACATGTTCATCAGTGATCTAAGTGTGCTGAAGATGTTTTTATCAACAATGCACTGATCATTTGGGTTGGATCTGTGTATATTTGCTTCTCATTTCTAAAGATCAAGTTTCTTGACATGACACTGAGTACTAGTGATGACCGAACTGCCCGCAAGGCAGACAGTTATGCCGCAAACATGCATGTTCGCCCTCCTTCTAGCTGACGTTCGACCCACCCTGTTCGCCGGCAATAAGGAGCTCTCTATTCTCACATCCGGTTATCGCAACCAGGAACTATGCGTAAGTGACGTCACATCTGGTTTTCCAGATTCAAATTTCCCGCCGAAATTCTGCCCGATCCGCCTGTTCGCTCCATCACTACTGAGGATTGTGCAGGCAAGCAATTAGCTATAATAGCCCCAATTTGTGTTGCTTTATATAGGCCCTTCTTTGTTTAAATAGTGTTTCCATTAAGTGCAGCTAGAGTCATATTAACACAGCCTTTCTAGGACTGCAAGGCCACACCTATCAGTTAAACGCATGTTGAGCAAAATGTTGACACATGCTAACAGTCCACAGAAAGGGCTATTCACATATGGTAGCATGTATAGCTCAGCGCAGGCAAAAACAGATAGGTGTTAACCAACCTCTCATACAACAGTGCATCAGAACACCAGAAGGTTTTGTTTTGTTTTTTTGGCTAAACTTTCTACATACATGTCCCAATGGGCCCCATTAGAAATTAGTAAAAAAAAAAAGTGACATTGATAGGAAAAAATCAAGAAGCTGTGCAAAAACAATAGGAAGAGACTACTAACACTTGAAAGTGTTTGTTAGTGGCACCTAATAGATACATTTTAAAAATTATGTAGGCTAGAAAATCAGTCAATAATGCTTTCTTATCAATTTGAAAGACATAATAAAAAAATTACATGACTTAAAGACTATTTTTTAAATGAAGCACCAGACAATATAAAAAAGGAAGTCATGCATTAAAATTTACATTATTCACTTCATTTCTTTCTTAGTACGTCTTTCTGTAGATAGGTTAATTAAAAAGAATGAAGAAAAAAAATCTAGTGTTGATGAAAGACCTTCAGACCTCCTGACCTCTCCCAACCCCAAGGATTAGCATGGAAACTATGTGTGACGGAAATTTATTAGAGCAACCATATTTGCATAATGATTTCCCGCCTTCCATGGTAAAGCATTGTTATCACTAAACTCCCAAAGGTCCTTAAGCTTGCTAATATCTATTATAGAGGAGCAATGAAGTGAATCAAGACCAAAGCAAGTTCACCTGAGCCTAAGATGATTAGCCCTTCTATAAGTTCATGTTGCCCACTGCAGAATGTATCAAATGTTCATTTCAGGATCAAGATACTGTTACTGTAAAACAGATGATTAAATATAAACTTAGAAAAAACATAACTTTCTAGGCAACAAACAAATAGCAACTATATAGAATGGTATAAACTACATTGTGTCAGAGCTGTTATATAGCTATAGCGGCTTTAAACATGATACTGGGATTGAACAAATTCTGTGGTCTATTTTGAACATAATATCAATTGGGAAAATCTTAATGAATACATTTAGGAAGACTACCCTTTATGATCTTTAAAACACAGTGTTTTAATCTTTATTTAATCTTGTATTTATTAGCACAAATGCACAAACAAATGGTAAAGGTATGCAGTTTAACAAGTGAAACTTGCAAATTAAAAAAAAATATTGATAAAAATATGTATGCAAATATTATGTACAAAATAAAAAAAATATAGTAACGCCAAAAGGTTTGTAATTTTCTATTCACTCTTGCGATCTATTCACCTTTGCCAGAGGGACAATTTAAGTAAATCGTCTAACTTTTTTGCCCACTGAAATTATTCAGAGGAGATGAATACAACCACCCTACATTTGAAAATAAGCTTGCAATTTGCTCAAAGTTGAAAGCCCTTAATTGCAAAGTTCTAAGATTCCAACAGATCAGGAAGATATCATGTTATCTGTCATGATACCAGTTTTGTTTGATAACAGGAAGTTTTTTTTATGAAATATGCTTACACCTTTCCATAGTCTTAAAATAATAAACTAATCATAATAAACATAATCAGTTGATAAGAAGAACTGTATATTTACTGTATTAATAATACGGCAATAATAAAGAGAGTTCATTGCATTTATCATTCTTAATTACTTTCTTCTTTAAAAAGCTTAAAACATTAAAATTATAGAATGATTTAGGAATAAAGTAAGGAAATTGGTACTTTTTTTAACATTTATAATTTTATAATTCTTATAAATGTTTCTATATGACATATAATGCATAACATAAATTGGACAATACACATTATATAATATACAATATTATTATTCATATCCTCATACAGAATCTCATGTTTATTAAATCAAAGTATTATATTTAATCGAAAGGACAAGGGTTGGTAGTGGAAGATTAAACTTCCATCACCATTGGGACTTTCAAGGCACTGAAGACATACCAATATCTAAAAAGGTTCAATTTATTACATATATATCAAAAAAAGCATAAAAGTACATGCAAATCGCCATATGGGTCAGAGCCTTCAGCCCACATAGGGTTGACCTCAAATCGCTAAAACATGATATGACATACAAAATACAACAGTACAATCAATTATGAGTGACATAACAAAGCATATCTACGGTATAGGCCGACATAGTGTATAGATTTCCTCCGACATGTTTCGCCTGGACGGCTTCCTCAGGGAGACAACTGAATCTATAATGAAATATGACTATGAATATACAAACAAGCATATTTTTAGCATAAGTTGCTGTTACTATTAAAGAAAAGCTGGAATACATAGATTATGGAAAAATGGTCTATAACAGTTGGTCTATAACAGTTGGTCTGTATCATCCCAAGGATCACAAGTATTTAAACAAGGATGAGAAAATTACTAAAGATTCAATGGATTGAAAGCAAACACATTGCGACTACATACTATTCACCATTGTATATCAGTAATCACAAAGCGATAGTTATGGACACTCACCAGAACACATAAGCAGCCTAGGGGGTCACTCACAAACGAACACTGAGTATATCATAAAGCAGGGAGAATCTCACGGCTATATGTCTCCACAGGGCGTACAGCCAAGCCCTCGGGTGCCCCAAGGAAATACAGATGGAGCAAGGGTCAGTCCAAAGGGGGGGGCCCACGAAGTGTCCCCTCTCAAGGACCGTAGCGCAGTCACCACAAAGAGCAACCTGCTCAACCATGCAGAGTAGACATCTAAGGGGGGAAGAAAAAACAGGGGATCTAAAGGCACTGCACACGCCAGGATAAGAGCCAACCACCAGGGCAGAGCGGGACTGTAAGTGTAAAGTTATGGGATCACCAGGAAACTTGTACTTAACAGAATTGTTAGATTCAACACAGTCAATCAGACAGTGAGGACAAAAAAGACATACCAGTAATGTGAAGAGCAGGGTAACATGGGTGGAACAGCAGGACGTCCAAATAGTGGCTGAGTATCTCCCAGCATGTGCAGCACCTCATCCCCTCCCCCCTTAAATGTCCACAGCATGATGTGAGATCCTGGACACCTGTGCCGACGAGGAAGGGGCCGCAGGGGGCCAGCACGACCCGCGCATGCGCACAACTGCGGCGCCATCGCCGGGGGCGCGTCAGCAGGGAGAGATGTAATCAAACACCAGCTGCAGGGCCCCGGCGACTCGCCAACCAAGGCGGCCACGAGTCACCTCATGCAGGGGGTGGGCACTCCGCTAGGTAACCGGTGTCCGCCCGGCCACACCCCCAGGGCGGAGCCACATAGAACGCAAACCAGCGCTCCATAGTGACAACGTCGAGGGGGCGCGGCCAGGCAGACCCACGTCACCATTGTGAGGGTGTCCCCCACCGAAAAGGGGGGGGG
>CM070036.1:84368618-84386699 GCA_036250615.1 Ptychadena robeensis | reverse complement strand
TTTTTCAAACACATTTTCCAACATCCGCAAGGATACAGATACATTGCAAGACATTTCTCATACAAAGACAACCGGCAATCTCTTTATTACAGACAGTATTGGCCACGTGCATCGCTACTACCTATAATAAGATCACCCAGGTCCAGAGCTATGTATCTGTAGCAATGCCACAGGCCCGGGTCCGCGGTCGCTAATTTCTGGAAACAAACGTCTCCGGTTACGAGCAGTGTACAGTCCCGAAGCCCTCCTGAGACCCAACCTTTATATTCATTCTCAGAGACCAACATCTAACAGACAATATAAAACAATAAAAAAAAGAACACACATCTACTTTCTACAAATAAGTACCAGCATTATTTTAAATCATAGCTGCACAGCTCTCACATTCACTTGCCTGCATCCCTGCTCTCCGCGCGCCTACCGGATGCCCCTTCTTATTCTCAACGGGCCTAATGTATTCCTAAGGTCTGCCATCGCATACCATGTGGAGTATTGGTAATTTTGCATAATGTTGTCAATTTCGTGTGGTGTGAGGGTCACAGGAAGGAATTTGCGCCACCTTTTAAACAGTTTGGTTATCTGTTTATCACCCATCACATCCGCCATCAGCCTTTCCATATGGAAAAGATCTAATAACACTTTTCTGAGCATTGTTATAGAGGGAGCCTCCGGAGACAACCATTTTGTTAATATGCATCGCCGCGCCGCCAAGAGGCACAGCTGAGCCCATTGAGATAAGGAGGACATGATGTGAATTTGGTGCGCCCTATCCAAGTACGCAAACAATAGCAGCATTGGTTCCCCAACTACGGTCTCGTTCGTTATACTATGTATATACTCTATCACCTCAGACCAGAAGCGGGCTATGTCTGCGCATAGCCAAAGGCAATGCAGTAAAGGCGCCTTAGGGAGCTTACATTTAGGACATTTCCCTTCTGCTTGTATGTGGGGCCTATCAGAGGAAGCTATGGGATAAAAGCCCATGTAGGCTTTGTGATTTATCTTGAATTGGGTTTCTCTCCAACTTTCCCCTACTGTTAGTTTGTGCACTGCCAGGTATCCCTGCAGCAGGTGATCCGTCAAGTCATCCTCTGGGAATTCCTTGTACCACGGGGATCGTATTCGTTGGATAGAAGGGTATGTAATGTCCTGTCTCAGAAACTGGTATATCGAGGAAATACTCACTGGCTTCGTGAGCATCCACTTATCAAACACGTGGGGGACAAATACCGTCCTAGAGTCCATATTCATGGCCTTCCAAAAGCTTATTATCTGCATGTAAGACAGGAAATGCGTCTGCGGCAAGTCAAACCTCTGACACAGGTCTTCAAAGGGAAGCAGCTCATGGGTGGTATCGCTAAACAGCTGACGAAGGTGTGTTAGCCCCTTATCTGCCCACTGTCGGAAAACGTGTCCGCTATTGCCCTCCTTCAATAAGGGATGTCCGCGTAGCAGAAGCTGTCTTGAGACCCTATGGGGGAGATGCAGCAATTTTCTAGCGTCTCTCCATGCTACAACCGTATCTCTCAGAAGAGAGTTGTGTTTCAACGGCGCCGGTAATCGCGCGGGAGGTGTATGCAACAGTGCCGTGAGGGACCAGGGCATAGCCATATTCCCCTCCAGTTCTCCGTTTGAGAACATATCCGTGCCTCTATGCCAATCTATCGCATGACGCAGCAGACACGCAATATTGTACAAACGTATATCCGGAGCAGCCAGCCCTCCCTCCTGCCTAGCGAGGGTTAGTTTCCTGTACGCTATCCGTGGTCTCCCTCCTCGCCAGATAAAGGAAGTAAACGCCCTCTGCAACCTCTGTACATCAAGCCTCTTCAAGAGAATGGGCAGCGTCTGCATCGGATATAATAACTTTGAAAAACAAGACATTTTTAAAAGCTGGACACGCCCATTCAATGATAGTGGCAGGTGTTTCCACATGTTTAGTAATGCTATCAGTTTCTGAATAAGCGGTGTCAGATTAAGCGAGTAGAGCGAGGAGGGGCTCTTACTAAAGCGGAGTCCCAGATAAGTAATATAATCTGCGGCCACCCTGAAGGGGGCAGTGGACAGCCATTCCCTGTGTTTCACATCCGTCAGAAGCAACAGTTCACTTTTGTCCATGTTAATTTTTAGGCCTGAAAAGCTCTCAAAGGATGTCAAGGTCTGAAGCACGAGTGGGATGTCCCGACTAGGGTTGCCCGAAAAAAGCATAATGTCATCGGCAAACATGGCTGCCTTGAGAGCTGTCTTTCCAATCTGAATGCCCTCCATGCCCCCCTGCGCCAGCAGGATTCTAGACAAAGGCTCCAAAGCCAGATCAAATAGGAGGGGGGACAGCGGGCAGCCCTGCCTGGTGCCCCGTTCAAGCGCAATAATTCCTGATCGCCATCCCATTGCCCCCACCCGTGCTATCGGAGCCGCATACATCGCTTTGAGATAGTGTACAAACGGCCCTGTGAATCCCATACGCCTTAAGACCAGGAATAACCAGTGGAACTTCACCCTATCGAACGCTTTCTCCGCGTCCAGAGAAAGCAGTACGATATCTTTTTCCGGATGGCTCTTTGCATGTTCCAAAGCTACCATTACCTTCCTAACATTTGAGACCGCTGCACGGCCCCGCACAAACCCCACCTGGGCAGGGTGTATTAGAGTAGGCAGGATCTCACTAAGACGATTTGCCACAATCTTTGAGAATAATTTTGTATCCACATTTATCAAAGAGATGGGACGATAAGACCCTGGTTCTAGTGGATCTTTACCAGGTTTGGGGATCACTCTGATAAAAGTTTCCTGTCCCGTCGGAAAAAAAGAACCTCCCCCCCACACTGCTGCATACAGTGACCGAAGCGTTTCTCCTATATGAGGAGCCAGTCCCTTGTATATCTCGGCCGGTAGGCCGTCCGGGCCAGGACTTTTAGCATTAGGTAGGGACTTTATGGCTTGGAGTATCTCCTCCTGCGATATTGGGGCGTTGAGCATCTCCCTGTGTTCCTCAGTAATGCTTGGTAGGGGTATGGATCCCAAGTAGTTTTCGCTGCCCTCCGGAACAGGCGTGTCATCCCCATACAGCCGGCTATAGAACTGAGTAAAACATTCCAGGATACGCTCAGGGTCTTGCACTACTCGCCCCTCCTGGTCCTTCAGACCCGGTATCACTACAGGGGAAAACTGCTCTCTAACTAGGTTGGCTAACATTTTACCCGCTTTATTTCCAAATCTGTGAAACTTCATGCGGACATGGGCCTCTCTAATCAGTTCTGCCTTGTGCGACCAAAGATCAAACTCCTGTTTGTGCCTATGCCACGCCTCCCTGTTCGCACGAGAGGGGTTATCGCGCAGGATTTGGTGGGCTTGGCGCAAGGCCGTACTGGCCTCCAAAAAACGGGCAGCAGTTTGTTTTTTTTTAGCAGCGGAGTACGCAATTATTTTCCCCCGCAAATACGCCTTACCCGCCTCCCAGAACAGTGTGGCCTGAGAGCCATGCTGGGCGTTATAGCTCGCATATTCCGCCCACGCCGCCTGAAGCATGAGCGGAAATTCTTTGTCCGACAGCAAATGTGTCGGGCAGCGCCATACCGGTGTAACCGGACGGCGTGGTTTGAGGGTCAACTGCAAAGCCACAGGAGCATGGTCCGATATCATTAGGTCACCTATATCAGCGGTAGTAACTAATTCAAGCAAGGGCTGCGACACTAGGACATAGTCCAGCCGGGCCATGGACCCGTGTGCCATGGAAACAAAAGTAAACTCCCTGTCCAGGGGATGAAATATCCTCCACGGATCATGTAGATTACGCGCTATCGTAAAGGATTCCAACATTGAAGGTGCCACTGCTTGTCTCGAGGGTCGCCGGGCCTCTGTGGCCCTACGGTCCTCCCCCTCCACCATAACCGCGTTGAAGTCCCCTCCCATAAGCACCAAGGGTTGAGGGTCCCGAGAGGACCACTGGGTCAGTCTCTGAAAAAACTCAGCATTGGGGGCGTTAGGGGCGTATATACTAAACACTGAGAACACTTTGTCCCCTACTTCTATATCCGCTCTTACCCCCCTACCCCCCTCCAATACATGAGAGGATAAGACCTTGCATTGTATCGTATTCCTGATGAGGATGAGCGCACCTGCTTTTCTTCCGTTGGAAGGGGCACCAATAACCGCGCCCACCCACAGTTTTTTCATCCGCGGGAAATCCGGTTCTAACAGGTGAGTCTCCTGCAAAAGAGCTATATCCGCTTTTAATCTATTAAGGTGTCGGAGGACCTGAAACCGTTTTTGTGGTGTGCGCAGGCCCTTCACATTCCACGACACTACCTTTAAGGTGGACACCATCTCAATGCATCTGGGGATAGCAAGCATTTGGACACCCAGAGGGAGTCCCGCTCAATTATAGATTTGCGTTCCACCACCAACCGGGGACGGCCACATCCCCCGCCAGCCCTGGAACCCACTGGGCATTCGTGCCCCGGACAAGCTGCGCAAATGATACATTTACTTAAAGATCGTTGGTTATGCTGGTAAACAGTACTAAACAAAACTCTAATACACACATAGAAACACACAGGAAAAACCTGAAAAAATACCAGAATACTGGAATTAAGTGACTTCCCTTGAGTCCACATGAGGTATGGTAGGTGTCTTATGGAGACCCACCCGCCGGAGGGTATAGTAAGTCAGAATCCCACCCCAGCTGCATCCAACCCCATCAGCAACTATTCTATCTTCTCAAAGCAACTGAAATTCCCCGGATAAAGTCATGAGGAGCAAGAAAGGACATACCTAGGGGGCACATTGTATTCTACACATATTTGTAAAACTCAGTACCACACAGAAGGCAGTCCAGAGCTGGGAGCTACGAACCAGAATCCCATCACGGTCAGACTGATGCCATGTCCGTCCCTTCCACAATAGATTCCTCCAGTGCAGCGATAAACTCAGACGCCTCCGCCGGGTCCCGAAATACACGTTGTTCTCCGTCTGGTGATTGGAACCGGAGCACCGCTGGGTAAGCAAGCTGGAAACGGATTTTCTTGTTATACAACCAGGTGCAGCTTTTACTAAAAGACCTCCTTTGTCGCGACACTTCAGCCGAATAATCTGCGAAAAGGAGAAGAGTGTGCCCCTCATAGACAAAGCGTGGTCGTTGGCGGTATGCTCTCATGACAGCCATTTTATCCATATAGTCTAGGTATTTAACAATCACCGGCCGTGGAGATTTGCGGTTTGGTTGCGGTGGGCCCAGGCGATGGGCCCTCTCAACCTTGCAGATATCTGGAAGGCCTAGTTCTCCTGGAATTACTTGGGCGCAGATCTCGTGCAACTGAGATGGTTTATACGTTTCCGGGATACCCAGGATGCGAACATTATTGCGCCTGGATCTATTTTCGTAATCATCCATTTTATCTTTGAGTTCTTTCACTTCACGTTGGAGAGCCGGGACTTGGTCTATTTGGCCCTGTGACGCGTCCTCAAGCGCCGATATCCTTGTTTCCGCTTCTGCGATACGCTTTTCTTGTGCTCCTAGTTCGTGGCGCAAAGTTTTAATTCCCTTGGCTACCGCCGTTTCCACCGCTTTCTGTATCATGGGCTGCAGCAGTTTAGCCACTGCCATGGCTAGTTGCGCCTGACTTGGATCCTCTTGGTCGCCCCCTGAGAGGGATGCCTCCTCTAGCGAGTCCACCCGAGGCAATTTAGTTTTCAGTTTGCAGGGAGTGGCAGGGCCTGACCGGGTCCCTGCCCGATGGCGTTGTTTGGGCGACCCTAAGAATTTATCCATGACAGCCTATGTTGTACAATGTGACAGTCCTCTCACCCTCAGGCTGTATGATCTCCTGTAAAGCTACAGACGTGTGAGGGCACTTGTTTGGACTGCAGCCCACGTCCCTTGACTCTGGCCCTTGTGTAGGATGGTCACTCTGCGTCAGCCGATATGCGGTCTCCCAATACAGTCTGCGCTACATGTGCCAGCTCAATACTGTCAGCCTCTGCTAGCTAGAAGGGGTCCAGCTGTGGATTGTTCACCAGGTACGAAGGGGGGGCCTGCTTGTATATTGTATTGGCCGTCCCTGTGATTGTAGGTGCACTAGGCCCAATCCCCGGCCTCAATTTCCGAAGGGGGCGTGGCTACGAACAGAGCGCTTCTGCGGCCAACTTTCCCCGTTGCCACTCACCAACGTGATTCTTCTGGTGGCCTTCCAGTCGTGCCCAGTACCAGGTAGGTGTTGGGGTCCCGTCCGCAGCCGCAGCTGATACGGCGTGTCCGTCTCTGAAGCGGCCGCCGATTTGGCGCGAAAACCGCGGAGGAGCCGTTGAGCGTTGAAAACAGCTGGTCAGCCAGCGGGTCTCTGCTGCAGGTCTCCCCTGATGTGCGCGGGGTCTGGAGCACAGATGGGGTGTGTGTGAGGTATTTATGCCGATTAATAGTCCTCCGGCGGCGGGAGCTCTCCTCTCACGCTACCCTGTCATGTGGTGCCGGAACCGGAAGTCCCCATATCATGTTTTAGCGATTTGAGGTCAACCCTATGTGTGTTGAAGGCTCTGACCCATATGGCGATTTGCATGTACTTTTATGCTTTTTTTGATATATATGTAATAAATTGAACCTTTTTAGATATTGGTATGTCTTCAGTGCCTTGAAAGTCCCAATGGTGATGGAAGTTTAATCTTCCACTACCAACCCTTGTCCTTTCCATAGTATTTTGGGGACGTGGCACATGACACAGTAAATATACCTTTTACCCCTTTCCCCCTTTCACTTAATATTTTTCCTATTATATTTAATCAATCACCCCAGTGGAAAAAAAAAATTTCCTGGATATTTTTCTCAATTCTCACATTCTCAAAAATCGCATTAAATTTTCCCATATTATTAACTCAGAGTTCATAACCATTACCATTATGTCACCTCATTATCTCCATTGGATCTTGTATATCATTCCTGTTCAAATTTCTCTATTGAATTCTGCATTCTAGCGATCTAATTTTGCATTGATTTTACATGTGACATAAGGTCTAATGTTGTTGGTGCATGTGGAGATTTCCACTTAAGACATTTTGCTGCAGTCAACACATACAGACCAATCTTTCCTGCTGTCTTCATAAGGCCTAAAGGAATAAAGGCCCAGCAGATCTTTTTACATGATCAAAAAAAATGAAATAAAGAACCTTTATGACTTTTACAATTGCATCAATATGGAGACAGATTAGAATCAATCGAATCGAATCAATCAAATGCAATACCTTGTAGAAAAAACATATTTTTGGTTACACTTCTGCCAGATCTACATTGTGAGCTTCATCAGGACTAGCAACCACTTATTAAGAATCACTTCCCCTGGAACAATCCATTCCATTTCTAACTTTGACCAACTACTATGTGGATGTTGAGTGGACCACGCAGAGATAGCTCGAAGCTGGAGTGCATTATAGTATTTCTCCAGATCAGATACTGATAATCCCCCCTGTGATTCATAAGAGTATTTTAGGCATCCGATGGCGCTTATTTTGCCACATAAAGTCCTGCAATTATGCTTGCCATTTCTGAAATTCTTTCCCAGAAATAGGAATTTAAAGTGTTTCAAATAAACAAAGACAATTTAGCAAGATTGACATCTTTACAATTGATATTGGGCCAAATAAAGAGATTTGGGGATCTTAGCTTGCAAAATGATCTTTGTATCTCTTATGTAAGAGGCAAAAAATTGGCATTAAGTAGGTTATTATATGTAGGGGAAAGTTGTATGCTCTAATACTTAACCCTCCTAGTGCTTCCAACTGCTCCATCTCGTCCAGCGATTTCCTGTCAGTATTGCAGTGGACAAGATGGAGCCAGCAGGCGAATATCAGAGCCCGGGAAGCACATACTCACTGTTCTGTCCCGGTGGCTGCAATCTTCTCAGCTGGCTTCTTCACTAAAGCTGTAGAGAAGGCAGAGATAGATACTAGTTTATTTATCTCTCTCTTCTTTTCATTGCTTATATCAGCAGGGATCTGGGTCTGCTGATATAAACAATACAGTTCAGATAGGGATCTGGCTGTGGGATCTGACAGCTCCTCCAGCTCCCCAGCTAATCTGCATTCAGACCATAAGTCACAGGCAGTTTACTATGGAAAATAAATGTGTGTAAAAGTGTGTATTTTTACTTTGCAATGTAAATAAGGTGATCTAGTTGTGTACAAGGAAATTAGATTGTTTGATTAAAAGGAACACAGTTTCCCGTATTTTCCAAGTTCACCTTAGAATATGACATATATATTTGCTTATGACACTTCCAGTTACAGTTATTAAAGATAGACTACGTAAGGTCAAATAAATGAACTGTGTGTCACAATTACTCATTGCCTGGTTAACGTCCTGATCCTCTTCCTTTTAAACTTTCTGGATTATTGACCCAAAATGAGTATACAGCAAAGATGTTGAAGAAATTGCCATAACTCTTTTTATAATTTTTTAGCAATAGTTTAAACTTTACAATCATACATTTAAAACTTTCCTCTATATATTTGTATAAACTGAGATGTTTGAAGATGTTTGTATAAACTGAGATGTTGGAAATAGTGTTGAGCAGCATATGGTATATTCGAGTTTGCTTAATTTCGTGAATATATTAAGGAACATTTGAAATTTGTAAAAGTTAATTTTGATTGTATTCTATTGCCTTTCATCACGTATGGCTGTTCACAACTATTCACAAAATTTGGGATCCAGCTCTACAGCCTCTCTTCTTCATTCTGTGATCTTAGCCAGTATGAGCACTGTGCCTATTGCGTGTATCCATTTGCAATGCGCACAAATATGAGCAATTTATGTCAGTAAACAACGTTGAAGCATAATATGATGAATATCCACCATTGCAAATATCCGAGAGCACATTGGCAAAATATTGCCAATTCTCAAATGTCGGATATTTGTCGAATATTTCCGAATTTCGAATATTCGCACTCAACACTAGTTGGAAAAATGAAAGCATTAACCCCAAAAATGTTTTGTCAATCTCTGGTGGTATTCCTGAGTGTTCCTCATGGTAGATTTTAATTACCCAAAGTGGTAACCCACAATCAGAATTGCTTACCTGTTCCATGTCCTGGATTCATGTCTCCGGCATCAATGATGGCACCAGGGACATAGGGGGGTTCCTGCTCCATTTTGACTTTATTGAAATACAAGCATATACTTCCCAAGTCCTCAAATCCTAGGGAGGGATGCACTGCAGGTGGGGAACTTAAACAGATTACATTGTTTATTTGTGAGTTGCTAACAACTGCTATAACCATTTTATGGTTTATATGTTGCATTTTGAATTGTATGACTGAATACAGTAACACCCAGTCTTCACTGGATCAAGCATGCTACAAATGCAAGCTCTTGAAAAATATACTATTTGAATGCACTGACCAAGCTTTCCATTCCATTCCATTTCCATTGTTCCGTGTATTCAGGGCTTTGCAACCCGAAGCCAATGGGCAAAGAAATCCTCAACTCAACAAACTGAGAACAGGTATAGGAATTAGAGGATTTGGACATTGCTGCTGAGGTCCCCTCCACCAAGAAAACACAAATTCAGGGACTGCCAGACTCTATTACATTTCAAATGTCCTTTTTGTATCTTTTAACCTTTTGGTATACTAGTAAAGAATCTAAAAAAATAAATGCTTAGCACATTGCTAAAAAAAATTCTTCAAAAGTCACAGACATTATTGTCTATTTCAGTCCGCCAAATACTTCAAAACTGTTTTAAAGGTTTTACTATACATGCTAGTCAACCACAAGTGTTTCAGACTGCTTAAAGAGCCTTTTGAAGCAGCACCATGTAAACATACCATTAGATGTTACACAAACAGTGAAACTTTGAAGCATAATACTTCTACTAAGGTGGAGAATGTTAATAATTGATTAGGGGGAGGGTTGAGGGTCAGGTCTAGGCTATCTGGCATAACAACAAAGCTGTTTCCTGCCATATGTGCAAAGGTGAGAACAAGTGAAGTGATTTGACAAATATCCAACTATTGGACTGCACTATTAGAGAGGAGGTTGAGGACAATTCCTTCGTTGTTACAGCTGATGTATCAACAAGTCTTGACATGCTTAAAGAATATGTCATCACCTTAAAATTTTAGTTGAATATACAATGATTAACCATACAGTTACTGAATGTATTGCATATAAGTAATGGAAGAATATGCTTTTTTCCTCTGGGAATATGCTCAATTGAAGTGATACTATAACATGCAACTTGTGTAGTGAAATCACAAGCAGTCTTTATGTTAGCTTAAATCCATAAGTCCACGTTTATTAAGTTTGATCCCCAAAGGAGTAGTCTGTTCATTCAGCAAACTTACTTAGCAAAGTAAATGTTCATTGAGTTTTGTGTTCATATTATTAAAGACAAAAAGAGTATCCTGATTCTTTTTTATCTTTTAAAATCATTGCACATACTTATGTATTCAATGTAAACAATAGCTTAAGCTGGGCATAGACAGGTCATTTTGCTGCCAGTTTCTTGGCACACCGGCCAGTTCTCGACACTAGCGGGCCATGTGTGATGACGTCATCATGCAGGGCCACTAGTGCAGAGAATTGACCGGTCACCCTTTGTGTGCCGGCCAGTACTTTACGATCTTTCTGGCAAGCGATCAATTATGATCACATCTATGGGTCTGATTGTGTGTGACCGCCCGCAATCCAAAACGTCTCTGTGTTATTCCTTTTACTACTTCTGGTTTTGACAAAGGCCCAGTTTGGATAGCCTCATGTTTCAAGGGCTCCTTTGAGATGTTTGAGCTCCTTTGTCTTAGCCTCTGTGTTGGTGGGGATCTTCTCTGCTATGGTGGAGGGTTCTGATCTGAACTCCCAGCTTGTGATCAAGAGGTTGGTTTCCAGCCTTCCACCCTCTCAGGCTACTACCAAACAGTCTAAGAAGGCTAATGTATTGTGCTGCATGTCTTCCTGTGTAAAGCTTATGTTCGGGTCTACTGTGTTGATGTGTTCAGTAAAAACTCTTGCATGTTTATTTGAACCCAGGTGTCATCCACATATCTGAACCAATGACTAGGTGTGATACCCCTAAAAGTATTCAGAGCTTTCTTTTAGACTTCTTCCATGTACAAGTTCACCACAATAGGTGAAACTGGGGATTCCATGGCGCAGCCATGTTTTTGCCTGTAAAAATTATCCTTATACTTGAAATATGTGGTGCTCAGGCATAGGTCCAATATGGAACACACTTGTTCTGGGTTAAGTTCTGTCCCACTGCCCAGGGTGTTGTTTTGTAGTAGTCGTTTCCTCACCACTTCCACTGCCTCTGTGTTAGGTATGCAAGTGAAGAGGGATGTAATATGACTTTGACCTTGAATTTTGTTGGCGAAATATTGGGAATTCTAGATATGATTTTGTGTATGCCCAACCAAAGGAGTTAAAATGCTAGCTAGGTGTTTTGCCACATTGTAAGTCACAGAGTTAATGCTGCTGAAAATAGGCCTGAGAGGGGTTCCTTCCTTGTATATCTTAGGAAGTCCATACATACATACATGGTGGTGCTTCACCAGGGTAGAGATGATGGTATGTGGAACGATCAATAGACTTTTAGAATAGAATTTTGGCTAGGTAAGGGGCCTGTCTGTCTCTCTTTTTTTTAATCTTTTTTGTGCCTCCAGGTTAACTGCTCCTCTTATGCTGTTTCCAGAATGATATGTTATGACAGAGAACTTGTTCTGTAGCCTTTTCTTGCCTTACATGTGCTGTGATAGCTGTGCCTGCCTTGTGAACGCCCCAAATCTTCTCCAGATAGCAGTAGGTAACTGCATGGTCAGACTCTGTTTCAACAGGGTTATGTTTTCATGCATCAATTGCAAAATGAGTTTGTCGTACACGCTCATTCTTAGTAGTTGTTTTTGTGCCCTTTGTAGGATCCTTATGACCCTTCAGTGGAGTCCAGGCATGCATGCATGGAAACAGCCACTGTTGTAGACATCTAATGTTGAAGCGAAGGTGGTTTCTATAGTCTTCTATTTTCTCATAATTCCGTACAATTCACCAAAATTAGTTTGTTTAATTTTCATTTTATACAGGTCATCTGTAAATGAGTTTAAATCAACTAGACTTGCTGTGTTTATTTCTTGGATTCTATCTATTGTCTGCCACATACAATGCAATTTTAACACCTCTCACAACTGGGCGGGTTAATAACACCTCACAGCTTCGGTCATGTTAATCTAGTAACACCTATCTCAATGAGGCGCATTGACAGCCCAAAAACCTTACAGATCTAGAGGTGTAGAGGAGTGGGCCAAAATCCATGTTGCAGTGTGTGCAAACCTGGTTAAGAACTACAAGAAACCAAACTTATACCCTCCCCCTTCTGGGCCATGATATGGCTACCCCTAAGGTCTGTCCCAAAAGAGCTAAAGATCCATCCACTGATCGGAGCCTCTTTCTGTGTCCTCCACCATGTTTCTGAGTCCTCTTCTCTTACTTCGTTCCCAGACCCGTTGACCCTCATTGGCAGGAATCCAGCTTTTCAGCCTGGTACCACACCTATGTTTCATCAAGTATGGAAAGACCCATTCTCAACTGCTTACAAGGGATCAATGGGCAAATTGACCGGGGATGATCAAATACCCTGGTGGATCTATATTCAGCTGCGCCATTGGCTCACCAGTCTGGATGACCTAGCTCCTTATGTGAGACCCTTAAACTCCTTTGAATATTTTTGTTAGGGTGGCGAACCCTCTAGACCCATTTCTGAACACAGTATTGGGACCAGATAAACATCTGAAAAGTGCCCAACTAAAGAGGAGATGTAAAGAAGTTTTAGGCATTTCATTGACGTTGGATGCATGGCCCAACATCTGTCTGTCGGCTCACAAGAGCTCACTGAGCTGCAGACAGCACAAGACTAACTACAAATAGTCTGATTGGTATAGAACTCTGGTTATATTGCAAAAAATCAACCACATGATTCCCTCTCAGTGTTGGTGCGGGGGTTCAGACTTGGGCACCCTATTACACATTCTTTGGGAGTGTCCTCGGAAGGTCCATACCCTGATGGTGAAGATTACAGGTCTAGATATTCCCCTTACTCCTGTACTATTCCTCCTCCATAGAGTCTCCATAGTGCCCTCCATAGAGTCTATGGTGCGCTTTTGGTACAGAAATCTGGACCTCAGCAGTGCGCTAGGGAGGTTAAGCATAGACTGAAACAATACAATAAGATGTGGTATAACTGGAATGTATTCATCTTCTGTCTCTCTTCTACCCAAGGTATCATAGAGTTCCTGTTTGGTATGCTTGGTACAGTGTATTCCCTCCCCCCTTATTTGTTTTCTCTTTTTTTCTTTATCACCCTCTCCCCAGTTTATTATTTTGTGCAGATGCATGTCTAAAATACTTTTTGATTTTAGTTTTTTGCTTATTAAGTCTAGTACTCTATGATATAATATATGGTGACCCTAATGCATCTAAAATGCTTGACTGTTCCATCTTTGTGATTTGTATGCTGTACTGTTTTGTCTTTTACTGGATTTTCCCTGGCTGTACTTGATATCTTTTTTGTTCTATAAAACCTAATAAAAAATCATATTTGAAAATAAAAGAACTACAGGAAACCTTTGACCTCTGTAATTGCAAAAAGGGCTTCTGGACCAAATATTAACATAAATTTTCTTAGGGGCTCAAATACTCCTGTGCAGCAGTGCAATACTTTACAAATCATTTGTGATTTCCTGAATTTGTTCTTTAAATGCTGTCTCTCACAGTGGGAATGCACCTGCAATGTTAATTTCTGACCCCTCCTTGATTTCTAAGTGGGAGAACTTGCAAAATCACAGCTGTGTTCAGTATGGGGATTTTATCAGTTAAAAAAATCTCTTAAGCTGGGCATACACGTTTTGATTTTCTGTTCAACTTTAGTGCGATCCTTTAACAAAATTGATCATGCGATCCAATTGGATAAAAATTGATGCATGCCAAAAGTGTCCAATCGATTTTGCCAAAAATTGGATAGAAAAACGATCGTGCACGGATCCGTTCTGATTGAAAATTTTATTAAAAAGCAAAGGAATCGAGTGCTGTTAGTTGTCTCATGCGATTGTTTTAAGCGATCAATCGATGAATCTTGTGGAAATTACCTTTGTTTGTGTGCTGTTGGTCACTGGCCAGTTCTTCAGCTAACACCACTCCAAACCCATAAATGTGTGCGTGCAAAGACATATTGAGACTTTCAGGATAGAATCGCCCCGAAATTGAATGCATGGTATGTTGCAGTTTGCAATCGATTTCGCAAATAAAATCGATTCCGGAATCCGGTTAAAAATCGAATGCAGGAAAATCGAGACGTGTATGCCCAGCTTTAATCATAAGCTTTGAATTTATTATTTAATAATTGTCAAAAAGAATGAGGTAAAACATGAATGGGTATAACTTATTTTTTTCATACAGTGTTAAACTATAAAACAAACATACTTTGTCCCTTAATATTAAAAAATACCAAATTTTAAAACTTTTCCTGTAGAACCACAGATATATTCAGTATGCAATTGATTTAATTTCTAATTAAATTACATTATAAGCAAGTAAATTAAAAGGTATATACATGCCAATTTAATTCCTCAGGCATTAATCCAGATGTCAAAAACTCCTGTGCTTAGAGCACTTAAGAACTCTTAATACAATGAAAGCCCTGGGAAGCAATTGCTTAAATAAAGTAATTTTTTAAGCAAGCAATCTTAAACTGCTAAACAGCCAGTCATATAAGCTTAAAATATATAACAACCAATGGAGAGAGATGCTCCAAATTCTTGAACTAATAATAACTAGTTCTCCATATCCATGACCGTACTTGAGCTTCAGTGAAACCTCATGTATCACACAGTTATACAGTACTTACAGTATATATGTGAATTCATGTATAAAAATGAAATAATAATATTAGTAGCTATGAGGAACATCTTAGTACTGCCATTTTTTACTTTACATGAGGCAGCAACGGCAGCACAGAAACTAGCTCAGGCATGTTCTAAAATGATCAGATTACTGAAGCAAATAAAGTAGATTGATGCATGCTTGAGTCAAAATACAATGTAATTAAAAGGTTGCCTTTGCTTTTGCTTTCTGCGTGCATATTAAGGCTCCATTGTCAAATCTGGCTAAAGTGAAAGCAAATTTTACTTGAAAAGAAAAAAAGTTGTTGCAGCTAAATTATCACTTTTTTAAAAACTTTATCAGCTAAGAATCTCTTCATTTTTGGAGCAAAGAGTTGATTGAGTGGCCACGAAATATGTATTAGTTATGTGAATAACAAAAAGCATTGAATGGGCAGGTGATCTGCATAGCTTTCTCACATACAGGTGATTTGAGAAAAATTTTATTATCATTCAAAAGTTCCTGTATTTTCCTAATTCAACTTCAACTGCGAAACTAATATATGAATTTGACTGATTACATGCAAAGCTAGATATTTTAAGCCTTAAGTTGTTATAATTTTGATGATTATGGCTTACAGCTCCTGAAAAAATGTAAATCTAAAAAAACTATAATATTGTGATAAGGTTCAATATGCTACGCTCAAAGTGTCAGACTCTAATCAGGATATTTGTCCAAAATCCCTGCAAACGGTTCCCAAGACTTAAATGGTCTCTCATAATCACGTGAAAGACTGCTGACTAGTCAGTTTGCAGAAAACCATCATTGACACCCTCCATAAGGAGGGAAAGCCTCAAAAGGCCACTGCATGCAAGTGCTGTATGAAAGCACATTTATAGAAAGTTATGTGGAAGGAAAAAGTGTTAAAGAAAAAGGTCACAAAGGAGTGGATGGAGGCTGCAGTTAGTACATCAAGAGCCACCACACACAGATAAATCCTGGACATGGGATTCAAATGTCATATTCCTCTTGTCACTCCTGAACAACGTCAGAAGTGTCTTACCTGGGCTTAATAAAAAAGAACTGGTCTTTTGCTCTTCTCTTCTTCTTGCTCTTCTTCTTCTCCTCTTTTCTGATGAGAGTAATTGTGCATCTCATTTTTGTGGAGCACTTCATTTTCTAGCAGGATTTGGCATCTGCCAACAGTGCCAAAAGTACCAATACCTGGTTCATTGACCATGGGATCACATGCTTGATTGAACTTGCCTGGCCTAAACCCCATAGAGAATCTTTGTGGCATTTCCAAGAGAAAGATGAAATACTTGAGCGCGAACATTGCAGAAGTGCTGAAGGCCGCTATTCAAGAATTCTCGTCTTCCATAAGACCTTACCAGTGCCACAGGCTGATAGCATTTATGTCATGCAACATTGAGGCAGTAATTGATGCAAAAGGGACCCAAACTAAGTACTGAGAATATATGCATGATTATATTTTTCAAAGGTCGGAAATTTTTCAAATTAGACTTCACCCATTGTTACCATAAGAACAACTTAAGAAATGGTGATGTGTGGGGATAGGTGGAGGCACCCTTCTACACCAAAACATAGCAGTGAGCACATAAATCATAAAAAAGAAAAAGTGTAAAAGAAAAAGGTGCACAAGTAGCAGGGATGACCTGCCTGGAATCTGGAGAGGATTGTCAGGAAAAGGCAATTCAAAAGTGTTTCGCTTTCACAAAGGAGTAGATCGAGGCTGCAGTGCATCAATACCTACCACCCACAGATGGATCCTGGACATAGGCTTTAAAAGTCATATTCCTCTTGTCACTCCTGAACAAGAAACAACGTCAGAAATGTCTTACCTGGGCTAAAGGCAAAATAACTGGTCTGTTTCTCAGCGGTCCAAAGTCTTTTTTCTGATGAGAGTTTTTTTGCATCTTATTTTTTAAACCAAGGACCCAGAGTCTGGAAGAAGAATGGAGAGGCACACAATTCAAGATGCTTCAAGTCCATTGTGAAGTTTTCACAGTCTATGTTGATTTTGGGAGCCATGTCATGACTACTTGGAAATTGTGGAGCACTTCACAGGGGAGTTTTATGGAGATGCTGACTTAATTTTCAGTCGGACATTTTTCAAAAGAGTCTTCACCCATTTTTACCAGAAGATCAACTTAAGAAATGGTGATGTGTGGGGATAGGTGGAGGCTCTATCCCCATGCACACCTCTACACCAAAACATAGCAGTGAGCACATAAATTATAAAAAATAAAAGGTAGAAGGGTCTTCCTACTGATAAAAATATAATTAAGCAGTGATGACAGAACAGGTTGTGGGTCTTTTTCACTTGGCTGTCAACCTTGAAAGTTACATACAAATTAAATAAGTAAAAACCCATTCTCAATATAGGGATTTATGTATTAGCAACTTTAGGTAGTGTTTTTCTAGTCATATAGGTCTCAGTTCATAAAAGCTCAAGGATCCTTAAACACTTTGGAGGCTATAATATGCTATAATTAGTGATGGCCGAACTCTCCGCAAGGCGGATAATTCGGCTGCGAACATGGATGTTCTCACTCCTAGCCGGCGAGCAGTACGGCCCCATTCGCCGACGAGAAGGAGCTCACTATTCTTCCTCCAGCAGGATCAGGAGCAGTAAGATCCCGCCGGAGGAAGAATCTTTTCACTAGAAGCCTGGCTAGAGAAGCTGGTCTTCTAGTGAAAAGCTGGCTCCAAAAACCGGAAGTGACGCCAGGTACCAGATGTCACATAGAACTAAATTTAATTCTCTGGACAACTGGAAGCCAGTGTAGAGATATGCAGAGAGGAGCAGCAGATGAGGAGCAGTTAGAGGAGTAAATGAGTCTAGCAGCACCATTCATGATGAAATAAAGAGGTGATAATCTAGTCAGCCTTGTCACATTTATGAGACTTGTTCTTCATTTCTAATAAGTGTCAAGAAAATAAGGATGCAAATTGCAACTGTTAAGTTTGATTGGCTCAGTTGCAGTCTGCATGTAAATTACATGCTAATGTCGAATGCATTACATTTTATTGATGTTCATCTCTATTCCTGATGTTCGTTACAATTAAACAATTGTGTTGAGACATTGTTACTGATAAAATGTTTTGGACTAATCTAAAGGTATATTGACAAAACATAGTAAATGGTCGGTTCCCTCCTACCTACTAAATGTGCCACATCCCAAATCAATAAACAGAAACAAACACCA
>CM070036.1:84349198-84368518 GCA_036250615.1 Ptychadena robeensis | reverse complement strand
ATTGTTTCTGTTCAACATCACACTCGATACATCTTCCCCTGTCACTCACATATCTCACTTTCCCCTTTTTTCTTACACAGTAGTATTCACACACTAACACAGCAACACATTACTTTTACACTGCATCACCACACACCAGCAGATCACCGAGGTAGGGAGCTTTCACTGGATTTAATATTTTATTTTAATTTTAATTTTAATTTTATCTATTTCGATTTGTTTTGGCTTTATATACACTCCATAGTCCTTAACACATTAGGCCTTGTCTTGGGTGAGTTAGGTAGGAAGGTTCCCATTGCTGCCGGGGTGATTAAACTGCCACACCTCTCCTTTACCATCTCCCCCACAGATGCTTTGGATTGTGTGCCTGGCCGCCCACTCATGTCCCCCGCTATCTCGTTGCTGGTGGCTCCCCCTGTGGCCTGCATGCTCTCGGGGGGTCATCTGGAGCTGTCTAGGTGGGGTCCCACTGGGTCCACGGGGAGTTCCCCAACCGGCCCAAGCCTATCACATCCACAGGTCAATGCAGGTGTGTATCAAAAGATCTGGATTTTAATACTGATCATTGTATGAGCATAAATTGATTCGAAGTATTTGTTTTTGATGTTGCCAGCAAACGACAAGCACGGAAATCTCCTGAGGAAGCCAGAGTGCGAAACGCGTCGAGAAAGTGCCTTGTTTGCCATTTTGCAAAATCTTATTATTATTACTATTTTTAATTACTGTTCTATATACATTGATCAATTGGATGTGTGACATATACATTGTAATGCCCTTTATTGGCTTATGCCACGATATACAGTAAATATTTGGATGAAAATCATGTTTTAATAAACTGCCTTATGTTTGTAACTATGAAGTAAGTGTACCTGGTGCCTTAAAAGTCCCCTGGAGTGTTCTCTCTCCAGATTGGATGTGGGTGGCAGTGATGTGGTAGACATCTCTCCCTCACTTTCATTTTTTGGTGTTTGTTAATCTAAAGGTATAAATTACATGATTGTTTACTTTGTATGTGTTTTTACTCACTGAAGGCTATAAGCTACAAACATTAAAACGTTTAAAATGTTTAGGGGGGTATTTTGAAAAAGAGTAAAGTGGGAGATAATCAGAAACAACAATCACAGAAACATCCTCTCGGATGTTCGGAATATATCAGAAACAGATTCAAATAAATCAACAGATTATGATAGCTACAGTGGTAAAACAGGATATAAATCCTTAGAATGAAAGAACCAGTCAAGTGATATTGGAAATGTATCAACTACACTTGGGACAACCTCAGTGGATACTAATAAAGTGGAATTGGAAAAGGGCGGTAATTCTAGGCTAGGCTCTCCCAACATACATAGGAGTAACAACACTATACTGTAGAACAATTCCTATAGAAGAAACCGATAGGAGAACAGTCAATAAAAATTAACAGGAAGAAATGGTGGGTGGGGATACAACATAAATGTATCAAAACATAGATTTCCACTATAGAACTTGAAGTCCTATCATGAGGCTTGGGCGTTTGGCACTGAAGAGACACAGTTGCAAGAAAAAGTATGTGAACCCTTTGGGGTTACATGGAGTTTTGCATGAATTGGTCATAAATAGTGCTTTGATCTTCATCTAAGTCACACCAATAGAAAAACACAGTCTGCTTAAAATAATACTACACAAATATTTTGTGTGCAGGGTGGTAAAAGCATGTGAACTCTTAGCCTAATGACTTCTCCAAGAGCTGATTGGAGCCAGGAGTGAGCCAACCTTGAGTCCAATCAGTGTGATGATATTGAATGTGTTTCTGAAAGCTGTTCTGCCCTTTAAGCACACACACCAGTTTTGGGTTAACTGGTTTCAAGAAGTACTGTCTGATGTGAACTGATGATAGATCCAAATCAGCTATCAGTTATTTAATCCGATCGGGTCAATGTTATGGTCGATCGGTCGGCTGGCACGAAAAATCGGAATTCAAATTATCACCGATCGATAGGCCGACACTATTTTATTAACAGCAGATCGACCAAATTTTACGGACAGGCCCAAAGCGGTCACAACCAATTTTTCGGCCAAGTTTGAGAAATCGTGATCAGTCAGGTACATAATTCCGCATTCGGTTATTCTCCCGATTCTCCTGGTCGAATTTGTACGATAAATCGGAATGTGTATGGGGGCTTAAGTCAGACTGTCTACAAATGGACAAAGTTTAGCACAGTTGCTACTCTCCCTAGGCATGGTCGTCCTGTAAAGATGACTGCAAGAGCACATGCTTGAGGTAAAAAAGAATCCTAGAGGGTCAGATAAAAACTTACAGAAATCTCTGGCACATGCTTACATTTTTGTTGACACATCTACAATGGGGAAAAAAATAAACAAGAATGGAGTACATGGGAGGACACCACAGAGGATGCCATTGCTGGCCCAAAAAAAATATTGCCCCAAATTTAAAGTTTGCTAAAGAGCACCTGGATGTTCCACAGCACTACTGGCAAAATATTCTGTGGACAGATGAAACCAAAATTTTGTTTTTTGGAAAAAAACACACAACACTATGTGTGGAGGAAAACAAATAACAGCACACCAACATCAAAAAACCTCACCCATATTGTAAAACATGGTTTGGGGCTGCTTTGCTGCCTCAGGGCCTGGACTGATTGTTGTTATTGATGGATAAATGAATTCCAGAGTTTATCAAGACATTTTGCAGGAAAACGTTAGACCATCTGTCCACCAACTTAGGCTCCGCAGAGGATGGGTGATGCAACAGGACAATGACCCAAAGCATTCAACACATAAAATAAGCCTTCTGGAGTGGCCAATCAGAGTCATGACCTTGGCCAATCAGAGTAATTGAAATAGTGTGGCATGACCTTAAGAGAGCGATTCATACCAGACATCACACCACACCAGGCATCCCAAGAATATTGCTACACTGAAACAAATTTGTGAAGAGGAGTGGTCCAAAATTCCTCCAGATCGTTGTGCAGGTCTGATTTGCGACTACAGGAAACATTTGGTTGAGGTTATTGCTGAGGTTATTGCTGCAAAAGGAGGGTCAACCAGTTATTAAGTCCAAAGGTTCACATTCTTTTTTCACCCAGGTTATGTTCAATAAAAACATGAATGTTTGTGTAGTATTATTTTAAGCAGACTGTGTTTTTATTTTGGTGTGACTCTATGTAATTACAAAGGGTTCACATACTTTTTCTTGCAACTGTGTGTATATATATTTATATATTTATATATGTTAGAACTACAAGTGAAATGTAATTTTACATTCTTCAAGTCCCAAAACAGTTATTACAGGTATAGCCAAAATGAATTGATGTAAATGATCTTATGCATTGTTTTATTCAACGGATATGACGTTCTTATTAAATAGTGTTGAAATGACTGCAGGTCAGCAGGGGGAGCAGTGAATAGATACTGAAGATGGCTTTGAAAATGAAAGTGATAGAACAGACATACTCTCAAGAGAATTTGTTGTCAGGTATATCTTTATATGAAAAGATAACTCTGTTTCCCATGTCAAAATGCAGTGTTGCTGCTTTCAGCATAAGCACACAATTACTAGAGATTACAGAGAAGAACACATTATTACATTTATGAAACATACCTTTTTAATAAAAAAAACACACACAGTGTACTCTATGTATGTGAACAATAATTCACCAAAAAAAAATACTACTTTTGGAAAACAAGTGAGCCGGTTCACTTAAAAGAAAGAGTGTGTTAAGTTTTGAAAGTGAATGTTAGTAAGGTAATATTGTGAGTCTGTGTTAACATTAAACACCCAATCATGTTCTTCCAAAAAAGAAATTTTCCTTATGTCCTTCTGATATGATATTTTAGTTAAACATATTTTCACCTTACTTACCAATATTACCAAATTATTAAACTCTGTATTAGTAGTAGTATTTACAAGTGTGGCTAGATTTGACTAGAATACTAATATTGGTGACCCCGAGCCTCACCCAGGAACGCTTATCCATTGGTCTTCTCACAACAATGATGATGACAGGGAGGTTGTGGAGTGCCCTCACCATTCACCTGTGTGCAATGAAAGTATCATTCCTTGCACTGGGAGTGTGCTGTGGGAGAGGCAATGGGGGAGGGATATAGACTGGCAATGAATTACTAAACATTTACAATATAGTTGGTTTATATTTTCAATACTGAATTATACTACAAGAAATGATTGGGCCTCTAGAATAGTATTGAGCTTTAATATTCGAATTGCGAATCTATTAGATGAATATCAGCTATTCAAGAATTCGCAAATTTTGAGAACATAGCAGCAGATATTCGCAATGTTGAATATTAAAGATATTACACATTGGGAAGCTTCTGGCCATGCATTGCAAATAAATAATCGCAATGTGAAAATAAATACCACATTCATTTTGAAGATAATTACTTTTTTGCAATGCATGCCCTTACACTCAAATTTATTTATTTATTGAATATTAGCATAATTATTTGCCCATGCCGCTCATCACTTCACCAGTGGGGTTAAGGTTAAGAATGGTCTTAATATCGTAAGTAGATATAAGACTCATTAAGCAATTGTGATCTTTCTCTGTATATAAAGCATGTGAGCCACTTGGAGAACATTTTACCCATGTCAAATAAAAGTATTCAAATTATATTATAATATGTAATGATAAAATAAGAATTTGTTTTTTTCATACTGTTTCTTACCTTTCTATTTGCTATCTTATGAGCAACATTTTTACATAAAGGTTGCACATTTAGTTTAAAAGTAGCAGTTGTGAAAATCAGCAAGGAAAACAACTTTACTTTCTGAAGGTGGTTATACAGAGCTGTCATAGTCTGTCTGTTCATTGACAAAGTATTATTATTAATAGTATTATTTATTTATATAGCACCAACATATTAGGCAGTGCTGTACAATAAATTAGAGTTAAGACACAACACAAGATAACACACACAGATTCAATGTATGACACAGAGGGAGTAGAGTAGTCTAATGGGGCTAGGGAAAGAGTTCCAGAGAGTAGGAGCAGCCCTAGAGAAGTCTTGAAGCCAAGCATGTGATGATGTTATAAGTGGGAATGTCATTAGTAGATCAGTGGAGAAGCGGAGGGGGTAGTTAGGGATGTATTTATGTACCAGGTTGGAGATATAAGTGGGGCAGGAGGTGTGAAGTAATTTTAAAGCAAGGCATAGAACTGAAACAGTTTTGTGAAGAGGAGTGGTCCAAAATTCCTCAAGATCGTTGTGCAGGTCTGATCTGCAACTACAGGAAAAGTTTAGTTGTGGTAATGGCTGCCAAAGCAGGGTCAACCAGTTATTATTTCTAAATGTTTACATACTTTTTTCCACCCTGCACTGTGAATGTTTACATGTTATGTTCAATAAAAACATGAAAACATACAATGTTTGTGTTGTATTATTTTAAGCAGACTGTGTTTTTGTGTGACTTAGATGAAGATCAGAACACATTTTATGACCAATTCATGCAAAACTCCACGTTATCCCAAAGAGTTCACATACTTTTTCTTGCAACTGTAGATCCATTCACTATAATGGACATAAACCTAGTTTCTCGAAGATTACTATTTTAAACGTTGTTCGATAGATCCAAATCAGATAAAAAAGAAGAGGATGAGATCCTATAATTATTTAAAACGGGTTCCCTTGTAGAGTAAAAATATCCTTTGAGATACTTTAAATATGATTTGAAATGTGACTAACAATATGGCAGTTTACTGTACTGCTATAGTTGTTTTTTTAGACATATGTGCTATGCCCCTGTTTTAGAATAAGAAAGGGCTTAACTTGCCAAGTTACATATGGAAGCTGACATTGTTGAGGTAATTAGAATGTCAGATGCCACTTGAAGACTGACAGTTGCTGGTCCATCTGGTTGTAAGGTTAGACTTCAAGTGACCTATGTTTCTCTGACACTCTAGTTGAAGTGTCAGCCTGAAAGTATGAAAAACTGCATAAATCATTATTTTTATATATATATATACCATATTTTCCGGCATATAAAACGACCCCCAACTTTTGCAGTTAAAATATAGAGCTTGGGATATTCTTGCCATATAGTACTCTTCCAATGCACACACCCTTAGAAGTCCAAGCTTTGTTTTAAAATAGTAATTTACATTCCCAATTTGACTTCCCTATCTGCAACCTTTTATAGTTATTAATGTTTCCCTGCAGTTATCCATGGGACAGAAATTGTATGCGTTTAACAATAAAAACTGAAAGAATGTTGGCAATCTAAAAATGGCACTTTTACAGTTGTGTATAAATTATAAAGTGAAGTTTTTGTACAAATAATTGATGTGTTCTAGCTTTAATCTCAATCTCCCTGCAATACCAATTTCAACCACGATATCGCTAGTGAGCACTTACCGTCAGTAGTAGCCAGCTGCTTTCACACACATCGGGTAGGAGAAGGAGGGGGCTGAAGAGAATGCTGAAGACCTCTCCCTCTGGCTCCTGTCGGCGAGCGCGCAGTGCGTTGGACCACGGATCCAGGGAGAAGACCTACGGGCTCCCTTAGATGGCCGGCCTGGGACAGAAGTGCCCCCTACCCCCGATGGCGGCATTGGGCCTATAACCCATCTGGGTCTGTCCGGCGGAGATCAGAGCCCCAGCACCACAAACTCACGATCCGCATGGCTCTGGTGGCTCTAAACCAACGAAAAGGCTGCTGGAGAGCCAACACAAAACACATTTCCAGTTGAATACAATTTTTTATTATAAACAAAAACTAAATATAAATACATAATGTTTTGAAATCTTTAATACAAAATAAGTATTTTAGGGTTACAATAGTTTTTATTAAATTTCAAAGACAAGGGTTACAAATGATCACCGAAATGTCAAAAAGAAAAACAATAAAATTACATATGGTCACTGAATTGTCTGCAAAAAGGCCATAGTAAATACCAGGCCAACAAAATAAGTATTTAAGAGATGTTATCATTTACATAATTTTTTTTTCAAACATTATTATATTCAGGATGTCTACTAGACCCTTGTTTGGACATAGTTTTGGAAGTTACAGGCCCTACAACATAAAAAAAATTCAAAATTTTAGAGACAAGTTCCTATAATGATTATTATAAATAAATTGAGAGCTGTACTAAATACATTGTAAAAAGGGTGTAAGTAGCACCTAGGCTTTACCTACAATGTAGGGGTGGCCCAGGAATGGCCCACACCATCAGGCCTACAAAAATGTTTATTGAGAGGCACTGCTGCCCAGCAACTGTTCACATTTGTTTAAAACTAAACAAGTTGGTAAACATTTATTCCCCCTGCTTTATTTGATATACACAAACACATTTAAGATCATCATTTAACATTTAAGATCATCAAACACATTTAAATCACATGTAAGAAATATAGAAAATCTAAGCGCTAGATTGAACAATACAATGACTACTTTTGTTAGGGTGTGGCAAATATAGCAATGGTTCTCCCCTGTCTCCTCTTTCTAATTGCCCCTCCCCCCGTATTTTATGTATTATAGTAATAAGTAATAATAATAATAATTATTATTATTATTATTATTATGCTATGTTTGGTCACTATATAGATGAAGCATGTATCTTTTGATCTGAGGGGTCTCAGTCAATTTTCTTTTGAGTGGGTTGGGAATTGAGTTCTAGCTATGGCTCTGCTCACAATAGGTCACTTATTTGCTACATATATTGCTGGGTTTTTACAGTATAACTTCTGCTAGGTGTTTCTCATCCGGCTATATGCTCCCATTTACAACATGTCTTCTGTCATTTTCTAATCAGTGAGGTGCAAAGTTGTTGATATTGTAATAATTTACATGATTTAATGCAATAGTATTGTACAGTAAGGAATTTTCTATACGATGGAAATACAGTATGTCCTCATATTCAGTGGACCATAAAAATATATATAAAAATAAGGTTTTTCTTAAGGATTTTTGTGACAATGGGTGGCTAGGTGATTAATTGGTTATCATTCTGGCCATGCAGCATTGAGGCTGAAGTTTTGAACCTTGGCCTGGTAAATATCAGCAAGGAGTTTGTATGTTCTTCTCATGTCTGTGTGAAATTCTTCCAGGTACTTTGGTTTCTACCTCACTCCAAAGACCTACTGGTTTATTAATTAGCATATCCCCCAAAAATAGTTTTTGGGTTTTGTTAGTTACATATGTCTAAAGCCCCCCAATCTGCCCGCGAACAGTGGGACTTCTTTAAAAGTCCGATCCGCCCGTTCGCGGACGATCTGGATGAAGTGCTGCCATCGCTAACTGTGCCATATACATAAGATTGTGTTAGTTACATATAGCTGTGTTCATAAGTTTACATACCCTAGCAGAATTTATGATTTCTTAACCATTTTTCAAAACATGAACAACACAAAAACGTTTCTATTGCTTACTCTTTTTAAATCATAATCACAACACAAATAACCGTGATCAAAAAATTACATAGCCCAGTTCTTAATACCGTGTTTGTTCCCCGTAAGCGTCAATGGCAGCTATAAGTCTTTTGTGGCACAGTAAGGCCAAAATGATCAGCCCCCTATATGAAATTAGACAAAACTTTTCTCCATGAAAATTACCATTAAAAACAATTTTTATAATAAACACATTATAGAAAACAATGTCTCCTAAGTTTATTTAGTTAAACAACAAAGAGCAAAAATTAGACATCCAAAATTAGTGTACCCTTTCTGAGCCACAACCGATAACAATCTCTTAAAGTAGTTCTTTACTAGGTTGGCGGTGGTCTTCATGAGGGATTTGAGCCCAATCTTCCATTGCAATTTGTTCCAGCTGGTCCAAACTGCATGGCTTTCGAGCATAGACATTCACTTTGAGCAACCCCCACAGATTCGCAATAGAATTAAGGTCTGGTTTTGCTAAGCAATATGTTAGTGGTATATAAATACAAGCTAATAAAATAAAGAACAGGAACAAAAAAAAAAATTTTGGTCAAATGTTGTACAGTTGGTTGATGTTGTAAAGTTCCTTTCCACTTTTATTGTATTATAATAAGTAGCTTCTATGAATATTTTTTTTTTCTTAACAAACTGCACCTGAAATGACTAATGGTGCACATAATAATAAAAAAATTTATGTCACGTGTTAGGTAAACTATGTCAAATAAGGAGCACTGACCCACCTAACGTAGGTTAGGTTGAAAAAGGACTATTACAGTATAAGTATTAATTTGTGTCTAGCTGTAGTGATGCAGCTGTCTAAGTTTACAAGGTCACTTTTAGCACAATGTAAGCCCAAATTTTCAAAGACCTTTAGGTCAGGTTTCAAATATCTGCACATTCCTTGTTTAACTAAAGCAAGCCGTGAGACTAGGCACACTTTAAAGATGAATGTTCATCTCTTCTCACATTGAAAACTTCAAAGGACCAATTACTAGAGAGCTGACATGGTCTGTTTTGTGATACTTCCTGTTCTTCAAGCTACTCCTGTGCCCTCTTCATTGTTTCTTATTATATTATTAGATGGCCAGTTACATTTTGGCAAACAAAAAAACACAATCCCCATTTCTCCTCTCACCTACAGTTTGTACTTGTTAAAAGCAATTAGTGTTTTTACCAAAACGAAAGATTTGATTTAGAAATATTTAGGTTATATCCTATGACTACATAAATCTTGCATTATTAGATTATATCTTATTACATTTGAGAAGAATTGATACCACCTGTTTCTTTTAAGCAAATTAGAGCTAGTCAAAAGGAACACATTACTTCTGACACTACAAACGCATGCTTATATGTGAACTTTGTAACTTTATATATTATTTGGAAGAGTGCAGATACATTTTCTGATGCTGATTCTTTCTGAATTAGCATGGACACATAATACAAGCTCATGGAGAATATCAGAGGAAGGCTGATAGTCACATTTAGTTGCATGTTTAAAGATGATAGATGGACTGAAACATATTTGATTCAAGTTCCTTAATAAAATGTATTTGAACTGCATCAGTTCAAGTCACTCTGTACCCTATAGCTAATTCAAAACTGGTGTTATACATGGGATCTCAAGGCCTCAGGGTGCCCTTTGACATACATATGGTTTATATAGTGATACCAGAAGATATCCACTAAGTGATGCATGTATTTTACAACTACATGCAGTGTATGTTTTTTTTGTATTAGACAACAATTTTGTATTATGGCAAACAAACATAAATAATATTTTAGAAAATAGATAACAAATATCAAATATTCAAAAAGAACCCCTTGCTCTCTCTCTATATATAAAGAAAAACTAAGTAAAGGACACCGTGATTTAATAGCTTGTAGAACAACCATAAGCAGAAAAACCTTTAAATGATTTCTATATGAAATTATCAGTCACATATCTGTGGAAGAATGTTTGCCAACTGCTAACATTCTTGGCGGCTGCTTTAGTTACAGTAATTATTGTAGGCATTAGAGATGGTTGAATTTTCAAAAGAAATTTTTTTTTGTCAGTTTATTGCAAAGCCCCTGAGCCTAGTATCATCACAAAACTTGCTGGGGATATAAAGAAGGGGTCAGGGTACACTGCAAAAAATAAAGTAATGCTCTAACACTGGTCGTTTTTGCAGAGAACGAGTTCAAAGTCAAGTTGAAATTTCACATTTGACCATGTCTTGTAGGCATTTGTTTAACCTCCCTAGCGGTCATGACAAACCCGGTGCCTCAAAAGTTTTTTTGATAAAAAACTCTGGGTGAGCAGGGTTCGCATAAGCAACACATCCCTGGAAAGCAGCAGTGATAATCAGGAGGGACGCATGAGTCATAATCAGGAGTGATAACCAGTCATAGACTGATAGAGTCATAGACCTCCATGTTAATGGAGGGGCATCGTTCTTTCAGCACACTTCAATGACATGGACAGAGGCGGGGGAGGGCGGGACCCAATTTGAGCTATATTTATAGATGACCTCACATGTGTCTTTGGTATAAAGATGAGTTTATGATGGGCTCACTCACTACAAGGTTAAAGATATACTGTATTTATATGTACTTGCTCGACAATCCTACTGGATAGAACTTGCTCAACCTAAATTATCAAGGCTGCTTTGACATTTTGACATTTGGTTGAATTTGAAAAACAGATTTCAGTTTATAAACATTTCAAAATAGTAATCAATTTTACTGCTTTAGCCCCTTTTCACAGCTATTATGTTTACCAAATGGGGCAACATACATTACTACATAAACAGTTTGTACAAATTATGTAAAATAGGCTAGATGACATGGCAAATGTGACAAGCGTACCCTGTTATCACAGATCTATTTTAATGTGCGTTGGAAAACATATGTTACCACATATCCAACAAGAGAAAAAGTTGAACCATGGTTGGTATGGACACAACCAGGACATTGAGGTGGCTACTCCCCAGGGACTTGGCACTGAAGTCGCACAACATCCTGAGAGTATTAAAAGGACAATTTTATTAGGATCCAAAAAGGGATAAAAGCAAAATACAAATACATGTTCATGCATGGTCATGAGTACTTCATAGTTCAGTGATCGATTGCAGTCAGTCTACGCGTTTCACCCCTCAAGGGGGCTTCATCAGGACAGAGTCACAGTCATATATCATAACAGAAGCGATATTATATCAACAAGGGTCTAATGAAAAGAAAATTACTCTTAAATAAACAATAAACATGTTCATATAAGACAATATATGATCCCAATAAATATTTTAAGAGGATTACTCTCACTAAAAACATATCCATACATGTTATATAAAATCATAATTAGTTTGCACAAAGGTGAATCTCTACCTAAGTACTGAGTATAGTATGAACATGAAACATCACATAGTAATTATGAACCTCTATGTATCCACAATGGAATACAAAGAGGTAACGCACTCACGTCTGAAGTCAGCATATGGGCCGGTCAAGGATGGGTGGAAAATATCTGCATGTGTGGTACATCTTTTTAGAGGCAGGCCAACGGGTTCGATGCAGGTGGTCAGTCCGTGCGGTCGTACTTGTAGGGGTATGACCCAAAAAGGGGGGTTCAACCCCACCTAGATGTCAGATTGGAAAAGGTGTGATATAATACATAATTCGGGTGACCATAGGATACGGTCGCTATATCGGCTCCTATGTGTCCCAGGAACGTCTACCGATTATAGGGGGATGCCGTCCATCAGCCTCCCTAGAGATTAAGGTATCAGAAGATAAGTCAAACAAATCTAGGGCCCTTCACTGTCTGTGCAGGTGGGCTGATGGGGCTCCCAAACACATATCCAACAAGTTCACACTCTATCCAATAAGCTAGATCATGGGAAAAACATGAAAACTGCATGTATCATTGACATTAAAATAGTGTGAACAGCCAGCCTTAAAAATGGACATATGATTTTGCTTCTGATTGCAGAAAGTGATTCAGAGGACAGTCTACCTTAAGATGTTGTTAATAGCTTTACAAAACCATTGTTTTAAGCACAGTAGATTGAGATCAATAGTAGTTCACTCAAGAATGGTACATAAATGCCAAGACCTGATTTACAGGTATCCACTTGTTTTGGCATGAATTTTCATGTGATATATATGTGAATTTTTTAGACATGTTCAATGTGCATAAAACAGATAATACACTTTCAGTTTTGCCCCCATTATGCATGAGCTGAACTCAAAGATCTGAAACATTTTTTAAAAGACACATTACTCTCAAATATTTTAACAAATCTGTCTAAATCTGTGTTAGTGAGCCCTTCTCCTTTGTCGAGATAATCCATCCCACCTCACAGGTGTGGAATATCAAGGTGCAGATCAGACAGCATGACTATTTCACAGGTGTGTGTTAGACTGCCCACAATAAAAGGCCACACTGAAATGTGCAGTTTGAAATGTGGCACAATGCCACAGATGTCTCAACCTTTGAGGCAGTGTGCAATTGGCATGCTGACTTCAGGGATGATTGTCTACCAGAGTTGATGCCCATGAAATGAATGTTCATTTCTCTACCATAAGCCATGAACTAGCCTCACAACCACACCAGGACCTCCACATCCAGCATGTTCTGCACCTCCAAGATCTTTTGAGACCAGCCACCTGGACTGCTGCAGCAACAACTGGTTTGTATACCCAAAGGATTTCTGCACAAACTCTCAGAAACCATCTCAGGGAAGCTCATCTGCATGCTCGTCATCCTCATTGGGGTCTGGACCTGACTGCAGTTCATCGTCGTAACTGACTTGAGTGGGCAAATGCTCACATTTGATGGCGTTTTGCACGTTTGTCTTGCACAGAGAGGCATTCTGTGGATGGAAGACAGTGTGTGTGGCATGGTTTTGGTGAGCGGCTTTCTGGAATGGAGTTGGCACATGGTGGCTGTGGAATTATGGTATGGGCAGGCATATGTAATGCACAACAAACACAGGCGGAATGGACTTTTAAAATAGTTGGCCGGGAATTAGAATTGGAAAAACCGTCACTCACGTCACTTCCGATTTTCAGAGACGGTTTTTCACTCTTACTGCTCCTGATCCTGCCAGTGGAAGAATACTGAGCTCCTTCTCACCGGCGAATGGGGGGTCGAACACCTGTACTGATCGCCGGCTAGGAGGAGTGCGAACATGCATTGCAGACGGTTCATCCATCACTACTAGCATATTATGAGGATTTGCAATTTAAGAGAAACCACAAATACTGCATACTTTGCTATTTAATGTCAGCCGAATGACAGTTTCTATTAACCTGCAAACCCCCTAAACATGCTAATAGACATTAAACATACATGGACATTACATATACATACATGTACATTTCCATATTGGTTACATGTAATAATAACAATAATTATTACATGTAGCCAATATACACATGACATATATGTGTTACAGGAGTATTGGTGACTTATCAATGCCACTGCAATACATATAATAAATTACCAAAAAAACACAAAAATAAGAGTAAATAAATGTACATTTACATTTACACTTACATTTAATATGTCCATTCCAGCGCTGTAGTCCAATCCTGATATTCCAGGAAAAAAAATCCAATAGAATAATTCTTAACTAAAAAAAAAAACATGAAAAAAACCTAAATAAAAGAAATTATTTCCCTCCGATAATAGATTAAAAAAAAGCCACAAAGCGGCGTCCCCTTTATAAATCCAAACTTTGTGATGTTAAAGAAATTTTCCCACACTCACTGCGCTGGTCCGTGACGACATGGTTTGTTGGTAAACAATGTGAAGTCTCCAAAGGTCATGCTTTTTATTGTTAAATTGTGTGGGGTTTTTTTGGTTTGCATTGTCGGCTTTATTGTGAAGGAGTGATAAGGGGTGTGTAAGGGTTTTTATGTTAGATGTCATAATTTATTTAAGTATGACATATAACAAAGTTTGCAGTTTTAGTTGGTTTCATGTGTATGGCATTCATGATTGGACTACAGCGCTGGATTGGACATAACTGTAAGTAATTTTAGGGCAGGAAAACCAGAAAAAAAAGATTTAATAAGTTTTTTACATCAATTGGGTTAATGCAATGAATTTAGTGGATGCAATATTCAATTCAGCCAGAAGGTGTCACTAGCAGCAGTACACTCTCAGCAGAACTTCATACTTCACACTGATCTGCAGGAGGCAGGAGGAAGGGGGGGAGGAGGGCTGGGCTGCTCTTCTCTCCCGATGTTTCTGATTCTGTGTCCATAGGGCAGCAGAGTGATTGCTGATTGCTGTTCCCACGGACAGAAGAGATAGGTGTAGATGCAAGTTCATCTACACTTCTCTCTTCATTGCCTATGCCAGTTCAGGGCTGGCATAGGAAATTACACGGGAGAGCCGGCACCGAGTGGCCGTGGGGGTCGCGCATTCAGCCCATAAGACGCAGGCACTTTTTGCCCCCGATTTTGGGGGTGATAAAATGTGTCTTATGGTCCGAAAAATATGGTATTTAATGTGATTTTAGGGAGGTTTTGTATATTTCTAATATGTGTTGCATGTATTTATGTATCAGCTTCATGTACTAATTATGTTATTATTACATGTTACTGGTATTAAAATGTATATATATATATGTTTAGTTTGTTTTTAAATAGCGACTTTTCAGCTAAAGGTGTTACAGTTTTGTGATTTTTATAGAGATTAATATCACCCCTATAACCACGATAATGTGTTCCGGACAGCCATTCACTGTAATGTCAGCACCTAACATGGCTACTGGCATAAGAGGGAGGGCAGTACTTACCTGCCCCCTGATTGCCTGTCTACAACCCGGGAAACATGTGGGGTGCAGACTTGAGCATGGCACATAATGTATTTTTCAATAAAATGGGGAACATTTGTTGAGTTACTACTCCCTATTATTGCAAAAAAAAATTTGTATGTGGATAACCATTATATCAGAAATATTGCAGGAATGAAGAAATGCTGTATGTAAATAAAAGTTGTAGTAACAAGTTGCATTTGGTCTTTTGCTGTTAGGTTTACTCAATATAGTTATAATTTCTGCTATGTTTTTTCAAGAATTTCTCTCTGATCTTTTAATGGCAAAGGTTAAGACTACTTTAGATGTGGAATTTTCATTCAAAAAAATTGAAAAGCTCAACTGACAGTAAACATTTGCAGACTTGGTATTCCAAATTTTACATGTTAGATGCATTTTGCTACTCAGTTTGCTACTCTCAACACAATAAACAATTTTAAGGAAGGATCCTAAACATGAGATCCAAACAGCAAAACCATATCACAGGTAACTAATATGCTACAGTCTTTTAAAGGATAAATGAACCAACACACCCAAGGTTAATGTGTTATGTGACACAGGATGCCAACATCCCAGTTATAACTACAAGCCAAATATGTTTTTTGCACCTTGAACTGCAATTCATCCTTTATGGATGCAGCAGAGGGACTTTAAGGCAACAATTATATACAGTCATCTCAACACATTTTATTAAACAACGTTCATGAAATGATAGAACTTAAAATCAAGTATATAAACATGCACTTATATGAGGTCTATTGGAAACATGCAAAAACGGCATTCGACACGTTTCGCAACCTCTTGTTGCTTCCTCAGGAATGTTCACATGTTTTAGTCTCAGTATGGTACTCATGTCAGAAGTGTTAGGCGTATCCATGGATCAACATAACTTCAGCCTTTCATTAGAATTTGATTTGTAATCTTGTAAGACGTCCATGCTTCAAGTCCCAAAGCAAGAAAGGGTAATGTGCTACAGTCATTGGGGTTATATATGCGACAGAACTCAGTTTCTATAGTTTTGTTTGCCCTTTTATGTTTGGGTTATTTATGTTCCTGCAGCATTTTACATTCATGCAACAATTGGTGGTGAACAATACTTGGGAATACTCAGGGCAAATAAAAACACACATTATATGTGATTTGTCATTCCACAGAATAAGTTTCACTGCCCATCAGTGCAATTGTAAACATCACTTCCATTCTCGCGTTCTATGAAGGCATTCTCTGACATTAAATTAAGAACTGCAGTATGTAATTCAGATAGCATTTTTTTTTACTTTTTACTTGTGTAAAACATTCAGGTCACAAAGTAGAAGTGCAGAGGATGCACATATGGTTGCAGCTTCCGATGTTTCCATTAACACAACAACTACTTTTTTTGTACATAAGGAGCTTTATACTTAAACAAACTACTAAAGATGTTATTTAGTGCTAAACATAGCAATCAATGTACCTGCACAGTGTTTGAGTGCAATTTAATTGCCAGTTTTCAGGACCCCCCTGGAGGTTAAACGACCATTTCCCCAAACTTAGGAGGGATGGGGCATTATGCTTTCTTCTAACTTCCCATTGTGCACATTATTTACACAAGCAGGGTGGGAAAATATATTACACTTACCTTATTGGTAAGAAGAAATCTCACAGAGTGTGTTTGCATTTGCGGATCTAAAAAGGTTGAGTACCACTGCTCTAAGGCCTTGTGTCCACATGTTTTTTTCCTGCATTTGACACGCAGGGAACACAAGGAAGACGCAGACAAGACTCTTCCCATTCTACTTATTGGGACAGTGTCCACTTATGCAATGCGGAATGCCCGTGCTGCTTTTTCTTCCATGTGTTGTGGTCTTCAGCTATACCCGGTCTTCAAGTTTCGTGATCTTCAGCTGGGCCCAGTTTTCAGGTTCCATACCTGAACAGCATTGGCCAGGTCATTTTTTTTTGTCATGCAAATTAACAGGGTGCATTGGCACAGATGCAAGATAGATTAGGTTAGAATCCTGAATCACGGCCGAGATGCCTGCAAAAAGTATTGCTCTACCACATGCAGTTTTTGCATAAATTAAATTAAAGTGAAGTCAAAATTTTTTGGAAATACTTTCTTCTTTCAAAGAAATATCAAATAATTGTAATGTTACTTCTCTACATTTGCAGCATTTTTTGTGATGATATAATGCTCAGGGGCTTTACAATTCGCTCACAAAAATCAGCTAGTCTATACCATTCAACCATCTGTACTACAATTTAAAGTAACATTTTTCATAACAATTCCCTTATTTGTCTTATTATGTTAATATATTTATACATTATATTTTCTTTATTTACTATCTATTTATATTATCTAACTATCTTTTTATAAATTTTTATCTATTATTTATACTTATTTATGTATTTTATTTAGTATACTGAACTATAGTACAACATTTCCTACTCTCAGTAAGAGAGGATATCACTAAAGCCTATAGAAAGTCTGGCTTTGGATATATCGGAGGGTAACCTCTGTGTGGCGGCTGATACTTTGGATGGGGACCCCAGCAATGCGATTGGCCAGAGAAAAACAGACGTGTCCATTCTCTGGCTGATCACGATTTTGGGCCACATGTATCAGTCACTCCATGTGGGCAGCTGTGATGTGCGGACGATTTTGAGGCCAATCCATTGCCATGAACAAGCACACCAATTGGCCGCAAAATCGATTGCGGATCTATGTGTGTATGGCCGGTTCAACACCCCTCTGCTTGGGTTCCTCTTTATAAACAGATAATTTTCTAGACATAGCCTGCTTTATTGTTAAAACTAAATTAATAAATAAAAAGTAAGGATATAACTGTATTTCATATCATCATGAAAGATAAAATGGGGTCACTAAATCTACAGACAAGAAACAGTGTTTGCCCCCTGCAGCCTGAATGAATCCGTTTTTAAAAAAATCTATTTTTCCAGGTATCATCTAACAGTCACCATGACCAAAGTATTTCAAAACAAATATTGCATATGGTAGATATGTTATATTGATAAATGAAAAAATGTAATAATAGAGTATCAAATGCAAAGATCAGCTATTATTAGAGTTTTCATGTTGTTCTGCATAAGGTTAACTTTGGTTGGTGAAATCATAGTCAGTAACTCAATATCATAGTACAAGAGTCTACCCTTTCAGGGATTTACCTTAATGATATCATTCCAAAGTAGTCTGGTTTAGATCAAACTAGGTTAAAGATCAAGGATGTCAGAAAATGATGTCATTAGATTCCATTACTAATAAAATCAGGGGTCATTTCAAGTACAGACACAGAAAGTAATGATTATATATATATATATAAGTTATAATATATATAAATATAACTGTTAAGCGCCACTGTAACTGTACAGCATAGTATTTTTCGTAAACAGACAGAAAGATTACATCACGTCCATTGCTCCCATGAAAAGATTATTAAAACTATTATGGCATACACATTTGTATGTGTTACCTTGCCTGTGCTGTGCTTGTACCATGGATTTTCTATTTGGGTAATTTCTTATGACATCACTTGAGTGCACATCTGAAAAACATTATTACAAACATACTGGATCTGCATTATAAAATTTATTGTGTCATTGTAATGTTATCTTTCTTCTTTCTTTCTTTTTATGTTTTTTTGGTCAAAAAAGTTAGTTGTCCCATTATGTTGCACACTTTACTGTCTACATGAGAACCAATAGAAGCTGTAGCACAACCCCTGAGCCTGCATCATATTCGGTCTTAAGGGCCAATAGCACTATCAAGCAATCTCCTCTATTTCTATGGTGAATTGCACTGCTTTTTAAGCTACTTGCTTCATTTTCTTTTAGTCATCTAGTCCCTAGTTTGCCCCATTAATGCCTTTTAACACTTAGCTAAGCCCCCCACCAACTGCAACTATCTTCCTACATTTCTGTCACTTTCTCCATTTTCCAGGATTATGACAAATGATTAAGTATTAGTAATTAATAGTTTGGCTTCATTTCATATTTTATAATATATTTTATTCCCAGCATTTATTTTGTTATGTCTATGATGGTCTCTGTTTTGCCTACTGCAAACCTCTACAGGGAGTGCAGAATTATTAGGCAAGTGGTATTTTTGAGGAATAATTTTATT
>CM070036.1:84282324-84300362 GCA_036250615.1 Ptychadena robeensis | reverse complement strand
TAGGGAGGTTAATGTGAAATTTAATTGAATACCTTCATGCTAAGCAGGTGTAATGTCAGGTGCTGTTGAGTATAACCATGCAAATAGGGTTATAACTCCTAAGGCTTGTATGTAGAAATCAGTGTATAACTATCAATGTGTGTTCATTAGTCTAGGGGTGTGTGAGTGCAGATTAAAGTGAGAATGTGTAAAGTATGATTAGTAGTGTTAATGAAAATTATGTGACATGGAACTAATATGTAGCTGTGGTGCAAGTGATTAAAGTAGAGAAAAAAAAAAGGATGATAAACCCAATCTACTCTAAAGAAAATCTATCACAATCAAGAAAACACCCGTGACAGGCAAAGAGTGTGTGAGTGTGTGCTGGAGCAAGTTTATTAAAACAAAATGATAATACCACCGATGCTGTGTGTTTGCTCAAGTTGGTATATGAGCAGTGGATATGTGAACGATCATACCTATACAATGAAATACCGTATACACCATAGTAATCTCTTGATGCAAATTTACATCAGGATTTTGTAACAAGGTAACATATCTATCACATTGTAAAGTCAAATCACCTGTGATCACCTGTGACATGATGAACCGTTACACACGTAAAACAAGTATTGTGTGTATACCTGGTGAATAGGCAGACTTGAATCAGGGTATTCAGGGGAAAGAATGTGTCCCAGTAAGAGCCTGTATGAGGTGATAAGTAAATAGTCATTACAGCGTGTATTCACTTGCTCACGGCAAGGAGAAACTACTACATGCGGTGCCTTGTCAGAGTGGAGCAGCCCCGCATGCAATGGAGGAAGCAAAAATGTTCCTCCTTAAGAGCCCCCCGCCACCGGAAGCGCAGCGCGCCATCCCCCCAGCACACCGCATAGTCACATCAATCCGCCCCGCATAAATGTACGTGTGCCGACATGAGCAGTGTAAGGGCAATGGAGGGGGCGCGCCGCGAGTCAGGTGTACAGGCGCCAGGAGCTCAAACCGCCCAATCCTGCATGACCCCAGAGCCCCTCCCATGCCACACCCATCCGCCGGCCTTCCACTCCTGGCAAGATGCAGAAACCGCCATGTGGGAATGTGGCAGGGAGCACCTGCGGCCAGCAGTTCCCCCCACTGGCCGCCCCCATCTCTCCCCAACACATGCAGCCCCATTGGGCATGCCGGCGAGAGAGGGATGGAGGGCGGTACTCCACCAATCATGTGAAAGAGCGGAGCCGCGTGAGGGGTGGTTATAAGCATTCCCTAAGATGCCAGACAGGGCAGAAACAAAGCTTCCGTTTCACCCCTCATATAAATAAGGGTGGCAAAAACTTCTGCGCACCCCACCAATAAAAGGCGGGGAACTTCGCGGCTGTGCGCCCGCATTCCCTGAATAGGTGGCGACAGATGGATCATAATAGGTCCCCACAGTAAAAAGGCTAAAACATATCAATTACAGTTTATAAAGTACTAAATCAATAGGACATAGTGTTGTCTCATACTAACCAGTAGCTGGGTACACAGTATAGATAACGTTTTTAAACACATATTTATACAGAAATGTGTAGCTTTAAGAGTACTATATATATGGGCCATGAGTGACACATGTATACATCTACAATGATGAACAGGTGTCAATCTTCCTTAAGCCCGTATTTAATTGTATGCACAAAAAAATTTGAAAGAATAAACAAAAAATCGCGTATAATAATAATAAGTAAATTAATATCTCCAGTGAGGGGAAGAAGAGGGACCCAAATAGACAAAGAACCATTGGTATAAGTTTCAAAGAAAACATTTATATTCTGAGGACCTAATATTTATATCCTCAGGGGCTGGCTTATGAACTATAGTTGGGCAGAATAGGAATGCTACATTAGAGCAGAGAGCCAACTGGTAAATCAACAAGTGTAGCCCTTAAAGGGACATACACCAACTATTATAGCACTTTACAGTATTTACAATAATACACACATTTACACAGTTTGTGCCCTTTTTCGGGTCACAACATATGTTTAAAAATGGGGGTCTCCTCAAAGGATAAATTTAGCCTATGTTCCTATTCTTGAGGAAAATGTAATTTTTGACTTCTATCCACAAACAGTAACGCTGATAATGAGATAATTTTGACATACAGACATTAGATTTGCCTTTTGTTTTCGTCTAAAGGCTTTATACATAGCTAGAAATGACTATGTCGAATTTTTAATATTCCTACAATTAGGTTAGGGGAGGCACCGGGGATTATTGGCTATATAGACAAGCTAGGTGACATTCTAAAATATACAATTATACATGGTCACATGATCTAGTCAGATGGTCCATATTGGTCCAGTTACTGGAACAGTCTAGTTGAACCAAACCACGAAATGCACAAAAAGAATGACCATATTCTATTGTCAGTATAATAGAAAATCTACATTGTGTGCCCTTTGGCAATTTAACGTAAAATCTTTATTGTTACTGAAACACTCAATATCTCTTTCTTTTTCAGTGATCAATAATATGTTTTATTTATGTAGCTGCTACTAATATATTGCAGGAAGGCATTATCAATGAAAACTCCTCAATCAAGACTGCTATAATAGAATTGTACTGTTTACAGTGTATAATGCTTGAAATATATTGTGAAACAGAATGTATTGCTTAATTAATAGGATCTGATAAAATTGCATTTAAATGATTTGATATCATCTTTATTTCTAAGTGCTTAATAAGGAAAGAACAGTTTCACCATATCTAGTTCCACTATGGGGTTGATAATGTATAAAAATTAAAACATGTTTTTATTCTTAAAAGAATTGATGTAAATGGTTGTGTTTTAATGCTTAGAGGCTTAGTACTTAGGTGTAAAATTATAGATACCCATTCATAGCATCCCCTCTATTTTAAGTGTATTTTTTAGAAAAGTTTCAGAAAAGGGTTGCCACATGATTAGACTGTTGGTTCACTTCCTCCCAAGATCTAAAAGAAGTTCAAACATTTTCCTTGTATTTGTGAACTTTTCAGCACATTGTATTTAATAGTATCTAACAATGCACTTCAGTGCCATAAAATTTAGAATTCTGAGTTAAAATTTTTAAAATAATCATAAAAAAGACATGCTCATAAAACAATGTTTGTCACTAAAAAGGTTTGATGTTATCTATATATTTCATTATAAGCAAATATGTCTGGTGTATATATTACTATATATATATATATATATATATATATACAGGGGTGTACCTGCAATATGTGAACCTGCAATATTGTTACAAAACTTATATGCCTACTAACTTGGAGGCACTCACCTAAACGTTAAATGTATAAAATTTTGAGGCCGCAGATAAATGTTAAATGTATACAATTTATGTCACTTGGATAACCGCAGGGAAACATGAATAACTGTAAAAGGTTGCAGTTAGGGGTGTGAAATTGGGAATGTAAATTAAAAATCCCCCAAAAAAAGAGTGGACTTCTTAGGCATAAAAGCAGAGTAGACATATGTAAAGCTAGCCATACACGGCACGGATTCCCTGGCTGATCGATTCAGCACCCGATGGATTCCGGCGATTCCGCCGGCATCCACAGGTGAGAACGATTAGCCAATTAGGGAATCCGATCGTGGCAGCCCACCTTGCACGGCCGGATCCGGGAGGGATCCGTGTCCGATGGCTCGCCTCCCGGACCGCAACGCCCCCTGATCAGAGCAGAATCGGACCGAAAAGACCAACAGGTTGGTTCTTCCTCGGATCCGATTCTGTGCCCCTGATCCATCGGATGCGATCGGACGGGCAAGGTGGGCTGCAGGGGATTCCGGCACGATGGATCCGCGTGCACGCGCCAGGAATCCATCGCGCCAGAATCCGGCACGAATCCGTGCCGTGTATGGCAGCCTTAAGAGTAAATGCTGAAAAGAGAAAAGCACTGTGTGACAACTGGAATATGAATATGAAACGATGAAGTTTGGACTGCAGTTAGTCTCAGGGGTTAGATACTAAAAGAAAATACTGTACTACTGAGGTATGAGATTTGGGGGTTCAAAAGTGTTGTACTGTGAGAGTTACATGTGACCCAAAGCCAGCTGGGGACCTGTGAATGGAGACAGCTAATCAGAGGATCAATCAGGAACAGGGAGGTCTATCTGCAGCAGAATCTACCATGCAGGAGGGTGACGCAGAGGACAGTGAGATAGATAGTGAGTAAGATGGCACTTATGAATACCACATTGCATATGGGGTGAGTACCAAACACCATCTCCTGGTGCTCATCTGAGGAGCTCACTAAAAAAAGTTATATGCACCTTTATATATATATATATAGAGAGAGAGAGAGAGCACTGCCTTAGAGCAGTGGTTCCCAAACTTTCCTTGCAGGGCCCCCCTTTTTTTATTTAGGAACATTATCGACCCCCCCCCCCCTCACTTATTCCTAAGCACATCAGTAAAATAGAATTGTGGAAAGAATCAAGGTATTGTAATGGCTCAGTTATTAGCCCAACTGGAATCCAAAAAGCTCTTTAAAAATTATATCAGGAGCTTAAAAAGTCATATATAAAACACGTATAAAACACCACCCGGTAAACAACCGACTATCATTTGCTCCGCAAGGTTTCAACGGGATCACTTATAAATGCAAAGATGCCCACCCCTAGGAGTACTTGGTGTACCGTGTAAATCCAGCCTTAATGAAATCCATTACTACTTAGGATTGTTCTGCATGCTATTAGAGAAATGTGTTGCACTAACTGTTTTTATATGGCTTATATGTAAAATATGTGTTATGTCCCCATACATCTGAGGTTAGATTTAAATATTTTAGATCATTAATGTTTATTACGCCCTCATAAATTGAGAGAGGGTTTACTAAGGATATGGTGCACACCCATGGTTGTAAATGTTAAGGATTTGGCACAAACTCTATGCCTAGTCCCTACAATATACATTTTTTATCCTTTTTTAAATTTTTAAGCAGAACATGTAAATAAATGAAGTAAACAGTAGAAAAGGATTAAAATAAAGAATATAAAAGGCAAATAGGAAACAAATAAACAGCAAGGGAAACATAGTATCAATGTCACTAAAATATTCGTAACACTGGTATCTCAGTGGTATGACAGTGAATACTGAAGTTATTGGTTTGCTTTCTTTTAAGCCTTTAGGATCATTAACGCTCTGGTTCTGCTGTACCATTAGCATCCTTGCAATCCAGTAATAACAATGTGAAGCTTTGAATTATCTTTCTTGGAATGCCACCAAATTACTCCCTTACCAATGCAAACTTGTATTGTTTATGCCAGCCATTTTGCCATCAAGAATGGTAAAGAAATTCCTTCTAACTGCGCCTAGAGTATGAAATACAATGTGAAATACATTGTGTGTTAATTGGCCTATGTTACGCTAAAATTTATTTTTTTAATAGCATTAATGGCAATAAAATATCTGAATTAAGGCTCACCTTTTTCAGTAGTCTGGCTGGAAAGCTCATGTGAAAAGCAAAATACACAAATGTTATGTGCCTGAGCAGACAATCGTTACCTGTGCATCAAACAACATCTACCATAGTTTTGAAATGGAGAAATATGGTGGACCATACAATGGCAGATAATACAATGAAGAATTTTGAGCAGAGCATAAAATATAGCAGTGCAGTTTGGATCAAATTGTCCCTGGGGACTTTAGGTGATCTCCTGGGGAAAAGGGACCCTAAAGAATAAACCTCCTGATATCAAGAGACTGTTCAGCAATCTATATCTTCTTTCCGCTACCTTGAAAAGGTGGACTTTGTTCCAAGAAACATGTAGAAGGCACATCTACACACATATACTGGGCTAATCTTTATTGATACATGAATTCTTAATATTCTTTATGCTTTATGTTCTTTTTCGTTACTTTTGCCCATTGTCACATTATCTGAAATACACTGCTAGATGCAAAGTTTCACTTGTCTATAGACAATGTTTAATTGTTAATGCAGTGGTAGTGATTTGTTGAATTGAACACTTGTATTTCTGTCAGCCCACCAATCGTTAGCACGTGTGTATATTTAAAATGAAAACATAATGTTTACTCTTAATTTGACTTTAGTAAATGACCTCTGATTAATTTACTGATGAGGTATTGCAGGTTCATCCATCAGCACACTTCAGCTGCTGCACCATTCCATGGAATAATGCATTGACAGAGATGCAAGAAATCCATCTGTTTACAACTGCCCAACCCCCACCATTTATTCATGTTCTAAGGAACACAACTTCGGTTACAATACAACTTGTCTAATGTACTACTTCTTCATCAAAAGACCTAAAACTTGGGTACTCTAGATGTGTCAAATATCTTGTCTGGTAAACTTTATCAACAATATATTTCTTGTGCCTACTGCATAAATATAGATGTGTTTGGTGAATAGCTTCAAAATCCACTGCCACTCCAACAGCAGTGGTCCGGGGACCCGCCTTACCATGTAGCATGACATTTTTGTGAACTGTTTTTGAAACTCAAATAGATTACGGATATTTATGTTGATTAAATAATCATAGGAATATTTTTTATACTAGATGGTTTTACATGTTAAAAATCAATTTACTAATTAATATGTACATAATTTAATAACTACAATAAGAAAATTCTGACATTTTTATAACATGTTAATTTGAAAAAAAAATCTAAGATTTTCTGTATCAGTTATTATAAAGAATATTAGTATTTACCACTTTGCTTTTAATTACAAATACCCAGTTTACAGTATTAAATTAATAAAAACAGATATTGACAATGCAGCTTACATATCAACTGTTGACTGTTATTTCTTGTAAACAAAGCATTGATATGGCTTAATAAAGAGAATATGTGTTTTTAAAGATTTTAAGTATTGGTTTTATATTGTTTGTCTTAGAAAGGACCTACAATAAGCAATGTAATAACTATATTCTGCATGTCTGCACGTTGCTTAGAAAAGGAGACAACAACATTTTAGTATGGGTTTTATGATATTGTGCTGATAAAATATGTTTTCTTTGTGTTTAGTAGCAATAATTGTATTTGGATTAAAAACATTGAAGTTGGTAGATAGTATTAAAACATTCAATATGTTTGTGAAAGTGTTTTAACAAGGGCATTTGTCAAATTGCCTATTGAAACCTGGCCTCTTTCAAATGCTAACATTTTCCACCCATAAGACAAAACATTTGTCCTAAAGCCATCAAATAGAGATAGGAGTGTGATGAGGGTGATTGATTTGTAAAACCATTTGAATAGGGGATGTTGTCCACATCCTTTTAGTGATACCACAATGACAGCTTTGATGGCTTTGGATGATGTATCACCAAGAGAAACAGAGGGGGATACATTTAACAAGTGCCATTGGCCTTTATCACAATTGTGTAATTATATGCAAATAAAGCAAAATAAAGCTAGCTTTCACAGGAAATCCTCCTCAGGCCTAGCATGGGCCGATTCCTCCTATGATTTGATGACAATTGAACCATTGATTGTGATGGACTAGAATTACAAAGTTTATCATAATCATTTTACAGCAGGTTGGCAGTCATTTAAACACAGTCAAATGAAAAAAAAAAAGTTTAGTAAATTGCATTGACATTGTGCTAATCAATCAAATCCTACATTCTTTAAGTCATGTTCGAAAAGAAACATAAATAATGATGACTGTATTCATAAGTAATCTTCAATGGGTTTGTTAATGACATCACTGTTCCATGGAAAAAGCAGAAGATGATATTGTCTATAGGTTTGACACAGTGTTTGCTATTTTTTAAATAGTAGGTAAGTTAAATGGTGACTGGGATAAGACTGGATTACTGCAATGTTCTAGCTAAAATGTATAAAACCCACAAATATTTGGGTAAATGTAACCATGAACTTTTGTATATATAGTTCTTTATTAATATCCATTATTTTCTTATCCCAGTGTTCAATTTTATCCCTTGAAGCTTGGGATATCACCACACTACACATGTTATAATCTGATTTAACAATCTTTAAATCTACAAACAAGTATGAGATGCAAGAGAATATCTGATCAGATACAAGGTGATAAGAATGTTTAGGTTTTTATTACACAATGTTGGAAGATTTAAAGTTTATTGTGCAGAGATTGCCTGGTCATGTTATATTGCTGAGGAGTATTTTTTTGTAATGTAACCCAAAGCTCTGCCTTAAATATCTCTGATCAAATAGTATGTCCAACTATAAATAGGCTTTAACCATATTCTGAGAAAAAAAAAACATTTCAATGATGGACTCAATTGTGACTTCCAATTTTAGTCTACCTCTTACTTTGTAATTATTATTATAACAAAGTGGCATTGACAGAAATCATGGTGTGAGCAGAGCAAACTAGACTCCGATAAGTGTTTGGAGCATATCAATGTGATTCATCTGGCAGAGATACTTAACAGCTTACATTGTGTTACCAAAAAAAGACTTTTGTTTTCAGAAAAAAATGTTGGACAATGATCTTCATTTACAATTCCTGTTTTTCATTAACATAAACCTGTGATATGCCCTGCTTAATCCTGCATAAATACAGACAACTCATTTCAAAGGCCAGCAACGCCCACAGTAACAAGTCATTACTACTGTACACAACATCATGCTGGGCATCACTGATTGTGGCAAAATAGATTGATAGAGCCTTCTGGTCCTGTGTACTTGCCTTGTGACCATCTATTAAAACAAACAGCCACTATCTGATCATATGCAAAGTAGACCAATTTATCTGTCAGTCAACACATCGTTTGTTTGCAAACCTTGTGTTACAGGTCATTCTAAGGTGCTTACTTTTTTAATGTGCACTGACTTTCAAATTCTTATATTATGTGTTTGTATCTAAACAAACAAATTTTAAATATATACCACACAGAATGAGACAAACCACACAAAAATGAGACAAACATTAATTATCTAATTTGTATTTTGTATCCTTCAATTCTCTGCTAAATCACAATGGAATAGAAGGCAAGTAGTTAAGACAGTACATGTGCCATAAAGTATGCACAGAATGTTTGCTCTCTACAACAAATTCACCTTACAAAGCTTCTGTTCTCAAGTGATGTAGCTCTGTTCCCACAACTCTATCCACATGTCCATATTTATCTTGCCATTGGGAGTCCATATATCTCATATATCAAGAAATGCACACTGCCACCTTTTCATTTTTTAAGTTAAGGCTTTAACAACCATACTTAATACATATACAATTGTTTGTTTATGTAACCATACTTACTTTAAATACATAGACAATTGTTGTATATCTCCTGTGTCACATACTTGCCTTATGCATTGAGTTTAGATGCTGTATTGCTTTCTCCATATCACATGGGCTGCCCCAAAGGAAATTATATTGCTGTTGAACATTGTTGAGCGATCTCTTTTGTTACCAGTTTTGCCAATAATGGGATTCATTTTCTTGAAACTGACACCAAAGATTATGACTTATTTTGCTCTCACTTGCACTTGTAATGGGCTTATTACTCCCACTGACACCAATGCAGGAATTTATTTTACTGATACTGATACATAAAATACAACATATTTTGATCACCCTTACAGCAATGATGAGGCTTATTTTACTCTAACTGACACCGATAATGGGATTTATTCCTACTCTAACATTTATGAATGCCTCATTTTCTGATCCCTTCTTTCTCAGTGTACCCTAAATTGGCTAAAGCAAAAGAAAGAAAATGGGGAAGGCCGCATAAAAGTTTGGCAATATTATTTGCCAGACTTTAATATAAAATTAAAAAGATTTTCACAAAACTTGTCCGCAGTCTGCAACTTCTAGGAAAAAAGGGGTGGTAAACTGGGCAGTGCCAATGAGTACAAAATCAACAGTATATATCTCTATGAAATGATCTGTCCTCTTTAACAGATCTGTCAGTTCTCATCAGAATGCTGAGTGTCATAGCTGATTACACGGGCATTACCATGACAACTGAAGTCTATTTAGAGGCTAAAATTACCTGGGTTTTGCCGTTTCCAGGCAGGTAATTGGAAACAACTCTTTTCAACTGACCCTATAAATGAGCTCTAAAGCTCACCACACACCTTTCAGTCTCTATGTACAATGTTTCATCATACAAACAACTATGTAGTGCAAGGTTCTCCATGTTTAGATACAGATTGATTAAATTGTTTAGAAAGGTCCTCATTCTATTGAATGTAGGTAAAGTAGAAGGTAAAACTTAAGCAGATTCTACTACGTGATTATGAGGTATATGACCAAACATCGTCCGATGTCTGCCTGTTTGTGGGGAGATTCAAATTACCCTCCTGTTAGTGGGGAATTTAAATCAGAAAAACCGGAAATGACATCAGTGACATCACTTCTGGTACCTGGAACGCATAGTTCCTGGTTACGATTACCAGACGTGAAGTCACTGAGGTCACAACCGTTTTCGGAGCCAATTTTTCACCAGAAGACCAGGTTCTCTACCTGGTCTCTAGTGAAAAGATTCTTCCTCTTTACGGATCTTTCTGTGCCCGATCTAGCCAGTGGAAGATTATTAGGCCTCTTACCGTCGGCAAATGGGACATGAGAAAAAACCCAAAAATTTAATGTTCGTGGCCGAACTGTGAGCCTTGCGGAAAGTTCAGCCATTACTAATAACAAGCTTAACTTAACCTGCAGCTAAGCTTAAACTGCACGTAGTCTTTAAATCTGGAAGTCATAGGAGTCAAACTCTGGCACTCGTCAGATTTGCAAGATCTACCTTCTCAGCAGCCCCCCCTACCAGCTGAACTTTTTGCCCAAACATCCTTCCACTATGGGAGTAGAGAACTACTAGTCCTGGGATCTGTATTTCTGTACTGCCAGAGTTGGAGGAAAGAGGCATGGTGACTGCATGGGTTAAAAAATTGATTAGCTAATAACTGCACACAAACACAACAATTTATTCTAAATCTGTTATTTTTAAAGATAAGTTAGGTTGGATCTATTTACTGAATAAAACCATTTTCATGTTACAATATTCAGATGATTTGATTGACCATATTATGTCATTCTTATTTATAAATGCAAAATAGTCTTTATTGTTGTACCTCTAATACATTATTTGTAGTATAAAATCCTGAACAATGTTATTTTAAAGGTTAATTAACTATGTAATGCACACATGTGTAAATGCACTTTGTTTTAATGTTTTCTGAGTATGTATGTACAATCTTTACTGGATGGCTATTTTATTAGTTCAAACAATTTCATTGTCAACTTTTATTTAGAGATATCTGAAGAGCAGGCATTCCAAACATAAAGAAATTACCTTTGCTCTGCAAGTATCAGATTTATTGCACAAAGATCACTTGTTTACATTTTTATTTCATTTTCTCTTATCTTTCTTTGCATTAAGAAACAGACATAATATAATGCAAGCTGGCATAAGGCACATAAGACATGTAAACTCCATTATTTCTCTGAAGCGTTTATATTATATATGAAGATATATACAGCATTAATGCACAGTATGCTGATATATGCATTAATACTTGTATGAAAGAGCACATTGTAGTGGTAGTGCATATGTGTATACATTGCTAGATGCATACATTCATGTATACTGTATCTCCACAATGAGGATTAATGTATAAAGTACACAATGCAGAATTTTTTAACATTAACATTAAATGCTAGTCAGCAAAAACAAGCTTCTAATTCCAATAAAATAGAGTTTTGCATACATTATTAAATATTGTGGAAGCTGCACTTCCCATTTCAGTCTGATTTTTTTTTATTTTAGTCTTGCTATAAAATATGTTAGTTTTGACCTTGGGGCATATATAGAGAGACACTCAAAGAATGATTGATTTAAAGCAGGTAAAGGTATGTTCATGTGCAAAAGCAAAGATGACGGCAATTTAAATATCCAAACACTTTCTGTCATTTGGGATTCTTTCAAAATATTATTTTTTGGCCAGTTTTTGATAGCTGACATCATGAGTACTTTAATTTGCTATAGATATGTCCATTGCATCTGTTTACTATTTTAAAATATACTTATAAATACACAATACCATACAGATCTGATGATTGAAAAAGCAGCTCTTTGGCTAAGAAATTCTTTTTTTACCTTAAACACTTCCAAACACTTATATCATGTACCATTAATATTTTGAATGTGAAATCTTATGCAAACATAAATTATCTGACATTACATTCTGTAATTTTGTTAAACAAGTTTAGAAATCTGTCTCGATACACTAGAAATTAGCTTTATTTTATTTTTTTTGTCTTAAAATTTTGTTTGATTTTTTTTTATATGAAACAGTATTCAAAATGTAAAACTAATCTTATGTTTAAAGAGTTTTCAATGTTTCATCAAAAAAACAGATTTACATTTCGCTTAATCTAGGATGTCACATGTGCCAACTCCTCTCTCTCTCTCTTCCCCTCTCTCTCTCTCTCTCTCGCTCGCTCTATTAAAGCATATCATTTCTTAACATTTACAGTAAACTAAACGGCACCATGAAAACATCTGGTGCAACCTAAAAATGTTAGTGAATTTCTGACATAAAGTACAATAAAAAAATTAAAATACAGAACATTTAAGGAGCCTGCTTCTAAATGCCATTCTAATTAAAGGATGTCCCTTTCTAAATGTGCTTTTTTGCACATGCATAAGAGGCCTTATTCAAATGAAGGGGAAGACCTTTCACATACATGAGGCTATAATAGAGAGCTTAGCATAACTTCTACCTGATTTTCAATGCAAATGGCAGAAGAGAAGTTAGTGTGCTGATGCAGATTATGGTTTATCCCTCTGACACACACCACAGAATTCTTCACGCTCCGGAAATATTTTGCTTATCAGTGAGCAGCAATGATCAACACCTCACACTCACTATTCCAGAGAGACTCAGAATGTGTGATCATCAATATTCAGATAGTCAGATTCTCGTGGTTCCAGACTATTAATTTTCCCTTACTAATGCCTTAACATACAGTTCCTCACGCTATAAAATATACTTTACTAGAATGGTGTCTGACATCAAATAGACTAATTAAAAATCTTCTTGCCTAAAGCCTGCCTGAATTGTGGTATGGAAGGCACATTATCGGCATATTAAATATCTTTCAATATTTTTCGTGTCAAATGGGTTAAAATGGTATAATATACAAAAATTGTGGTAACCCATGCTAGTGGCAGACATCAACTGCAGTAGGTGATTGTGCACTTAACATTCTAGGCCCCATCATGAGCTATAATTTTTTTCATGCAAATGTTCTTAATTTTCGTCAACTAATTTGTCAGTATCTGTCTACCTTGGAGTGTGTCTGAAAAAACAACATAGGTCAGCAAGCTCTTACTTAATAGTCAACATATTTATAGGCAGTTTTGACAGACATGTTATAATGGCTTTAATCACTAAGGTTAATATATCCAAACATGTGCATGCTCAAGAACTATAGGTTTACCTGTTGCTTCACCAAGTTGGTCCCTTTCTTCTTTGAAGGTCTTATTCAATAACATAGAAAATTGCAGATTTTAAATATTTCTACTCAAACTGTGCATTGCACATACCAATATACATTTAAAAAAGTAATGTGTAACTATTTTTTTTAATATTTATGGTCACAAAAAGATTTGTAACTTAAAAGAAAGTGGTACGTATTAAACAACTGAATGTCAGTTCATAAGTGAACACAGTCTTTTAACTATTCCCCATTATTGTAGTATAAAACGTTTTTTATTATACCCAGCCATAGATATTATTATCATTATTAATAACATTTAATATTATTATATTAATACAGACATAATACATAGGTCTTAACAGAGTAAATTGTCATATCTCTCTCTACAAAAGGCTCACTATCTAATATCCATACTTACAGCAAGTACATTGTTATAAGAAACTAATTAAAGATTTGAAAATACAGTACTCCTCATTGTCAAATGAGCTGCTTTTGAGGAACACTGTGATCAACAGATGGAACCCAAGGGTACAAGGGGATCTGACATTCTCAAGTGTGCACTGTACATCATTGAGTTGGATAAATCTATGCAAAAATATGGGGCAGTATGTGACATACTATTGTATCACTCAAACACACCCATCCCCACTTGTTCGCAGTTTAGATAACCTTCAGCCATTTTAGGACTACCTGGAATTAAGTGTTGAGGGCAGGGGTTTCCAAATGGATCTCAAAGTCAATGGGAGTAGATCACGGAGCCCTGCCTTTTGGTTATTTTTTTCCCATTGTTTTTAACAGTACGGTAAAGAATTTTTTTTTTAAGAATTGTTTTGAGCCATACATGCTCATGCAAAATATTTATATAAAGCATGCTTACCATATATATAAATAAATACATTTATGTTAACCATTTTTCTGTCGGTAGATTTGTTTGACCTGGTCATTTTAAAAGTGGGCCACAAGTGTAAAAAGTGTGAGCACCACGAGTTCAATATCTATTTATTTTGGATGGGTGTATAAGTATATTATTTTAAGGGTGCACAGGAAAGCAATCATTTGTTTTCAGGATCTAACCGTATATATTTAAGCGCTATAAAATTACCATATTTTTCGGACCATAAGACGCATTTTTTCACCCTCAAAATTGGTCGAGAAAAGTGCCTGCGTCTTATGGCCCGAATGTGCTACCAGCTCTCCCGGCAGATAGGAGATTGGCTGTGTAGCTACGCATATTTTTAGATTCCGTTGACATTTGGAAATCTCCAATTGAGGTTAAGGGTCTGCATAGGTAGTAGGGGTGGGTAGGGTCTGCAGTAGACAACAATGGTTAAGTTGCACCACATAGAGCCTACTGGGCATGTCTGTCATGTGTATGTGGTAGAGGTGTGGCTTTCCAAGCCTTCCTATTCCTCGGGTTCTCATTGGCAGAGCAGACAGTTGTCTTCAAGCATTGTAAATTAAAACAATACTGACTATGGAGAGTCTGAAATCATTTGACCACATCATCAAAGACATGCTGCAAGAGGATCTTAGTTATGTGCAACTATTCCTTGAAAAAAAAGACAGAAGACATTCCCTAATGGTTACAGGAGTTATCAGGCTGCTGTGGCTGCCCCTACATTGTTTTTTTAGAAACTCTGTACACTGCATTCATAGACTGTACATGAACCACAGGATTTCTTTACATTGGGTACAGGGCTAATGCAGTTACCATCAAAACTTGTGTATGGTAAAGGAACTATACAAAGTTTATTGGAGCTGCAATATTTCTACTTCTTTTTATTGCAAAGAATTGAGGCTGCACGTTGCAGTCATTCCAGTGCTCTGGCACTCAAATACATCATAATCTTTACTTCACCACTGGTCAATTAAGGCCTAGTTCTTCTTGATAAATATATAACACCACCACAGGTGTCACAGTCCTTAAGAGCCTAAAATATATACATTTAAGATACTGTCAATACTCGAGTATATGCTTACCCAAATATAAACTGAGGAACCTGTAAAAAGTGAATGACTAAGTATAATCCTAGGAGGGAATATAGAGCAGCGTAGACACATAAACACAGCAAATTTGTTGTTTTGGGAGCTGATTTTGTGAGTTACTGTATTTTTCGGACTATAAGATGCACTTTTTCCCATTTAAATCTATGAAAACGTCTGTGCGTCTTAGGTTTATTTTTTGTATATTGTATTTTATATTCTGGGAGCCATAGCTATGCATCCCTGGTGGCCGCAATATGTTCCATTCCCTCCAGACAAGCCAATAAGCCACTAGGCCACTGCCAAGACGGTGTTCTTAGTTACAGCTTAGAGTGCAGAGCCAAAACTTTCATTTGTATAACTACTTGCAGCAAGGCGGACAGTTCGTGGCAAACATCACATGTTCACTTTTTTTTCACCAGCGAACTGTACGGGTGTTCCACCTGCCCCCTTCGTCAGCGAGAAGAAGTTAAGATCTTGCCAGAGGAAGAATTTTTTTGCACTAGAGACCCCTGTGTCACTTCCGGTACATGAAATGCACAGCCCCGTGTTCCATAAGCCGGAAGTGATGTCACTGGGGTCACTTCTGCAATATAGACCACGGCACTGTGCATTCCATGTACCCATGTTTTCCCCATGAACAGGCATGGCATTTGAATTTCTCCGCGAACAGGCGGACATCGGACTTTTCTTAAAATCTGATCCGCCTGTTCGCAATGGACAAGAACTATATTTGACCATTACTAGTTCCAAACTATTCACTTTGATCAAGCAACCAAACCCATTGTAAGCATGATAGATTTTATGTTATTAAACTCAAATTTTTTAACAAAGTGTTTCATAAAACAGAAATATCAGCATCTCATAAGGGTAGTGTAAATGATTATTTTTAAAAAAATGTCAGAAACTATTCTAGGTATTTTTTTTTCAAAAATAAATAATTAAACAGTCATTCCTTTCTAATCATGCATTATATAAATTTAAAGGGTCTGAGTCATCCGAAAAGCTTGCTTCTCTAATGAGCCAATTAGTTAGCCAATAAAGGATATAATTTAAACTTCAAACTTTCTGTATAAAAAATATTTGAACACTTTGCTAACTTACTGAATGCGTCATTTTTAGCTCTATACATACATTGCTTTATAATACATTGTTTTAATTGTCAGAACTAAAATAAAATAATTTAAGTTTCATAACAGTATTGAAACGCTTTTGAAGAGGTGTGAGGTATTCCAATAAATGATGTATTAATTTAATTTAATATGGGACAGTTACAGTAGGAAAGTAGCTGTCTAATTCAAGCTTTAAAGTGGTAAATATATTGTAATTCAAAACATGCATGTGCAACGTTATGATAAAAATGTATATGCCACTGGTGATGTATTGCTAAAAAAATAAGAAGCCTGCATATTATACAATAACTGTGTATTTACTTTATCTGATTTATCATTGCTTTACTGAAACTGCAGTTGAGATTTTGTAAATTGTGTTGCAACTTTAATGAAAACATTTTCCAACAAAATGTATTTTAAATTGTAGGAAAACCATTTATAAAACTGCCATGTGCATTAACAGCAGCTCAAGCTGGAATACAAAAGACTACATGTGTTCGCATCATGACAAAAGTAATTTTTTAAAACATTAGGAATAGCAAATATACAGCTATATACATCATACCTGTAAAGGATAGCAATGTGCTTTATCTTGGAGAAAAGGCAATAAATATTTTTTCTGATAAAAAGGACAATGTTGCCAAAAATAGAATGCAGATTTTTCTTTCTAATACTTTATTCCTTTAACAGAATAAGCTGGAAGGGTTGGATAGTTGTTCTGGACCTTTTTTAAACATTTCCATATAACCCTAGTCATTGAAGTTTAGAAACACATTAAAAATAATGTTAATCATCTCTTAGTGTTTTAGGTATTTTCAGTAAAAACTAATTTTTCTATATTTAAATCTGAACTACAGTTTACAGATTATTTACTCCATGAAATCAAACATTTTAAATACTTAACTAAACAGTTTTTTTTTAAATTAGCATTTAGACATTTAGACATTGAACTGCACAGTTCAAATTTTTCACTTTTTTTTTCAAAATCAGAAAACAAGACAAAGAATAGCATATGATAAGAGAGATAAGAATGAAATTCTCCCGAAATTTTTATAAGAAAGTGACAGCAAATACATACCATAAAAGTAAACAATAGTGGAGTGGGACCACAGTATAGAAGGGGTAGGTATGGGGGGGGGAGGGGGATAGATATGGTGTGTTGATGAAGTTAGCTTCCAAGATTGGCAAACTTTTTCAATTTGGAAAGGTAATTTTTATACAAACCATTAGCTATTACCATTAGCCAATAGTAGTGTTTGGAAAATTCTCAATAGTGATGGACGAACAGGCGAATCGAACTTCTGCAAATGTCCGCCGTTTGTATGTTTGTGGTAAACCTCCATTGACTTTAATCGAGGGCGAACTTCTTAAACCCTCAGGTCATATTTGTAGCCAAAATACCAATCAAAAATGTTGGATTGATATGGATTTTTAAGGATTTATGCCAAAAAAAAAAAAAAAATTTTTGTGTCAGAGCTGTAAGATTCTTTGTAACATCTAAATTTTTACTTTTTTGCTACATCTGTAATAATCTGTAATAATTTATATATA
>CM070036.1:84248506-84262787 GCA_036250615.1 Ptychadena robeensis | reverse complement strand
GCCAGAAAGGGTCCCTTTGTTTTTTAAAATTCGCCTCCCATTGAAGTCAATAGCGGGTTCACCAGTTCGCCGGGTTCGCGAACTTTTGTGCTAGTTCAAATTCGCCATTCGCGAATGCGCAATTCCGGGTTCGCGCCATCACTAGCTACTACCTGTTGAAGTTCATCAAGAGAATGCCAAGAGTGTACCAAGCAGTAATCTGAGCAAATGGTGGCTATTTTGAAGAAACTAGAATATAAAACATGTTTTCAGTTATTTCCCCTTTTTTTGTTAAGTACATAACTCCTCATGTGTTCATTCATAGTTTTGATGCCTTCAGTGAGAACCTACCAATGTAAATGGTCATGAAATAAAGAAAACACATTGAATGAGAAGGTGTGTCCAAACCTTTGGCCTGTACTGTATATTCACATATATCTTTTTAAAAGGTCATTTGTTATTTCAGACATCCAGTAGCTTCAGCAAGTATTCAGACACTCTTACCATTTTGGTTTATGATGCAGCCTGATACAATTTTAAATTTCAGTATCAGTACATTCAAGTAGCACTGACTGTGATACACATTTCTGAAAAGCTGCAGTGCTATGGTGTGTATGCATCAGCCGATGTGATATAAAAAAAATCAGGATCTATATATATTTATTACCAATGTAAATAATCAGCTTTTTATATTTAAATCAACTATAAATATGTCAATCAGTTAACTCAGATATTCAACAGATTACATATGGGCCCAGAAAAAAAAATGTCCTCTTTTCTTTTTGAACTAATTTAACTAATCTAATGTAACCATCGATTAGATTAGACCTACCATCAATTTCTAATAGACGAAGTTCCAGCATGTTTTTCCCCTTGTTCAGAAAGCCAGGTTCCCAAAGACATGCTTTGATTTTGAAGTAGAACATAAATTGCCTAAATAACACTAACTTCAGCTCTATTAAATGCTTTTAGTATAATTTGGAAAGCTGATTATCTTTGTTCTTGTGAAAGCGAATTATCTTGTTCTTGTGTCTTATGTCACAAAATGTTCCCAATTGTATTAAGCAGTTACAGCTGCAAAAGAAAGACCCCTATTTGGCAATGTGTATTATGGATAAAAAAACAAATTATGTTAAAACTGCATTCTCTGAAGATATTGGCACATTTTCACTTCCTTGGCAATATTGCCGAGTGTGGCTCAGGGTATATTGTTAGTACCAAAATTGGTAACCCTAACCCACACAAGTCCATGGCATCCTACACCTATGTCCATGCTCCTATTGTCCTACTGATGTTGCCAGTGCCAGGGGAGCATTTTAACTGCACTGATTTAAAAAAAAAGCATCAGGGAAGTTGAAGGTTTACTTTAACTATTACTATAACTAAAACTATAGAAATATTTTTACCAGACATACATTTATTTTTCTTCACATTTTTATGGAAAAGTAGCTTATTGACAAGAGTATAATATCTGACAAACATAAACACATTCACTGAACTTGCAATAGATGAGCAAAAAGACAGACCAGAATGAAGAAGAGAAAAACAGCCAGAAAGCTGTTAACACGTCACCATTAACAGTTCAGCCTGCTGAAAAGATAAGCATCCACTACGCAGATGTTCTCAATAAAAAACAAATGTAAGATCAGAAGCAGAAAATATACAACTAATGACCCCATTCACTTTTATCTTACGGTTCAATAGTAGAGTTATTCTCTTGTTTATACTTCTGTTTAAGTGTTTCCCCTTTATGTTATAAGCTCTAGCGGTGTCAGTCCATCCATTCTGCATGCAACCTGATCACAATTAGGTTAGGTCCGAGTTAAATTTCATTTTTCCCGGCACAATATGTTTTTACCTATCAACTTAAATTGACACGGCTAATAAGTGACCATGATTCTAAGCTAAGATGAAACCTGGAAAGGAAAAAATAATTACCATAATTCTTGAACTTAAATTCTTAAGGAAAGCTGATGCTCCACAGGGAGGGAAAGTTTGAAAGGTTAAATCATCTACGCACCATTAAACGTATGCAGAGCAGTGGATCAGCTACCAGTAGAGAGGCAAGTGATGCATCACAAAGAAGACACTCCCTATGGCTTTCTTTGAGGAGTGGAATATATAAACTGTTTAAAATAAATGACAAACCTAAGTTTAAGGTATTTAGTTTTACAAATTGTTTGTGAAATATGAATTATTTTCATGACTAACCAGTAACTTTGATGTAATATTACTACCACACATCATGATAAAATCAATAAATATAACACTCAGTAAAGCAATAATGCTAGTCATCCATTATAAACCTAATTTACTAACAGTAGGAGCGAATATTTAAAACCATTGGAAATATTGGAAATATTGGTTGTGCTTGAAAGGTACATACATATACACAAGAGAAAATACTAGGCGTAAGCATGCACATCTATCACTCAAAGTACATATTTCCTAGAGTGGCAAAAACACATCTATTAAAACGGCATACAATTAAATCAATCAGGTATTCAATAAAAGTGAAAGTTAGAATTAATTTCTTTCTGTTGTAAAACGAAATATTAAAAGACTGTAATTCCCACATGCAACTGTGCTTATAAGTTTACATACCCTGGCATAACTTATGATTTAAAATTTTTTTTATATTATATAATATTTTACTGATTTTGCCTGATAACATGCACACAACATGACACAAAAGGGTTAGGAAGGCTATTAAATGTAACAGTCTTTACTTTAATTAGTCAGTGTGTATAAAAGGTTACTTGAGCAGTAGAGGGGGGAGAGAGACAAATAATATGTGCCACACCCAAAAAGTTAAGATTAAACAAAATAAATAACCTGTACTCCTGTACTCATAACTCATAAGTCTTTATTAATTACATAGGACTTCATTACAATAAAAGTTCATCATCATGTTAAGAACATGTGAAGTGCAATTGTACAACATTTCCATACAGTATCGATATAATTGGTCTCAACTCCTACATGTTTTGCCCTCATAGGCTTCTTCAGGGAGGAAACTATAATTATCAACTGTGGAAACAACTTACTATTCACTGCGACGGAGAGACCAGAGCCATGCACTCGGGGCGCAAAATGATTGTCAAGGGATCTGGAAAAGCAAAATGATTGTCAAAGGATCTGGATGCAAATGTTAAACTATATAACTATATAAAATATAAAAGGGAAAATTAGGGGTTCTGTTGAAACCAAACCACCATGGTCAGGTAGACCGACTGAAATTTCAGTCAAAACTGACAGAAAAATAGTTTGGGATGCAAGGAAAAAACCTCAGATGAAATGAAGGAAAAAATTTGTCCCTAAGGACCGGAGTTGAGAAACACTGGTCTAGAGCATAGGTGTCAAACTCAAATTTAGCCCACCATATTTTTGGCCCGGGGCAGGTTTCCTAAATTTGCATTCATAGCAACATGCCCACTGCACTCACATCAGGGGTCATCAGGCCATGTTAAGTTCATGTGTAATCCTTGTGTGCCTCCATCCCTCATGTTCCATTGTGTAAATGAGTTTGACACCCCTGGTTTAGAAGTTTAGGTAAAGAACTTAACTTACCTGGTCCTTTACATATCTGGTAGCGTCTCCTTTATTGGATCAGTCCCTAAGACTTTTTGGCCATTCAGAGCAGTTGTCTGAAGCAGTAACATCATCCCTTAAAATACAGAGCTTAATGACCTGCAGTGAAGAGGGAGAATGCTGAGGACCTGTCGGAACTTTGGGGCACAATGTGTTCTCTGTGTTAAAACACCTCAGAAGTGTGTAGTCAGCATGGACTGTTGGGAAACGTTCACTCTTGGAAATTGGATTGTATTACCTACATACATTTATACCTAACCTAAATATTAGGGACATTTATTTAATCACTAAGCCATATGTGATGAACCTCCCTATCGCTCAGAACGTACCAGCACGTGACAAAATTCTCAGCCCATAACAAAGTACTCTGTTTGATTTTCACTTTTTAAAAAATTTAATCGGGATGTTGGCATAATTACATAATGAAAGTTGGACTAGCATATGTGTAAGTGAATGATATATTTACCTGTTGTGCTCTTGTCTTTGTTAGTCACTATGTTTAATCCTCTGTAGATGTCAGTATTCTAGGAATAATTAACTACAATAACACATGTGACCAGAGTAGATGACACTATAAAAGGATTTTCAATTGTGAAAAGCTAGCTTCATAGGCTTGTACAAGGGACTTGAAGATGTGACGTCTACTTCCTGGCTCTTTCTCTTCAGAACACATCAGGAATTATAGGAACAAGGAAACAAGGAGTACAACCTAGTGCAAAAACAAAGTAAAGAACTGTAAAAGATAAAAGACAAAACACTAACATTAAAGAAGGTAGTTTGCAGGTTTAGGCTCAGTAAGATGAATGGGTTGCTCTTTGTCAACCGCTGCTGCTCAAAACGCGTCCCATTAATCCTACTGAGTCCTCCAGCATCTGCAATCAGGAAGTGATCTAGTCTGTAAGCAAGTGACATCATCCTGATAACCACACCATCCAGAGAGATCAAACCAAGAAAGTGGAGATGGAAGAAGACTAGAAACAGGAAGAAGAATGGAGGAGGAAATAATCAAGGACATAAAAGAAAACGGTGACATGTATTTGTTTAGGCCGTTTTCTCCAGTAGGAGACTGACTAGCTAACTACAGATGAACTTCTCACCCCCAAACTGTTGCAGGCTTTGCACTCCCCGAGCCATAGTGTGAAACCTCCTGCCCCCAACACCCCCCCCCCCCCCCCCTCCCCTGGTTATTCTGATTTTTTTAAGCAAGTCTTTGTTACTTTAACTAGCTTGGTAAGGAATGACACTTATATGGCAGAGATGGCCCTTGCTGAATTCTAGGCCTAACCCCTCATAGGGATGTCCTTTCTGGATCCTAAACTGTACAAGAGAAACCATTATTTGTCTTGGTGCCAAAGTAATGAACTTCTATTACACTACTGTAATAAGGTATTTGCTACTATACTACAGTTATAAAGATATTTGCATGCCATCATACTTTAAAGTAAAAATGTTGGCTGCAGTACAATTTACAGGATAATTATACATTATATAATATACATTACTAATGCTTTATATAGATACAATATATGATGTATGAAAATATTATCTTTAAATTACTTGTTGTTATGAAATATTACATTGACCAATAAGGGCTTCAATAAAATATATGCTATAACTAATGTCTATTTTCCAGCACAATTACATTGTTAACTAACAGCTTTCTTTTCTGTACATACAACAGAACATTGTCCCTTTAGATAACATCGTGGTGAACATTTCTTGTCTTAGACATGAAAATGCTGTCCTGAAAATGCTGAATAAAATATACAAATGGCTTCTTGCTTTGTTAATGGCACATTTTACAAAGACCGACCACGGTGCTCACTTGTCATTATCTGTTTGGAAAAACTAACTTCTATGAAGATGGAAACGGACAATGTTTCCTTGGTAAACAATTTGTCAGATTGCCTTTATGTTTTAGTAGCCCACAGAGATATCCTACAACTAAGTAAGAAAAGGAAAGTGAATGATTAGCAGGGAGAGCTTCAGGCAACTAAAACATAGTTTTAGTAGCCTGTCAGGAAAATCTGCAGCCTTGGGCACTGGGATTACTTTTATTTTCAAGCCAGTTATTGATTTTTGTATGAAGAAAATAATTTGGTATTGTTGCTTAGGGTGTTACTTGAGAAAAAATTAGCTGCATGTGTCATTTACTACCACTCCTTAGCTTTAATTTAGCTTTTCATTATGGCAAAGCTTGGGCAACTGGGAGAAAGCATTTACTACTTAAAAGGTACTACTTTCTTTATGAAACATGGCATACTAATGGAAAACAGAAGTATGCTGAAAATTAAATTTAAAAGCCTATAATTTAGTATCTTCCGTGCCAAGAATGATGGCTTTCATTTACTAAGGAGATCCTGAGCTGTTCAGGGTCAGTATGTTGCATGCCATTTTCAGGCCTATTGCGAAGGCTGATGGAGTTGATTAATTTCTTGGAACCAGGATTTCTCTTCTCCAGCTCACTGAACAACTTCATTTCAGCTGATGAGTTCAAACTGAGGTCAGAACAATGCTCATTTCTGACAATCCCACAAAATGTGAATTAATTTTATGAGTTGGTACCACTACATTTAAAACTAAACTGGATATCATCAGTTAAGTTAATATGGGGAAGGCTATGGTGGAATATGCTTTTAAATGTCTCTGGACTCAGAATCGCTGTGCTATAAAAAAAGGCTTAACCATAAAATATATTTATACGTTAGAAAGACTAGAGCTACATAATTGCCTCTGAGGATTTTCTGTCATCTGGATACCTGAAATGCACTTTGGTGCTGAAATTGTAAGCCACTAAATTTAACCAACTGCCAACAGACCATGATATGTAAACTGTTTATTCTATATCAGGATCCTTCCAACCATCAAAAGATATCTTTCTCATTCTTCATTTCTGAGAACGTGTGTGGGTCATGTAGTAAAAAAGTCACAAATGTGAGACCCTGTAGACAATACCTGTTTTCTCCTATAGTAATGAGGAAGGGTTAAAAAAAATACATGTCATGCTATTTATTTCTAAATTATAGAAATTATACATAGTCACAAGAAAGAAACTTGTAGTTTTTTCAAAAATTTACATATCAATATATGCTATATTTTTTTCTCTCTAAGACACACATTTTCCCTCCAAATTTGGGTAAAAACATTATATAAAACACATATATATATATATTATATCTACAAGCCCAAATATTTGAACTTCAAATCAACCTTTAGAACTTTCAAGACAACCATTAAGTTTTGAGGACAGTAGTGAATGCTAAGACCTGTGGTTTACCAGCACAGTCGTTTGTAAAAACAGTAAAACATGCTTGAGGACAGTACAAAGGGTATCTTGAAGGCAATGTACTCTGGCAGACATAAATACAAACATACATATCAACAAAAAAGACAACTACAGTCGAATAAACAGAAAGACACACACACACACATTCAGACAGACTGACACACATACAGTTTACAGTTTACAGTTTACAGTTTACAGTACAATCTAGTCAACTACCATTGCAGTTTCCTCTTCCACCAGGCATCAAGCTATGGAAGGTATTTTGTCCCTTCTCTAGCCTTCTGATTGGATGTGCGCACTTGTGAGGGTTGCTGACAGCTCATAGACATAGAAATGATACATATATTATACTCTTGAATTGAATGTTGAATGCTTCGTTATGCATTTTAATGTCATATACCACAAATACTGTTTTAATGTAATCTACATGTCACATATACAGTGAGTCATATATAGTGAACATACAGCATGTTTCAGAAAATAGGGCAAGACCATGCAGCATTCATCCTATGTTCCTCCATTAAAGCCAAAAGATCATTACCAGGAGGCAGTGCTTTGTTTCCTTCATTCCAGCCATCCAAAATCACAGTACTTGTACTATATAAAGTGAGGAACACATTCACATTGCAGGTGCTTTCCCACTGTTAGAGACAGGATTTAAAAAAAACAGGAAAAAACATTGTATTATTTGTAAAGAATTTATTTGTATTGCAATTCTGCACATATGTATTTTAGCACCTGAGAAAATCAGTGTTAATATTTGGTTCAGAAGCCTTTGTTTGCACTGACCTGGCTAAGCTGGAGGAAGTGGAACAAATCCCAGCCTCCTGGGATACTATGCTATTGCTATTTTTTTAAACACATTCCCTCCATAAGACCCACATATATTTCCCCCTTGAATTTAAAGGGGAAAATAGTGTCTTTTTGTCTAACAAATATGGTAACCCTAGGCTATTTAAAATTCCTATTCCTATTTAAAACTCCTAAAAGTAGGCTTATTAATAGTGGTACTGTTCACATTGAGAGGCTGCTCATATATTGTAATGGGTCTTCCACAACTTTAACCAACATTAATCAATGTATTAAAATAGATCTAAAAATATATAGAAATTTACTCACAAACTTCAACCAGTAGAGACTTCAAAGTTATAAATCCTAGACATTTGTCACTGAAAGAGTTCCTATTGAATTTATATTAATTTAGTAACAGTAATCAGAACAAATACAGGGAAAACTTCCTCTTACCCTGAAACAAATGTAGAATTTTAGCTATATATTATTATTATCTTGTATTTATATAGCGCCGATATGTTACACAAAGTTTTTACAGAGTATATCCAATTACTGGCCACTTTATTAGGCACACCTGTCCATCTGCTCGTTGATGCTCGTTACTGATCAGTACTGATCATCACATGATGGCAACTCAATGCATTTAGGCATGTTGACATGGTCAAGACAACCGCTGCAGTTAAAACCAAGCTTCAGAATGGGTAAGAAAGGTGATTTAAGTGACTTTGAACATGGCATGGTTGTTGGTGCCAGTCGGGCTGATCTGAGTATTTTAGAAACTGCTTTTGGGATTGTCATGCACAACCATCTCTAGGGTTTACAGAGAATTGGCTGAAAAAGGGAGAACATCAAGTGAGCGGCAGTTCTGTGGGCGCAAATGCTTTTGATGCCAGAGGGCAGAGGAAAGTGGTTCGAGGTGATAGAAAGGCAACAGTAACTCAAACAACTTGTAACAACCAAGGTATACAGAAGAGCATCTCTGAACACACAACACATTGAACCTTGAGGCAGATGGGGTACAGCAGCAAAAGATCACACCATTCTTGTCAGCTAAGAACAGGAAGCTGTGGCTACAATTCTCACAGGCTGACTGAAATTGGACAATAGAGGATTGGAAAAATGTTGCCTGGTCTGATGAGTCTCGATTTCTGCTGTAACATTTGGATGGTAGGGTCATGATTTTGACATCAACAACATGAAAGCATGGATCCATCCTGCCTTGTATCAATGGTTCAGGCTGGTGGTGGTGTAATGGTGTGGGGGACATTTTCATGTCACACTTTGGGCCCCTTAGTAGTAACTGATCATCGTTGCAACGCCACAGCCTACCTGAGTATTGTTGCTGATCATGTCTATCCCTTTATGACCACAGTGTACCCATCTTCTCCTACTTCTAGCAAGATAATGCACCATATCATAAAGCTTGAATAATCTCAGACTGGTTTTAGCCGACAAATCTACAGCAACTGCGTGATGCTATCATGTCAATATGGATGTCTTTAAGAAATGTTTCCAGTACCTTGTTGAATCTATGCTACGAAGGATCAAGGCAGTTCTAAAGGCAAAATGGGTCCAACACGGTACTTGCAAGGTGTGGCTGGTAAGTGTAGTCATATCACTGTCTCTCAGAGGAGCTCACAATCTTATGTCCCTACCATAGTCATATAAATGCAACTAGCACAGTCATATGTCACAGTCTAAATCATGTGTAACTAATATAGAAGAATCTTTTTGGGGGAAGCTAATTAACTTACTAGCATGTTTTTGGAGTGTGGGAACAAACCGTAGCACGCAGAGGAAACCTACACAGACACAGGGAGAACAGGCATACTCCTTGCAGATAGTGCCCAGGCCAAGATTCGAACCTAGGACTTTAGCGCTGCATGGCCAGACTGCACAAACAGCATATGCTAGCTTTATAGTAAATATCAAACATCTTTACCAACTTATGCTACCTACTTAGTACAAACTTGCATACACCTATTAAAGTTTACATATTTGACTTTTGTGATTTCCAATTGCTATGCAAAACTAGTTATCAAACTTACAGTCTTATCAGTCTGTTTTGGCTGTATTTTGTCACAGAGATGTTGATAAAATTTCAGCAATAATATACCAGCCGTTAGGTCTCCATCCTACTAGTATTACTAGTACAAAGCATGATTTATGGATTAGTAACATGTAAATGATTCCTAATGCGAGGCAAGGTGCTATGGGAGGTGTATGATCTGAGCTTTTCACAGTTAATGTGACAGTGATGGATGGTGGAAATCATGAAAGTATCAATTAAATATTTTATTGTTAAATGAAATGTGCCACACAAGAACACTAGTTGTGTATGTCTGACAAATTTTCCAATTATTCGTTTCGATACATATTTTGAATTTAACAAATAACAAAAATAGTCATAATATAGTAGTGTGAATAATAATTAAATATGGGCCTATTATATGTGCAAAGAAGTTTCTTAAATGCGAGAACCTCTCTTTTTCAAACCGAGTTCTTTTAGTTTAACTGTACATTTTTTCTTGCACTATAATAGTGTATCAATGTATTAAAAATAAAATAGCTTAGTTCATACATGCCCCAACGAACAGTGACAGTTCATAAACGCACCCAGACTATCCCCTGTAAATTCATGGTGGTAGTAAACAGGTCTTACCTCCTACATGACATTAATTAACTCTGGTATAATGAAGTGGTTGTGGATTGCAGGAATGCATTCTAAAAACAAGCTTTAAACATTTATTTAATATTCTTGTGTTCATTGAAATGTAGTTAGTATATAAACACTGTGTGGTTTACAAATGTTTTTAGCCATCAATGAACATGTTCTTCACATAAGCGATAACTGAGTAGCTTTGCAATTCAAGCAAATAGGAAAATTTCTTATTTTTTGGAAGCCCCTGAAAATATGCATGCATTTTTATAAATCTGTACAGAATCATACAGTTCATTTAAAGTGAGGATCTGGATTTTTATACAGATCAGACAGATAGGAACACATATATTTAAACATAAAAAGTGTTTTCCTAATTCAGTCATCTTTTCAAAATGATATCTTTACAGTTTGGTTCTCACACTTTACTGTTCTGTAAAAACTAATAAGGTTCAATCATAAAAGATGTGGCAGCCATTGGCATTTTGTATACAAAGCCTACACAGGCTACCACCTATAAAGTCATGGTATAATATGAAGCCCTCCTATATAAACTAAAATGACTTTGGATTCCATATTCTTTAAACAAACTAAATGCTAAATCTGTAAATTTCACAAATAAGAGAATGATATACCAATATAATGCAAACAATCTAATCAAATCAATATTAACCTTTTTACAGAATTGCATGAATCTAAAGGGACCCATACATTACTTGATATTTTTAGCTAGTTAACTTTTTGTGCATATCTGGTCCAATAAACCAAAAGTTAAAGTGTAATCAGACATGAAATACATCAAGTCTTGATTGTTTTTATTATTAATTTGTCAAAGAGGAAACAACATTTTTTATATATTTTTAAATGTAATTTTTTACATTTTCATTTTAAAACATATTGACAAAAAAAACTACTCTTGTTTCCATTTTAACTTATAAAACAAAATCTTAAAATTTTTTGTCAATAAAACTTTTATTAATTAAAAATACTGACAAGTTTTGCTGAGAAAGACAGCAGCTGTCCTAATCCTCTGTGTACATAAGGACGCATCAGTCTGAGGAAGTCACTTCTGGTATCTTTACCGTATTAGAGAGCGGAACAGGTATGGACAAGATCGTTTCGCTGCTTGTTGGACTTTTCCCTATCTGCCTGTTCACGAATGGACACGGCTGATGTATGGTAATCACTATCAATATAATTGCACAGGTTGATCGAAGTTATGATTGACTGTGCAATTATATGTCTGGGTATGCCCAATATAAATTATCCATATTTGACACATGTTTTAAGTGTGGTCATTGCAGCATCACACAAACATTTGTTTATTTGAAAATTATGGGGTTAGTGGAAATAGAGAGTGCATCTGGAAAGTATTCACAGCGCATCACTTTTTCCACATTTTGTTATGTTACAGCCTTATTTCAAAATGGAATAAATATTTTTTTACTTACAATTCTAAACACAACACCCCCTAATGACGATGGGTAATAGGTTTACTTGAGGTTTTGACAAATGTATTAAAAATAAAAAAGGAGAAATCACATGTTTATAAGTATTCATTCCCTTTGCTCAATACTTTGTTGATGCACCTTTGGCAGCATTTACAGTCTCAAGTATTTTTTTATTTAATGCCACAAGCTTGCCAAACCTATCCGTGGCCAGTTTCTCACATTCCTCTCTGCAGCACCTCTCAAGTTCCTTGAGTACCTTTGTTGTGTGTGTTAAGGGTTGTTGTTTATGTGAACCTGAAGGAGTGGCTTTTGTCTGGCCACTCTACCATATAGGCCTGATTGGTGGATTGCTGCAAAGATGGTTATCCTTCTGAAAGGTCCTCCTCTCTCATAAGAGGATCTCTGGAGTGACCATTGGGTTCTTGGTTACTTCCCTGACTAAAGCACTTCTCCAACAGTCGCTCAGTTAAGATGGCTGGCCAGCTCTAGGAAGAGTCCTGGGGGTTTCAAATTTTTTCCACGTACAGATGATGGAGGCCACTGTGCTCATTTTGATCTTCAACGCAGCAGAAATTTAATATACCCTTCCCCAGATTTGTGCCTCAAGTAAATTCTGTCTCAGAGGTCTACAGATAATTCCTTTGACTTCATGCTTGGTTTATGCCCTGACATGAACTGTCAGCTGTGGGATTATAACATACCAATTAAGCTGCAGAAACATCTCAAGAATGATCAGAAACATGATGCACCTGTGCTTTAATTTTGAGGTTCATGGCAAAGGCTGTGAACAGGGCGGTCCTAGGAAAATCGTCGCCCCTGGGCAAGCACCCCCTCTACCGTCCCATGCCTGGATGTTCAACCGGTGTTCCGTCAGAATAAGCCCCCAGTCAAAATGAGACTTCCCTGCCAGGTGGAGGATCTTGACACGTCCCCTGTCCATAGCAGAAAAAACTGTCAGTGACATTGGGAGGGGGAGGCTCATTTTGAGGAAACACACACAGGTATATCGGTTGAGAGGAGGTGGGTACACTGAACCCCCTGGAGCTATAGTGCTGGTCTTACCGTAGTGCTGCTGCCACTGAGGCTGTGCTCTGGGTTTGCTGGGAGCTGACGGAAAATAGGGGTGACAATGGGAAATAGTGACTATGGGTGGCTCATCTCGATGGTCCCCTGCAGCATAGCACAGAGGAGTGTGTAAAGGAGTGTCACTGACAGTTTATTCTATGGACAGGGGACATGTCGAGATCAGCCTCCCCCCTCTGTGTCCCCTGTCCATAGCAGAATAAACTGTCAGTGACACAGAGAGGCTGATCTCGATGGCTACCTCTCTAGTGATGAGTCAGCCACCTAGATCACTGCACTCGCACATGTGCAGTACCAGGGGGCAGCTGATGGGGAGGTACATCTCAAGAGAACACTGGCTCTCACCCACCTCACCCCCACAGGAGTGATCTCTCTCGGCGGAAAGCGGCAGAGCTGGAGTGAGATGTCATCGCCACAAGGAGGAGAGGGCACTTTTACACATGGGCAATATGGAAGATGCCCCCCCCTATGATGCTGCCCTGGGCAACCGCACATACTGCCCATATGTAAAGCCGCCACTGTCTGTGAATGCATATGTACATGTGCTTTCTTTTTTTTTCTTTTCTATAAATTTGGAGCGCACCATTGACTTTAATGGAATTTTTATGTTGTAGGCCTGTAACTTCCCAAAATATGTCCGTACAAGGGTCTACTAAATATATCCTGAATATAATAATGTTTGAAACAAACAATTATGTAAAGACAATTACAGTTTAAAAAATCATAACTGTATGTATTTATATTTGTTTTTCATTTATAATAATTTTTATATTCAATTGGTAATGGGTTTTGTGTTGTTTTTTTACTTTGAATTGTATTGGATAGTTATCACTGTATCCAGTACAATTTCCTTTGGCACCCTGTCTCCCCTAGTGTGATGGACCTGGGACCAGGGAAGAGAGGGTTAACTTCACAGTGACACATCTGGGAAATCACACTGAAAACAGTTTTCTCCATAGCAAACTGTTTTCGTGCGATTTACTTCTTCTAAATCTTCCTCCGCCGCCCCGATGTGATGTCACTCAGGGGGGGGGGGCGGGAGAGATCGGAGCCAAGTGGATCGGTGAGTTTGCGGTACCGGGGCTCTGATATCCGCTGGGTGAACTCAGCTCGTCCCAGTGAAATTCAAACAGGTCATCACTGGACTGCCTGGGTTCGGCAGGAGCACCAGGGGGGTTCAAATCCTCAGGGGACTATGAATTGTTTCTTCATGTTTATTACTTATTATAAACATTATATAGATTTAAGAAAAACCTATTGTTCATTGCCGGATTTCATTAGACAGAAACATGTCAGTATAACAAATGTAATCACTATATGTGTGATTTGGTGCTCTGTCTGCAATATGTTAGCAATATGAAAAGTCTTAGATGTTTCAGGACATAGCACAATCAAGCCTTCTTAAAACAGAAGGTATTTACACGGCCCAATCCAGCACAA
>CM070036.1:84205705-84236901 GCA_036250615.1 Ptychadena robeensis | reverse complement strand
GAAGGAAATATGGGAGAACGCAAAGAAAGCCTCAATTTGTACGTCCCACCGTGAGAACCTCTACAAAATTATATTCCAGTGGTACTACACCCCGGACAGACTCCATAGGATATATCCACAAGCAACGGATATATGCTGCAGATGCTCAAGGGATAAAGGTACAATAGACCATATTTTCTGGTCATGCCCGGAATTAGAAGCATACTGGGAAAACGTTAATGAAATTTTGAAGAGGGCAGTAGATGCCGACATCCAATTGGATATCAGAACGCATGTACTGGGATCCATGATTAAAGTCGTGAACAAAAACCAGCGACGACTGATCCAATATATCCTGACGGCAGCTAGGTGTGCTATCTCAAGGAAATGGAAATCACGACTCCCCCCCCCTCAACCAAGGAGCTATATGTTAGAATCACAGAGATTAGAACGATGGAATATACAGCATGTTTAAAAAAGGGAACGAGAAATTTCCATGAAATCTGGAATTATTGGGACACATTTATAGAACTAAAATGACAACAAGGCGGAGCTATAAACATCAGTGAAGATATATAGGGCAGTATGAATGGGAAGGAATGATAGGAGTAAGAATGAGAAGTCTGAGAGATATGAGGAAGGAGTTATTGCTAACAAAATAACAGGAAAGTCAGGATAATATAATTTTATAACGAATATGAAAATGTATTATGATTGTTTGTGAATATTAAAAACCAATAAAGATAATTATCAAAAAAAAACAAAAAACACCCAGAATGAAGAAAAAAATAAATAGTTTATATACCCCTAGACAGTAGTAGTTAGTCATGTTTAACTGGATTTTGTATTTATTGTTGTTTTAAAGACATTTCTTTGCCACCCAAACCCCCTTCTTCAGTTAAAATGAGTTTTACAAACATACCTCATTAACCTTCTGGACGTTCAGCCTGAATTAACTCGGGCAAAATAAAGTTGCTGAAATGGATCAGCCCGAGTTAACTTGGGCTGCTGAAACCTGCAGTCAGATGGCTTGCAAGCTATAACGAGGCTTGCAGGTCTTCTCAACGTGTCCCCCGCTGTCTGATCTTCAGATCCCGGTGTTCGGGATGGTGCTGGCGGGTGCGTGATGACATTATTGGGAGGGGGAGGGACAGGAAGTTTAAAATTTGAAAAAAAAATGTTTTGCCTCCAATTCACTCATGTATTCAACATGTATTTGCTTTTTTTTCTTTCATGTTGGATTTGATTGGATTGATTTTTCTGTTCAAAGTTAAAAAAAAAGGACAATGCATAAGAATTAAATACTTTGTAAGGGCTTGAGTCAACTGCTGCCTTTTCCCTGCAGTGGACGTACGTACGTCTGCAATGCCTGCAATGCCTGCAATGCCGCGTCTTCATTGCAGCACCACACATTGCAGGTGTCCCAAGATGCGGAAAAACAGCGCCCGTACTGCATGTATAAATGCAGTTCGGGCGCAGTTTTTCTGCATTTTCTGCATTTTGTCTCAGCTAAATCAATAGGGTGCACTCCCACCAATGCAGCAGGAGCGAGCCCTAAGCCACGGGCAAGCTGCAGGTAATCCGCCAGCAAATGTGCCAGCACATTGTTCCCTGCGCTGAGTATCAGACCGCCTGTCAGTATTGGTTTATTTGAAAAATGAATTCTTGTTTGTGCAGATTTTTGTGTTTTCTATTTAATTTTATCATTAAATTAGATTTTTAAAAAATATTTAAGCGTTTGAAACTTTATATATTCAAGATGTCTACTAGACCTGTGTTTGGATATATTTTGGTCAGTTACAGGCCTACAACATTTTTGTTTCAATAAAAACAGCGTAACGCTTTTGGTACAGAAATCAGAGATATTTGATTATATCCTAATGTGTCAGGGTGGAAGCTGTAAAAAAATAAAACCATCATATTCTTATCACATTATTTCATCAGTGGCATCAAGTATAGATGTATTCCTATTATTTACATGTGTAAATTGTTGTCAAATCTGCGGGATAGAGATGATGAAACAGCATTGTAAGATGCAGACCTAGCTTTAAAGCTTCCTTTCCCTATTCAGGAGAGGTTAGTCAACTTCACATAGTTGAAGTCTTTCACTCAGTTTGCAAATCTGTTGTTCTCTCTGTTCAAAAATGTAAAAGCCCATGATATAGGGGTTTCTTGTAGGAAAGAGTCAAGCATAGAAGCCATTTTTGTTATATTCCCAAACTCATTTATCAGTCATACCTGATGTACATATTCATTCAGGTCATGGTTTATGTAGTAGTAGTTATATTTAGAAAGACTTGATTAGTTCTGTTCAAGCCACTCATTCTAAAGTAACACTTTTATACTTATCTGGAGGAAAGCCTCCCATCTTTTTCATTATTCAGATTTTCTGTTTTTGGGGTTGTTTTTTTTATCACCTTGCACATTTTTGTAAGCAGTCACTTTCTCCACAGGCTATATTTAACATAGTAATGATTCTAAAGCTGGGCATAGACGACCTAGCGGGCGTGATGACGTCATCACGCACAGCCGCTAGGGCTGAGAATGGGCCATGCATCCTTTGTCCGAACTAATGGAATCAGCTCTGAATTTACCATCATGTTGGATCACTGTGCGATCCTACATGCAGCAGATTCTTGGTCAATATGACCAAGGGGTGCACACGATTCTCTGCCAACCCAAGAATCAGGCCCAATACTTTATGTACTGCATTGGTCCAGTTTACAACGCAAAACACATTCCTGTGCTTAAAACAAAAATATAACTTTGGCCCTTACAACTCTTTTCCTGGGCAGTGGCTTTTTGAAAATAAAAAGCATTGTTCGTGATAAATTTTTAATACCCTTCATTTCAATATGCTTTTAAGCAACTACATGCCTGTGAGGGCTCTAAATTCCTGCCTGTACCTATTTGTAAACAATTGGGAACAGGAAGAAAGCATTAGTGTCATCTTCCAGCAAATCCAGTGTGAAAAAAACAAAAGCACATGCATTTTGTGACATAGTGAAAATGTATTATTTATAATAATTTGATTCAAAATTGTCACTTGTAAGACAAATGCTAGACACTTTCAATGTACTTTTAACAATGACCATGTGAGATAAAGAAGTATTTCTGAGATTTACCTTACATATTTTTTTTTACTTCCTTTTAACATTTATGTGCTGCTGTATATAAATGGTTAAATATACTGATCATAATAAAACATATTCATAGTTTTAATTAAAAAGTATGATAAATATTGGATACCGTGTCTGCTTTAAACGGTCACTATAACCCATTAAAGATCTATTATGTTCAACAAACGTAACTTAAAGGAGGATAAGGGACTTCCATTAATAGCTGGAATAGATACTGAAGGTCGATATCTCTGTTCATAACATATTGATGGGTCTCCATGTCTCATCATAGTTTATAGCCTTACTATAGCTATGGGGTTAACATAATTCACCTCTGGTGTCTTGAAGGGTACTGATCGCTGCCAAGAGACAACTAGATGGTCCCAAGTCTCTAACATCACTGATAGTTGTTTCACTGATAGGATCACCAGAATTCAATCACTGTCAGGACTTTTCCTTTCTCAGCTTTGTTATCCATGTCACCATTTCTTTGTACTTTGGTTTCCGAAATCTGGCAATATGAAGAGAAAAATGTCCATCTACAATATCTAACACTTTTGACATCTTCAATAACATGTTAGTTCTTTTGTATTTGTTTATTTTGATTGCATAATTTTAACCCCTTCTAGGCATCCTTTTATAAATCCATGTCCTTGCAGGTAGGAGATTGTTTTTAAAATGTGTTTTTCTGTAACTAGGAAGATCTTATCAGTAACACTTACTAATCAAAACAAATATATTGTAGCCTTTTTGTCTTACCTAATAATATATGTGTAAACATGAATACCCTTAGGTAAAGACCACTTGAGGTTATGTGTCTAATGGACGAATGTGGAGAAAAAATGTAGTGGAGTCCAGGGCTAACAGTGTAACTTTGCTTTCCCCACAAAATAATTCAACACAGCCATTAATGTCCAAACTTTTGGTAACATACAGTGAATCTAAAATGGTATAGTTCATTCTCATTCTGTTTTTCTGCTCCTTTTACTTATACTTGCTGATTGAATAAAAAAAACTACTTTGAATATGAGATAAAGCAATATAGAAAGTCACTCAATATTTGTTTCTAACATGAACATAACACAAGGCTGCAAAATATTTATAACTGCATAATATTGGAATATCTTCTTTCTCTGTAAATTAATATTAATGAATACAGAATCCATATATTACCATTTCCAAATCAGTCTATTATATGCAACTGCTCAGATAGCATTACTGCTGCCTATATATATATATATATATATATATATATATATATATATATATATATATATTTAAATATATAGCAGTCTCTAAATGTCATATTACCTTTTAGTTCTCTTATTTGTCCTTCCCAATGAGTATAGTACACAAAACACAAAGTTTTGTTTTTAAATACAGTCCACCTCTTTTGACACAGTATGTCATATTATCTGTTCATTCTGATAGCCAGGCTCTCTCTCCAGGCTTTTTTAGTAGGCTGAAACAAAGTGAAACTAAAAGGATGGGATAAACCATTTCACATTAGTAGGAGTGCTTATAATGAACAGCTTTTATCCATATTGTTAAATAGTTTGTCTTAAATGGAAAAACAAAACAGTTATAACTGTTAACCAATGTTTAGCAGGATAAAAGCTGTACCAGTCACTTAAACAAAGCTAATCTAAATCTACTAATTTTTCTAACAGTTCTCTACACAGACTTACAATGGTGATGTCCTTAGCTACTGTTTAGAGACAGAACAGCATAAAAATATGATGCATGACTGAATTAGAAGTCAGAAACTACAAAAAACTCAATAGGAAGAAACGATAGGCTCCCAATGTAATACATTTTATTTGGTTAATAATCCTTTAAGGTATCTTCATAGCAGTTTTTATTCAGTCTCTGACTGAACATATGCTTCTTTATATGGGCAAAAGTTTGTTACTAGCTGGTATTGTGTTCTCTTTACTAAAAAAACATGCTTATTGGTCAAGAAAGCACATATTGACTAGAGGATTAGGCTTTAACCATTTTGAAATTAAAATCAGCCCACCAAAGAATCCAACTGGACAGTACCAATTAGCATACAACAAACTATATATACATATATATACACAGAATAATCTATAAATAATAATAATTATTTATACATCAATAAAATTGCAATCCCTAAAATACGGGTATGCAACAATGTAACACATGTCTCTGTAGGCCTTTTTCCTTACTGGTTCTTTGGTGGCCCCCAGGAGTGGGTATGTGGATAGATGGCAATCCTCTGCTGTCTGATAGTGATGATCGCGAATATTCGGATTCCGAATATTAATCGCGAATATCGTCAATTCGGAAATTCGCGAAGATGGTGAATATATTGCCGAATATTCGCAATTCCGGATATTCGGTATTTTTTATCCATTACACTTCCCTCTCAATGTGAGTGGACAAATGGGAAGGCTGCAACAAGAGCTTAGCAACACCATCAACAGATTTTTAAATGAATATTGGGGTGATGCGAATATTGCGAAAATCGTCACTTTTAAAATTCGCATAAAAATTCGCACCATGTTAAACATATATTGCGCGCGCGAAATTCGCAATAAACTGCAGATATTCGCAATAACAAAAAAAAACCCCGAATATTGCAGAATGCGAATATTTTCCAAAAGTTTTCCATAAAATTCGTGGCATGCCGCGAATACGAATGTTGCCTATGCCGCTCATCACTACTGTCTGATTGGTCTCTGTTCAGCATATGGTCAACTGTTCTTCTTTTTAATATTTTTTTTCTCTCACAACTAATAACCAATTCAGTAAGTATTAGATCAATTAGATATGTCACCAGATATGTCACAAAATTATGACATATATGGCAAATGAAAACTCAGTTTCTCCTTTTGTGACATATACAGTGTATGTTAACTGCACAAGGAAAGAAATGAAAACGCAGGAATGTTTAATGACATTAAGGTTTTAATAAAAGTATACTTTTCTACTTTTCCATCTCTTTTTTCTATGGTTTCTGGGATGCAAATGTAAACTACATCTTGATAACTGAATGTACTTAAAAAAAGCAAACAATATTTGTTTTATTCAGATGTACCATCATCATTTGATTTGGTTAAGGGAAGTTTATCCATCATTTGGTACATACAAAACATATGGTGCCGCACAGTAGTAAGTCTTTTTTAAGAAGTATGTTTCCTTACTCAACATGTCATTGCAATTGCAATTTACATTTGGATATGTTTACTTGTAAATTATTGATCCATGGGGATCCTTTTTAAAAAAAATAGACATTCTTGATGATAATAAAAGATGACAAAACTTGCCATCAATGATTTGCCTTCCATTAAAGTTTGATAGTAGTGTGGGCAATAAAATGATTTACAATCAGAAGAACAGCTATATAATGTTGTGGTTTGTGTTGGATGTGGTTTCACTGCTGTTCACCCGGTAAGAATTATATCCCTGTACAGTACAGGAAGCATTAATTCTTGATTTTCTTAATATCTTATTGATTTTTTTTACCCACAGAGGCCAGGGGTTAAAATACTCCATAAAAATGTCCAAGCAATTTATTGCTACTACTTAAAAACATTACAGTAGCCTTACAGCTATTTCCTTCTTTTCCCATTGTCTTCTTATTTAAGGTTGCAGTCTAGAATGACAAATTTGGATTTGATATGAACTTTAAGTGAACTTGATTAAGCCATTGCAAAACATCAAATAAATAGTCAAATGTCTGTGGTAGTTATTATTTCAGCTTGTAGGCATGAGGAGCTATTACACAAAGAATAGGACAAGACACTAAATAGATAATATTGGTTACACATCTTGGCATTCACAACAGAAAATAGATACTTTGAGAAAGAGCATGATTACATTACTAAAATCCAGGGTTACAGATGTAGCTACAACTCAGACTGCTAGTTAACCATGTAAGTAAAATATATAAGAAGAAATACGTATATAAAGGACAGTTGTGGGTCGTTAAATATATTAAGTGATACAAAGAACTGTAAATGGTAAAAGTAAATGGGAACAGTTTCCTTTTGCACAGGAAATTCACATAGCATTTTGGTTTATGTTCAGTTTCAGAAAAAAATTTAAATCCTGTGTGAATGTTGGTAAATTGTGTGTGAAAACATTTTGAAATAGAGTCACTATACAGTCAACATGAAAAAATTATATATAGTTATATGTCTTATGTAATTTTTAGCTAATTTAAAATTTTCAATTTAGCTTTAGTGCAGTTGAACAAGATTCTTTCCTGTATCTTCGCCCAATTGGCTAATCACAATTGGAGTTTGAAAGTTGCAGCAAGTCTTATAGAGCCCATCTAATTTCCAAGCTGATGGACAAATAACATCACCTGGCTTTTTTCTATAGAATTGCTGTGTTTGTCCTGCCACTTTTATCACATTTCATTATTTTAGTAACTAGGACTCAGCATGACAACCATAACACATTACCATAGCTTCCTGTTTTGAATTTAAGGTAGCCATACATGGGTCTATTATTGCGATTTAATAATCAATACGATTGTCTTGTGCTATTTAAAATCGTTTGTCAGTCAAACATCAATCGATTGTACCACACACAGTGTGAGCGATTCCCAACTGATTGATTCCTTTCCTGAGTTTGATGCGCATGTGCCATAGTACAATTGAATACAAAAGCAATCGAAATACCTAGAAAACGACCAACGAAAATTAACTAACATGTATGTTTGATATCCATCACTTTTGGTAGATCGTACCAGGTGGGCAAGAATCAATTCCAATGAATAACCTCTATTCACGTGAGTAGTACCCCAACGTTAAGCTTGTCACATTGTTTGCCATCCCCTTGTTATGTAAAACATTGAGAATAACCCTACCCCCGGACTCAATTTAGTCCTGGGACAACAATCTAGTTTTTCAGGGTTTGAGGCACTAGATAAGTCAGAAGATTGTTCTAAAAAGGTCTATTGAGTGATGGACCTGTAATAGTGTCCGTGTTAATCATAAAACGTATTGTATTCTAAAAACCATAATACATACGATCAACAGTCTGAGTACATCCTTATACATTAATTTCTACAGAAACAATGGTAGTTGATCCAACTAGGCTCCAACGCATTTCGCCCCTAAATGGGGCTCCTCAGGGAGAAAAAGGATCACTATAACAAAACAAACAACAATCATGATTATTATACATCAATGCATTAATAGTGTTAGCACATGTAGGCCATATTACATACTATGGTAATTCTCAACATGTCTAATATATCACCCATACAATTATGATTTTAATTATCCACACTTCTTACAAAATAGAATGCTTGTATCAGTAAATCAATTATCTATTACATATTGATTTAAGCACCAACAGTGATATTGTTTATACAGTATTAAATGTTAATAAAAAATATATTACAGAATTAATACCTGCATATACATTTACATTTAGGAGCCAGCTAGGGAGGAAAGATGTGGGGAAGGCGGTCCAGGCGTGGACGGGGCCGATCCTGCACCCAATTGGGTATTCCGGAACGCATAGCATTCCTGGCAACCGGAAGTGGCTCTTCCCAGTGACATTAAGGAGTGACGTAAACACAACGCCCGTCAGGGGCTACTAGATGGGGGGGCCCTTATCAGGTGCCTGGAATGCTATATGTTCTGGAATATCCATGTGGGTGCAGGATTGGCCCCGTCCACTCCTGGACCGCCTTCCCCACATCTCTCCTCCCTAGCTGGCTCCTGGACCTCTCAGAATTGACATCTCCAATTGTGTAGTGCCCGTCCCAATGCATTCTCCGCCAATCGGGCGGCACCAGCAGAGGGCTGATTGATATGCGCTGACTCTCCTCAAGGGCGATGGCCACCTTGATCAGTGAGGAAGATGCAGCTGTCCGTGGTCTGGCTGATTGGGGTAGATGCATGGGGAATAAATTTGTGGAAGCATTGGGGAGAGCTTGTAGGGTCGGGAACTCCACATTGGACCGTCACCATGGCGTGCACCATTGTCTTAGGTTGGACAGGGGTCTGACCTGGATAGGTGAGACAGTGGGTATGATTGCATGTAGGAGGGATGGGAGATGTTTGTTTGTATCCTGATCCTCTCTCTTCCCCATTCAGCTTCTGCCCTGTATCCCCTCACGTTGGGTTACCATCTACCCCTAACGCTTCAGGGGGCCTAGGGTGTGTCAGCAGAGGGGCTGCTACCTGGCCACACAAAAGGGTGGGCTATTACCATGGTTTCCCTGGTGTTATTACCTGCATATTGCTTAATTACCAATCCACAAGTACATCTACAAGTACCTCATGTACTATAATAGTAATATCAGTAATTATGTTCCAACGGGTTTATGGGATAAAAAAATCTTAGAATGTTTTTTTAAATTGTTTCCTTGTAAATATTATAGAAATTATGAAATTTAAATGTATATGCAGGTATAAATTCTGTAATGTATTTTTTATTGATATTTAATACTGTATAAACAATATCACTGTTGGTGCTTTGAACTATATGTAATAGATAATTGATTTACTGATACAAGCATTCTATTATGTAAGAAGTGTGGATAATTAAAATCATGTTTGTATGGCTAATATGTTAGGCATGTTGAGAATTACCATAGTATGTAAAATGGCAACAAACAGGGACTGGCAAAGAACTTTGTGTAACCAAAAACTGTAAAAACTAAAACTGTACAAACTGTATACCTACTTTTTCAACAATACTGACACAAATGTGCACATAGTTAAAAGTAAAGCATTCTGACCTTTGCCATTTTTTTTATTTATTTACAACTGTAAAAAGTTACAAGAGACACAATCAATAATTAAGTCCAATAGTAAGTCTAACCCACATTGGAAAGCAAATAATCTAATACAATGAACCTCAGTGACTGCAGAAAGTGATATTGATGATGATTTTTGCTTTACAAAACATCTCTACAATGCCTGAAAGTAAGTTCGTTCTGCATGTAGGCTCCCTAGTCTTTAAAGCAAAAATAAATCTTTACAGAAGCAGAAATTTTACAGAATATCAATTTTCTTCTATTCTTTTTTTATTTTATATTTTATTAGAATTTTTGAGAAATACAAAATACAAACACATTTTCCCATACAAAGGAAATATACAGTATTTATCCAATGATAACTCAGTTTTAAACCCTTGTAAAATATTGCTGTACGACTAATTTTTAGACATACGTACTAACCAACGCTGAAAAACAAAACTGACATTCTACATACACACATTTTAGCCTTTGGGCTTTAGGCCAACAATTTATTTGCGGTAGATAAGAGTGTTCCTTTTTAGAACATTTTGATTATGGGGGGATACCTCTCGACATGTATTCTTTTGACCTCGGATAACATTATGGCCATATCAAGATAAGATCGTGGTCTTTCTAAACACTAAACATTAAACATTTAACATTAGACAATAAACATTAAACATTTGTACAGTCAGTAGTCAATCATCTTAATGTAACCTTGTTGGTTTTTGGGAGAATGGGACCGTTCGAATGGATCATCTTCTACGGTCGGTTTTTGAGGTGCCCCCCATGTTTAGTTAAGTCCCACGGTAGACCTTTATGCCTTGTCCTAAGCTGCAGTATTTCCAGTGGAGTCAGCTCGTGTGGTATGTAAGCTTGCCAGCGTCTAAGAAACTTAATAGCCGTTTGGTCAGGATATGTCTCTGCTTCCAGTTGTTCCATATTATACAGATCTCGAAGCGATCGCTGGAAGAAGGCCATGTTGGGTGGAAATGAGTGCAACCACATTTTCATGATACATCTACAGGCCGTGAGGAGACACAATTGTGCACATTGTGATATAGATTTCTTCAATAGTGGTTGCGCTCCCCTTTCACAATAAGCAAATAGTATCAGCAGTGGTTCCAAACAGAGTTTTTCACCTGTTATCTGTTGAATATAAGCCAGCACTAGTGACCAAAATTTTTGGATCGGCTGGCATAACCAGAGACAGTGTACCATTGGGGCTTTAAATAGCCCACACTTGGGGCAATTTCCTTCTTCCCTGATATGCGGTTGACCTTGCCGTGTGATCGGATAGAACCCTAGATATGCCTTATGCATAATTTTAAATTGCATTTCACGCCAGACCTCACTGTTGATTATACGCGTGACTTTGTGATATCCTGATATCAGTTATTCATCTAGGTTAGAAATATCAAAATCACGGGTCCAAGAAGACCTTGCTCTCTCTCCCCTTCTGGTTTTTGTTTCGAGTAACAGATATTGATAAATATTAGATATGTTAGCGGTCCCATGGAGTACCAGATTATCAAAACGATGTGCTCCCATAACTTGTTGGGGTACTACTGCTAATGATCTCCAAAAGCTCGTCATTTGCCCCCAATAAAAAACGTGTAAAGCTGGTAAATTGAATTGGGTCTGAAGTTCTTGAAAATGCAACGGGTGGAGTTTGGACTTATGGAAGAGTTGGCCTACCTCTGTGAGCCCTCTAACCTTCCACAGCCTGTATGCTGGTACTTCATTGCAGTGTGGCATTAATGGGTTGCCCATAATGGGTAAATTTTCTTCTATTCTTTGAAACCAAACTGAACTACTAATAACTACTAATGAACTACTAATATGCTGGTCAAATATAATTTTTACCTGAATTCAAAAAGCGATGCTAGTGTAAGGCCCTTACATGTCCGGCGATCTCACATCCAGCAGGCATCATGGCCAAAGCATGTCTTCCTGTCCAGTTCAAAGGGATCCATTCTGCCTGAACTACTTTTCATGTAAACAGCATTCCTGGGACCATAAGCATGTGTTCAACACAATGCAGCCCAGTTGCATGACAGCTAGTTTAGAGTTCACATGTTGCACACTATCACTATTTATGAAAACTGTTTAATGCTTTTTGATGGCATCATTATGACGCTCCTTTACTTTTTAGTACATTTGTGCTATGGATACCAAATATGTAGCAGATGTTATTTCTTTAGGCCATCGGTCTCTATGCTTTGTATTGTCATTTTCTTTTATTCCTGCTACTGCAAATAATTTTGTACAAATGTATCATTATTTTGTTATTATAAAATGAATAAAAATGTATTGAAACGAAAACTATTTAATGCTACCCCTGACTTAAGCTGGGTACACACGGGTAGATTCCCATGCAATCCTACCGTGATCAACACAGCATGGTGGTGTCACCATGCTGTGATTGATCACGGGTCAGTAATCAATGTGCATCAAAGTGCACATCAATTGCTGTTCGATGGGGACCCAGGACACATGCAGAACATGCATTTCTCAGCCTGTGTTGTGAGAGGTTTTCTCACTGCAGCAGCTGAGAACTGCATGACAGAGAACCGTGACAGGCCCCGCCCCCTTTCCACTGCCGGCAGCTGATCACAGCTTGTAGGCTGTTCAACAGCTCTCTAATTTTGCTACTTTGGAGGAGGACTCAAGGTCCCCCTCTGAAGTAATTGACATAGGCTGTGATTTACGGTCATGTCCGATATCCCTGTTTTCGAGCGGGATTGTGCTTGAAAACAGGGATTGCCACATTAGATATGGGACAGATAGATGTCTGTGAGCCCACACGCCGCTCAAATCGGCCAACAATCTGGCCTATATCTACACGTGTGTACACAGCTTTACTGAGATATTAGACTTTAGATATCAGTATATCAAACAAACTGCTGCTAATAACATCAAAACCTTAGTACATTAAAACATCTGTAGATTAGAGAGGAAACTTTTATTCGGAATGCTAAAGCAGAACACTTTTTTATCATTATAAATTTCTGAGAGCTTTAGGTGGACCTTCTACAACAGTATGCTATGTCAGTACATACATTGCCTTCCAAAAGTATTCACCCCCTTGCCATTTTTTTTTCTTTTTGCCTCAGGGCCTGAAATTGAAATTGAAAAAATCTGCTTAATTGCATAACTGTTCACTCCCCCAGTGCTCAGTACTTTGTAGAAGATAAGTCTCCATGAGCTTTCTGCATCTTGCTACTGGGATTTTTGGCCATTCCTTAAGGCAAAACTTCCAATTGGATTGAGGTCTGAACTTTTATTATGCCATTCCAACACATGTAAATGTTACCCTAATCAGTCGAGTGTTATATTAGCAGTATGCTTCCACTGATTTTCCTTCTGAAAGGTTCACCTGTCAGTCTCAAATCACAGACAGAATGGTTACAGAACATCCATCTTTTCCTCAACCTTGGCCAGTTTTTGTCTCCCAGACATAGCATTTTGCTTGGTGGTCAAAAAGGTTTAGTTTTAGTCTTATCTGAAAAGAACACCTCCCTCCATTCAATTGGGAAGTGGCCATCATGCATTTTGGCAAGCTAAAATCATGCCTTCTTATTTTGTTATGAATTGGCTTTTTTTCTATACAGTGGCTTGCAAAAGTATTTAGCAACTTTTCCATATTTTGTCACATTACAGCCACAAACATGAATACATTTTATTGGAATTCCATGTGAAAGACCAATACAAAGCGGTGTACACGTGAGAAGTGGAACGAAAATCATACATGATTCCAAATTTTTTTTACAAATAAATACCTGCAAAGTGGGGTGTGCGTAATTATTCAGCCCCCTGAGTCAATACTTTGTAGAACCACCTTTTGCTGCAATTACAGCTGCCAGTCTTTTAGGGTATGTCTCCACCAGCTTTGCACATCTAGAGACTGAAATCCTTGCCCATTCTTCTTTGCAAAACAGCTCCAGCTCAGTCAGATTAGATAGACAGTGTTTGTAAACAGCAGTTTTCAGATCTTGTCACAGATTCTCGATTCTCGACCATTTCGATGATTTCAAGTTAATTGCAAAGGCCCTGAACATGGTATCATCACTAAACTTGCTGGAGAGAAGGGTTAGGGGTATGCTACAAAAAAAGAAAGATGTCTCTAACACAAATAGTTTTTGCAAAAATTAAGTTAAAATCGGAATTTCAACTTTAACTTTGAATTTAATTGATGCAAAAACTACATGTGCTAGAGCAAAACTTTTTTCCCACAATGTTCCCACAACCATTCTCTACAAAGTTAGCAAGTCGAAAAATTCGACCATGTCTAACTCTGACCAGATTCCCTGTCCCTGCTGAAGAGAAGCACCCCCAGAGCATGATGCTGCCACCACCATCTTTGAGAGTGGGGATGGTGTGTTCAGAGTGATGTGCAGTTTTAGTTTTCCGCCACACATAGTGTTTTGCATTTTGGTCTCATCTGACCAGAGCACCTTCTTCCACATGTTTGCTGTGTCCTCCACAGGGCTTGTGGCAAACTGCAAACTGAACTTCTTATACTTTTCTGTTAACAATGGCTTTCTTCTTGCCACTCTTCCATAAAGGCCAACTTTGTGCAGTGTACGACTCTTTGTTCGGCCTGTGAGCTTAAGTGGACGGCCTTGTCTTGGTAGGTTTACAGTTGTGCCATACTCCTTCCATTTCTGAATGATCGCTTGAACAGTGCTCTATGGGATGTTCAAGGTTTTGGAAATGTTTTTGTAGTCTAAGCCTGCTTTACATTTCTCAATAACTTTATCCCTGACCTGTCTGGTGTGTTCTTTGGACTTCATGGTGTTGTTGCTCCCAATCTTCTCTTAGACAACCTCTAAGGACTTCACAGAGCAGCTGTATTTGTAATGACATTAGATTGCACACAGGTGCACTCTATTTAATCAATAGCACTCATCAGGCAATGTCTATAGGCAACTGACTGCACTCAGACCAAAGGGGGCTGAATAATTAAGCACACCCCAGTTTGCAGTTATTTATGTTTTAAAATTTTTTGGAATCATGTATGATTTCCGTTCCACTTCTCACGTGTACACCACTTTGTATTGGTCTTTCACGTGAAATTCCAATAACATTGATTCATGTTTGTGGCTGTAATGTGACAAAATGTGGAAAAGTTCAAATACTTTTGCAAGCCACTGTAAATCCCCGCTCTGTGCAGTTATTGTGGTCCTATGGACAGATGCTTCAGAGTTACATTTGGAATCTAAACTGCTACTCTAATTATTTCCCTCTCTGCCTGGTGGGTTTTAGTGAGCAGCTCACTCTTGGCAGGTTTATTGTGAAGAAGATTTTACAAATATGAATTACAGTGAATTACGTTTAAAACCCTTTTCAACTGTCAACTGTCATTGTCTACTCCTTTGGTGAATAAATTTATATGTATAGGGAAATATTTAGCATATATACTAAAGTATAATCTGAAATTTTGTACACCCAAAATTACATTCAGTTTATACTTTTACCTAGAGATGAAAGATCATGAATTAAAAAAAAAGTATTGCACTAGCACATGTAAGGTTTGAATAAATGAAGTAAAAATGTTTAAAGTTGGCCTAACTTTGAATTTAATGTATGCAAACACATTGCAATGTTTGTGTGTTCTACCGAGCACCCGAGTATAATGTAAGCCAATCGGAGACAACCAGACACCTCCTACTCTGAAGAGGGGTGGGTGCCTGGTCCATTAGAAAAGGTCAGAAAGTGACAGAAACACCACCTAAATAGAGCGGGAATAGCATGGGGACGATATATGGATGCATCTTGGACTCCAAAGTCGCTGCTGGGAACTAGTTTGTCCGGGTTGTATCCCACTTTTACAGACTGACAAAAACATGCCCCCCCCCCCCAAAAAAAAACATTTACTGGAAAAATTACACTCTAAAACATTATATGCCGCCAGTGCCTGCAGGTGAGCAGATGCTTTACAACATGATATGTGAGTGCCTGCAGGTGAGCAGATGCTGATAAACATTAGATGCAAGTACCTGCAGGTGAGCAGATGCTCTCAAACATGATATGCCAGTGCCTGCAGGTGAGCAGAGGTTATAAAACATTAGATGTGAGTGCCTGCAAGTGAGCAGGCGCTCTGAAACATGCGAGTGCCTGCAGGTGGGCAGATGCTCTAAAACATGATATGTGATTACCTGCGGGTGAGCAGATGCTGTAAAACATCAAATGTGAGTGCCTACAGGTGAGCAGACACTCTAAAACATTACATGTGAGTGCCTGTAGCTGAGCTGATGCTCTAAAACATTGCATGCAAGTGACTGGAGGTGAGCTGATGCTCTAAAAAATTATATGACAGTGTCTGCAGATGCTCTAAATCTAAATCTAGGTGGGAGAGCACCTTTTTTAGCGCACCCTTTAAAATCTGAGTTGAGGGCCTGCACTTGAGCTGACCCTATTAAAAAAAAATTAGTGCAGGGAATATATACACTCTGGATGAGGAGGAGGAGTAAACAATAGTCAACCACATACCTCTCCTCTGGCGGAGTTGAGAAATCAGGAGCAATTCAGGCCTTGTTAATTTTTATCTGAGTCAACCTGTCGGCATTGCCAGTGGACAAGCAAATACACTTATTATCTGTTATATACCTTCTGGTATTGCACCATTTTACACATCCTCTCCGGCACATGAATTAGAGATGAGAAGTTCTCTTTGTAGCAGGGATGGGAAGGGTGAACACCCAGTAATCTTTGTTATCAAAAATACATAAAACGCTTAGGGTCACAGGAATGGCTGCCTTACATGAAGTCAGCCATGTGTGCCAGAGTACCAACAGACAAGGCGTTGATGTTGACATCTGGATGACTCTCCATCTCCTCCTCTTCCCATCCACGCTGACCAGATTTAATAAAATGACATGGGTACTACTCTTCTCTGTTGCAGAGGCATCAGTCTCCAGCTCTTCCTCCTCTTCATGGTCCAATTTGTGTTGTGAAGCAAAACTGTGGGTCTCGCTATCACCCTGTGTCATCTCCTCCCCCATTACCTCCTCTGCCACATTTAGAGTGTCCTCCTTAATTGTGAGAAGTGAACTTTTAAGTGGACACAGCAGTGGTATGGTTACATTAACCATCTTTGTGGATTCATCAAAGTTTTAAAAAATTTCACATAGGTATGACAATAATGCCAACTCCTCGCTTGTGCATAATGGCAGTTGACTGGAAGAGCGACAAACATGTTGCAGCTGGTATTCCACAATTGCCCTCTGCTGCTCACAAAGCCTGGACAACATGTAGAACGTAGAGTTCCAGCATGTGCTTAGGTCGCACAACAGTCGGTGTGCTGGAAGCCGCAAGCACGGCTGGAGGGTTGACCGACTGAAGCGGTGGATGACTTTCTAAAATGGGCACACAAGCGGCGCACCTTCACTAGTAGCTCTTGCAAATTGGGGTAGGTTTCAATAAACCGCTGAACAACTAAGTTGAAAACATGGGCTAGGCATGGAATGTGTCAGGTTGCCGAGCTCCAAAGGGCCATTGTTAGACACAACCATGCCTGGTTGTAGGTTGAGTGGCGAAAGCCACAGCTTGGTATGGTACCTTATACCATGCCACAGCTCTGCGGCGGTATGCTGTTTGTCCCCCGAGCAGATCAGCTTCAACACTGCCTGTTGGCGCTTCCCCACAGCAGTGCTACACTGCTTCCAGCCAGTGACTGATAGCTGACTGCTGTTTGAGAAGTGGAGGTTAGAGCCAGTAGCATAGCTACTGGCAGAGACCCAGAAGGATATAGGGCCTGAAATCCCTGGTGTGCAATCCATCCCAGGGTACTACTCACTCCCAGCCTCCACAAAATTTACCAAGTATGAGGTCAGGGAAATGTAGCGTCCCTGACCACCAGCAGTTGTCCATGTGTCCGTGGTAAGGTGGACCTTCCCAGTAACTTGTGGTCAGGGCATAGGTTATGTTCTGGGACACATGCTGGTGTAAACTTTAAAGCAGGCATGGCACACCTAGAAAAATAGTGGCGGCTGGGAATTGCATACCGAGGGATGGCCGCTGACATCAGGTGGAAGGAAAGCTTCATTGTCCACAAGCCTAAATGGCAACATTTCAAGGGCCAGTAATTTTGAAATTTGCGCATTTAGGGTTGTGGCCTGTGGGTGGGTATTTGAACTTCAAACGCCTGTTTTATCAACATTTGAACGCTGCGCTGGGACAGATAAGTTGAGGTAGATCTTGCTGGTTGATGTGAAGGTCCAGGTGCAGGGAGCAGGGCATCCAGCCAGGGTCTTTCACAGGGGATTGGGCAGCAGTGCCTAAAGCTAGCCATACACGTGTAGGATTCCATGGCCAATTGATCACTCCCCCGATCGATTCCGGCGATTCCGCCGGGAATCGCAGGTGTGATCAATCGGCCAATTAAGAGTATCCATCGCTGCATACCACCTTAATCCAACGGATTCCGGGACGATTCCGTGTCCGATTGTCCACCTCACAAATGGCAACTCCCCCTGATCTGGGCAGAATCGGATCAGAAAGACCAACATGTTGGTTCTCTGTCGGATCCGATTCTGGGCCCCTGAACGATCGGACCTGATCGATTGGACAAGGTGGGCTGCATGCGATTCCGGCACGATCGTTTCGCGTGCACGCGCCCCGAATCGATCGTGCCGGAATCCGGTGGGAATCCGACACGTGTATGGGGGCCTTAACACAAGAGAGGAGGAGGCAGTGGTGTGATACGCAGATTGTGGACCCAGGCATCCAGACCACTTATTTGGGATTTGATGCCATGTGGTGGATCATGCTGGTGGTGGTGAGGTTGCTAGTGTTCACACCCTGCTCATTTTGGTACTGCACAGGTGGCAAACTACTACCCCTTTGTTGTCTGCACATTTCTTTAAAAAATGCCATACTGTGGAACACCTTCCCCTTAACAAGATAGATTTCCACATGGGGGTTCTCGGTGTCACAGTTGCAGGCCTGTTTGGTGTGGCCCGACTTCCCCTTTTGCAACACCACTGCCTCTTCCAGCATGTTGCAGTGCTGCCCTCTGCAGATCCCTCCCCCTCTGCACCTCTGTTCACATTTGGCTTTTCACCTTCCCATGTTGGGTCAGTGACCTTATCGGACATAACCCGAGTGTTTAGCAACTGTGTATCATCGTCATACACTTAGTGAACAAATGATTGGCGATCACCACATCATTTTCTTGTGACTGTGAAGGCTCAAGACGTTGGAAAACAGGGCACAATATCTCAGATCCCTCCTCCAGTGGGCTGGGCAAGAGGGCCAAATCTAATTGTGGCACTGTAAAGAGCTCCTCGAAATATCCGAGTGTGGGATCACTCATTTGGCAAGCCTCTACATGGTGGGAGGAAAGATGATTAGAGAGGGGATTTGGTTGACCAGGCACTTGGCTACAGAGACAGGACCTGGTGGAAGAGAGGGTGGTGCTTAAAATACTGGAACCATTTTCTTCAGCAATCCAACTGATCAACTGTTTGCACTGGCCCAACTTGGATAGATTTGTTCTGCGCCGCCCATCTAACTTGGACGTGGAGCTGGGAACAGTAGGTTTTTTTCTGGTGCACTGTGGGCAGGCACAGTTTCTTTGTGCCAAGGGCCGCATCACACCCACTTCCCTGTCCCTTGTCCAACTGTATATGTGACACAAAAAAAGCCCACAACATGCAGAGTATAGAATATAGTGCCCAGGTGAATTTATGTCAATGTCACATCACTGTTTTCAAACACTATATGTCCCAAATAGCCCAGAACCTTTTATAGTGCCTAAATGAATGTATGTCAACTATAAGTCACTGTTTTAACACTTTATGTCCCAAAAAAGCTCAGAACTTTATATAGTGCCCAGATGAATATATATTTAAACTACAAGAACACTATATGTCCCCCAAAAAAAAACAGAACCTTATATAGTGCCCCTAATTGTCTCCAACCGTGAAATGTGCAAAATGGAGACTCGAGCGCATGAGCACAAGCGGGGCAGGAAAGATGGCAGGATTTATATAGTCCCTAGTGATGACTCACTAGGATGGCGCACAAGTACAAGCGGTGCTCGTTCGAGCAGTGCCATGCTCTGAGCATAGCGATGTTCGAGCCGAATACATGTTTGGCCGAGCATGCTGAACATGTTTTTAGTTCTAACAATGCTATGCTCAGAGCATGGCGCTGCTGGAACGAGCATCGCTTGTGCTTGTGCGCCATGCTAGAGTCATCACTAGGGACCATTTACAAATCCTGCCATCTTTCTTCCCAAACCTACATGAGGAAGGTAATATTCCTGATTTAATGTTCCTAACCCTTCCCTACATTTGCAACTATTTTTGTGGGAACATCATGTTTAGTGGCTTTAAAATAAACTCACAAATCAAGTTCAAATGTTAATAATGACTATCCCTAATAATGGCATTCCTAAACAAAAGCACATTTGCGGTGTATTTCTGTGCCTAAACTGCTGCATTAGCAACTCTAGGCTTATACTCATTTAGTTCATCCAGGCTAAATGAGATAACTTGCTTATATTCGGATCATCCTATTTTATATATATGCAGTATACACATTTAAATACATATACATATACACACACATCAATAAACACACACATGTATTAATATGTGTGTATACATATATATATATATATATATATATATATATATATATATATATATATATATATATATGTGTTGTGTGTATATATATTTAACAAACTAGAGAGAGCAAACAGCCACTGTGAAGAAACTGGAAACAAATGCTTCTACTCAAGCACATATAATCTACTCAAGCACAATACATATAAATTCAACAGGGAATTAATGTTATTTAAATAATAAATGTTAAGCAATCTTTTGTAAAACCTGAAACTCTATCTAGAAGGTGCCCCTAATACTAAGAAAGTTAAGAAGTCCTATCAAATCTATTTTGGTATCTCATGAGTAAGTGCCATTTTCAAGGATTAATCGGCTACAACGGCTTTTACTGACAGCATATTTATTTCACTTCCTAAATGGAATCCAATTTAAAACTATTAATATTAATGCTCTAAGATAATTCTGATGATGAATTAATAAAACACTTAGCCTCTCAATATGCTGTTTGCTTTTACCATTTAATGATACCCTTAACTAAGAAGAGGAAGAGATAGAGCTAAGTCCACCAGGAGCCTGAAAATTAGAAACCACTTCATTGTTTTAAGCTTGCTGCCTTAATGCCAATCGATAACATTGATTGTGGAACAGTAAAAGTATTCGCAAAATCATTACCATGTGCTACATTTTTATTTGGATTCCAGAAGCATTAAAATGTGTAATTTTTATAAATAATGTGCATTGTTTTATGAATGTTCCATATTATTTACATAATATTTAAGCTTAGTAAATTGCAACACATAAGGAAAGATACAGACAAGATGCAGCTATGTAGAATCTATCAGTAATCATATTAACATATGTTTTAAAGTGAAAAAAATGCTTTGTGTTTGTTAAATTAATATTTTTTTCATTATACTGTACCAAAAAATAACATTTGCAGGCATAATTAAGGCATGATGATCTCAGTCTCGGATACAGAAGCAGGAGTTGCAGTGTGTGTGTGAGCCATCATTTTTCACTACATATTGATGAATATATTTTTACAATAGCATATAAAAAAGCCCTGTAGGTGGGATGGTCAGGTAGTTAAGTGAACTGTTTGCTTTTTTCCTACATGGGCACAGATTTACTTCAAATACAGCTGTATGTTCTAAGTAATATTTCATACTGTCTGTGCTTACCTATACACAAACATGCATGCAAAGATAAGACTACCCAAACGCCCAAAGTATAAAAGCTCAGATTTTGGGGGGGACTAGAAAAAAGCTAATGCAGTTTCATTTTGTTTGTATGTTACTAAATATTATTAAATTTAGCATATGTTGTATATCCTTGTATGCTTAAAATCTTCCAAACAAGGTTTATGAGGAAGTTAAACAAATGTTTGTTTTAATGTGTGTGTACATATGCATGTTATTCTAGTCTCATTCACAGAACTACTTTATATTTGCAGTTCCAGGTATATAATAAAATGTATGCAACATTTTAGTCTATTATTTTCTGCCAGTTAAATGTCATAAGCTCTATTCAAAAACCAAGTGAAGCAATGCCACAGATCACCCCTGATCATGGCACATGAGTGGATATGAAATGTTTCCGTTGCACTTTTAAGGTGATGAAAAGGACAAGCAGGTCTTGGTTATATCAGCTAGATTTGATGTGATGTCACAGCCTTTGGCTAAACATAGATTGACTTAATTCTCTCAATAATGAACTTTGGTCCAAAGCATTTAACAACTAGAAGAGAGTAATGCCTAATAAAACATAGACAGTCTCTTCATTCAGGTTATCTTGACGCTGCTGCAGGGGAAACATAGCAATATTTTTTTAATCGAGATTCTCTGCAGCAGCTCCTTCCAAATGCCAGTATCCATCACTGATGACTGGATCAATAGCTGTGTTTTGGCCTTAGCCTCCTACGAGAGATGGCATGCCATCAGTGACAGACAAATATCACAGTTAAGCAAAATATCCAGCCAGACCTAGTAACATTTTTATTGATTTTTGTTGTGCAAATAATGTCTTTTTGGGCTGAATAAATGGCTTTGAGCCAAACAGTCATTGTTTATGATTCCAAAATGCAATAAAGGGGCAGGAAATATATTATAGCTGATGTCTCAAGGCACACAACATAATCATCCTTTGGTGGTGAAAAACTATCCAAGTGAAACCACAAGTGCATATTTATCTGTGCTTAAAGGTACCTGTAGGACTTGCAAATCTTACACAAAATGTCCTATTAGGAAATTGATGACAGTGCTCTCTGACCTATTGAACAAATACTAGAATGTGAGGGAAAATAATAATAACTATATTTCTTCAATCAATAGTCCAAAACAGTTTATTCTGTTCAAATGAAATATTATTCTTGCCATTGGAACATTAGTATGATTTGCAACATTGCTGCAACAATCTCAGTGATCCATCTTTAAAATACCACTGAAGACTAGCGACTTTTCTTAAGTAAAATGCTTACTAAAATAATTATTTTGGGCTCTGACAGAGGCATGAAAATTTTGCAGTGTGAAAATGTCAACATGTATATGGCGAGCAATCAGAGTTAATTTATGGTAAGTGCTAAATAGTTCATTAAAGTATCATTTAATCAGATCTTCTGTGGGCAAAGCACATGAATGCATTTATATGTGAATGTATGCACCACATATGTCAAAAAACTACATAGCAAATTTATAGTTTATGATATATCCTTTTTATTTAAGCCAAATAAAATCACAAAATATAGAAACAGGATTTATACAAACACTTTGTAGATATTTACATTCATTGAAAATGGAAAGTATACTCTTATCTACCAGAAATTATTATAAGAAAAATAATCAGACTCCAAAAATGAGATAAATGTGTTATAAGATTACCAGCACATAACATGACACATGACATGTCAACATACAGATATGGATGACATGTAGATAGATATGATTAGATCATGTAATTACATTAAATCCTCTGTATGTAAAGTGGTATTCTAGTCAGCTATAAAAGATGCATATTACATCTCTTAATTTTTTACTTCAAGCTGTTTAAGTACCTGAGCTAGGTTCCATCCACATGGGTGATCTGAAATGTATTGTTCCAAATGCCCAAATTCCTCTATAGAAAAGACATGGGAACATGTGGTGAGGTTGCTAAAATCAGCCCCCCAGAAACCAACCATTGGATAGAACCCAAAAGCAGGTATTAGAGTCTTAATGACCCTATATATATTAGAAACCCAAGAAAATGCAGGTTTCATTGTAAATCAGTTTGTTTTTGTACATGCACAAAAACATCTATTTGTTGGACTGCCCGTCTGCTCTTTGTGTTTCATGTTGCTAAATAAAACTGATATACAACATTTCTGCAATGCCTTTTATTCTGTTAAAAAACAATTATATGTGATCCCTTATTTGTAAAAAAAAAAAAAGACCATTAAGAGAGCAGTGTGCAGCCTGTAATTAAAGCACAGCTGCTGGAGCTGTTTATGGCAACAAACATAACAATATGATTGCTTAATTATAGGATGCAATCATATCCATGGGAGTTTAGCTGAAACTGGAAAAATTAAGAATAATTTCATTACATAAAATAAATACAATGCAAATGGCTATATGAAATGTAATCTAACACGTCATTATAAATAATAAAAAACAATAAATCATGAAGTTATGACAATGCAAACTGAAACTTGAAACTTATTAACTCAAGACAATTGATAAATGAAGAAAATGGATGGAAAATATGTCCTTAAAGCATGAACTAGACTAAAATCAAAAGTGCTGCCCACACCTACCCTACAATGCCACAATATTTAACTTTTATTCACTTGTCAGATGATAGGATACTTGAGACCTAGACCAACAAGGTGTCAGTCTATGACTTGAAGTTCTGTAAGAAAGTAGTTGTGTTGGGCAACCCGGGTTGGATAGACCTCTTTTATTATTCAAGTAAAAAAGTATGTAACATAGACTTCATGGTTCAACAGTATTTAATGCAAGTGACAATAATATGTAGAAGAATGTAGATAAATAATTCAGTTGTTAGAACTAGGTAATTTATAAGGCAGGTTTCAGTAGTCAGAATTACAATATGTTAGCTGTATCTGCTGATGAAAGTTATCGTCATGGCTTTTTAACAGGAGAAACATTTTCTTTGTTGTTTAGAAAACAAATGTGAAGTTAGAGACAGTTTTTCTTGCAACTTTCTTACAACCATTGAAAACCAATGCAGTTTTCTGCAACCATTTCTTCAAACAAACACATCTGGTATATCTTTGTGTGTATTGGAAGAACCAGGACCAGGACACATCCCCTGCCACGTCCTCTGCTGGGACTCCATCCACGTCTGTGGCCATGTGCACCACAAGTACCACTTGCCTGTACAGACACTTTTACTGATACAGTAATGTCAGTGGTTTGACCCTCTGTGGTTGGTTGACCGGTTGACCGGATTCAGTGTCACTATGATCCAACTGCTCAGATATGTGGCCATTTTCAACACTAGAGTTTAGGATTGGGTCCGAACTGTCTCGCCGAGGCGAACAATTTGCGAACAATTTGCGGCGAGCGATACATCGAATTGTAGTTCGCATTCGCCACGTGTCGCGCGAAACATATGGCGAGTTCGGACCCCCCACCCGGCCCTCCATATCTTTTTACATTGCACAAACTTTTGACCACCCCGTGAGTTCACACGTCAGCAGACCACAATCCAGCCAATAAGCACCCCGCCACGACTCACGGACAATCCCACCTATCTAACATAAGCAAGTAGAGGAAACGCCATTCTTCAAAATCGCTGCTGAGAAGGAAGAGCGTTTAGAACAGAGAAGCCTGCTAGCTGCATAGCGAAACCATTAAAGCTAGGCATTGTTCTTCTACAGTGTACTCTTTCTTCATGAAGCTATTACTCTGCTGTCAGGACAGGAGTCCTGAAAAGCACCCCCACACACCAAAGCCGCTTTTAGGGCATTACATTTTGCACCCTGTGCCTGCTGGCTGGCATGGCCACGCTGCTCTGCCAGTGACCATTCAGTGATCCCTGCAAGCCAACATATTGCCACAGTGCCTACGTGGCCAGTGCCCTCATGTCTCAGGTAGGACACTTGTACCATAGCCCAGGGGATTTTTTCACCCTAGTTTACGGGGACAAAATACTACTTGCACGGCTTCCGTCCCTTAGAGCCTGGCCTCTTTTCACTAAATCTGTAGTGTGTGCGACCCCACACTGCCCAGTGCAACACAACCCAACTACCTCTATACTGGTCCACACAGGCACTTGTGTTACTAGTCCCAGGGGATTTTTTCACCCTATTGTAAGGGTATTGAATAAATATTGCAGGGCTTTCCGGTACATTAACAACCTGGTGGCCAACTGTTGTGTGCGCCCACCACTTGCCCAGTGCCCAACCCATACTTATATTGGTGGCACTTTGTTACCCCAGGGGGATTTTTTTACCACCCGATATGTGTAGGGTATTAGTAACCTATTGCCAGGCTTTTCAGATCAACTTCAGCCTAGTGCCAAATGGTTGTGCACCCACACTAGCCAGTGCCCCACCCATACTTATCTGGGGCACTTTGTTACCCAGGGGAGTTTTTTCACCCTATTGTAGGGTTTAATAAATATTGCACGGCTTTCCGTCCTTACAGCCTTGTGCCAACTGTGTGTGCCCAGTGCCCAGCCACAGTTATATGGTGGCGGGTAATACCCAGCATTTTTTTCACCTATTAATAAAGGGTATTACTACATAGTGCACGGCTTTCCATCCATTACAGCCTTGTGCCAATGTCCATCTCCACAGGTCTGCCATACTGACCATCACCACCAGTGTCTCCACACGACCATCTCCCCCAGTGCCTGCCACACTGTCCATCTCCACCAGTTGTCCTCCATACTGACAATCTCCCCAGGTCCTCCACACTGTACCATCTGAACCAGCGTTCCTCCACTGACCATCACCAACCAGTGTCCTCCAAACTGACAATCTCCCCCAGTGTCTGCCACACTGTCCACTCCACAGTGTCCTCCATACTGACAATCTTCCCAGTGGCCTCACCACTGTCCCTGCACCAGTGTCCCCACGACCATCTCCCCCAGTGTCGGCCACACTAACCATCTCCCCCAGTGTCCTCCACATGACCATCACACCAGTACCAGTGTCCTCCACACTGTCCATCTCCACCAGTGTCCTTTATGATACTGACATTCTCCCACCACTGTCCTCCACATGTCCATCTGCACCAGTGTCCTCCAACTGTCCATCTCCACCAGTGCCCTCCATACTGACAATTCCCCCGGTGTCCTCCACACTGTCCATCTGACACCAGTGCTACCACAATGACCATCTCCCCCAGTGTCTGCCACACTGACCACACTGTCATCTGCACACCAGTGTCCTCCACACTGTGCATCTGCACCAGTGTCCTCCATACTGACCATCTCCCCCAGTGGCTCTCCAAACTGACCATCACCACCAGTGTCCTCCAAACTGACATCACACCACCAGGGTCTCCCCAAACTGACCACATCACCACCAGTGTCCTCTAAACTGACATCTCCCCCAGTGTCCTCCAAATGACCATCTCCCCCCAGTGTCCAACCATGTGTTTAGTGCATCTCCAGCTCAAATCCCATTGACATCATTGTAGAAAAAAAAACTTGGGGAGTTTTGCCATGGATTCCCCTCTGTCATGTCTATTGACAAGGTGTCTAGACCACCTGAAACCAACTTTCCCAACACCATTGTGGCCCAGAAAGGGGTCCTTTGTTTTTTAAAATTATGGCTTCCCCATGTGAAAGTCAGTCAATGGCGGGTTCCCGAAGGTTCCGTGAACTTTTGCGCTAGTTCGACGTTCGACCAGCTAGCGAACATCAAAATTCCGGCCATCACTACTAGAGTTGTCAGAGTCTTCCAGATCTAAGTCATCTGTGTCCTCCAGACATCTGCTGCACTGTATCTTACCTGTATTTCCCACGGTTAGACATACCTATAAATGCAGAAAAATCTAAAGTTTCACATGTAGTGTGCATGCAATAAAATTCCAAATATCAACTTACCGTTGATGAAGTTACAAATGTGTAAAATGGCTTTTTTTTATTTTTCAGTTCACAAAAAGACATACATAACATAACACATTATCAACATACTCATATTTTAATCAAGGCGTTTTACTAACACCACCACTCCTGTGAGAGAGAAAAAGAAAAACCAAACCCCTCTACTCTTAATCCTACTGTATTCTGTATTACCTTAACTCTGTGTGATCTATTAAACCCCATTCCTTCCACAAAGTACAATTTCTGTAGTGAGTCCCTTAAGCAGGGTACAGACTTGGAAATATGGGTCAAATCAATGGCCGTTTTGAGCGCTGTGCACTCTCACGGCCATCTATCTGACCTATATAATCTGAGCCCACCGCTGTTTTCGACCGTGTTCCATTGTAATTACGGCCGATGTCCGATGCTTTGCCTAGAGACCACTGGTCTCCAAGCAAAGCTTCAGCTGAGCCGGGGAGAGAGCAGAGCTGTCTCTCCCAAGCCAGCCGATATCTGACAGCAGCAGATGACTGCTGCAGGGTACATCGGACGGCTCGAATATCGAGCCGTCTGTAACCTGCTTTAGTCTAGCCGTCAAATATTCCATAAATCAGACCTCCTGAATATGTGTTATTATGTCCAATGTTGAAGGGGCTTTTACATTTAACTGCTACCATTTACTGCTGTCAGTATGTGTAGGCATATTTTTTTTCCTTTTCTTTTTAAATTCCCTGTAGGTAGTAAGCCCAGTAGAGATGTTTCAAGGTCCAATAAGATCTCTTTTTTTACCACTTTATACATTATCTTCTTGGCTTTCCTCTTAAGATTCCCAATTAGTCATATATGTGTGCCTTAGAACTGTATCCCCTCTGGGTGTCCCCAATATTTTTTAAATCTTTGAAAGAAGTCGCTTAGTTGAAGGGCCATCCAGAATGGTCCTTTCAAAGGTAGATAACTAAAAGTCCTTAGTTATGGACTGAGCGAAATGTCTTATTTGTTGTAAAAGGCTTTTTGTGAGATTTTTAATTTCTGCTGTAGATCTGCAAATGCCAGCAACTTTTTTGTTACCGGATTCACTATCTGGCCAAACCTGAAAACGTTATATGGCTTCCATATCTCTATCATCCCTCCCATTATGGTGAGTGGGAATAAAGGGCTGGACAGAAATTATGTCATCATTGATTTGGGTGTTGTAAGGTCATATAAGCACTTTTTTTGTGGTGTCTTGACCGCTGTTCTGTGGTTTATATATAAACTTTAATTTGGAAATACTTTCCAAGGATTCATATTTTGCCCAATACTGCATATGTGAAGGGCCAACTTATACAATCACATTATTTTTCTACATGCAAACTTAATAATCGCATTTACCTATTTTCTATTATGAGACTGTGCTGAAAAAAAACATGGGGTAATACCTTTCAGTGAGTCTGAACAATCCCTTTAAGATGGTCAGCCTGCTGTCTAGTGATTTCTTTTAAAGCTAATTTATGATTTAAATTTCAGTTCAACCCTTTTATTTTTAAGAAACTTCATTTAGTGCCGGCAGAGGCGGTCCTAGGGAGATCGTCATGCCCTGGGCGAGCACTCCCTCTGCCCCCCCCCCTTTCCCGATCACATCTCATAGAACAGGGGACCCATCGATATCAGCCTCCCAGTGTCGCTGACATTCATTATGCTATGGACAGGGGACACAGAGGGGGATGCTGATCTCCACATGTCCCCTGTCCATAGAATGAATTCTCAATGATGGGGGTATACAGGTATATCAGTTGAGGAGAGGTGGGTGCACATACCACTCTGGTGCTATAGCGCTGCCCATACTGTAGCGCTGCTGCAATGCACTAGAACAAATCAGACATAAATCAGAAGGCAGAAGATCGGCTGTCACACAGTCCATTGCTAGCTGCTTTCTAGTCCGGTCAGCCAATGGTGAAACCCGACCCCAGGCTGACAGGAGTCCCCAGATCTTAATCCCATTAAGAACTTGTGGTTTAGAGGAGGAAAACAAGGCCTATGAAGAAATGAACACCTTGCCTACTGTGAAGCATGGTGGGGGGCCAATCATGCTTTGGGGCTGTTTTGCTTCTGCAAGTACAGGGAAGCTTCAGCATGTACAAGGTACCATGAATTCTCTTTAGTACCAGGAGATATTGGAAGGAAATGTGATGCAGTCTGTCACAAACCTGAGGCTTGGGAGACGTTGGACCTTTCATCAGGACAATGATCCCAAGCATACCTCCAAGTCCACTAGAGCATGGTTGCAGATTAAAGGCTAGAACATTTTGGAGTGGTCATCGCAGTCACCAGACTTAAATCCGATTGGGAACCTCTGGTGGGACTTGAAGAAAGCAGTTTCAGCACATAAGCCTAAGAATGTGACTGAACTGGAGGCTTTTGCCCATGAAGAATGGGCTAAGATACCCGTAGATCGCTGCAAGACACTTGCGTCAAGCTATGCTTCACGTTTAAAAGCTGTTATAACTGGAAAAGGATGTTGTATTAAGTACTAAGAATGAATGTCACTTGGGGGTTGAATAAAACTGATAATGATGTGAGCACAGCAAAGACATATGTGGTTATTTCAATATTCATTCATTTGTTATATTTGTTTGACTTACAAGTGCCTCTTTGCTTTAATTGTAAACAAGATGACTGAAATGATCAAAATCAATATCAAAATGGCCAAAACACTCAATTTCAATGGGGGTTGAATAATTTTTAACACAACTGTATGTCAAAATGTTGTTAAATAAAAATTCATGTATTAAGTAAAAAGAAAAGGGGAAGGGAGAAGAATTATTCATTAGTAGTAAAACTGTTTATATATTAAGATGTTATACTATTACTATTATTATTAGGTCCTAGTACTACTCAATTAGGTCAAGGTAGAATTAAGTACTAAAAATACATGACGAATAATGAACACTGATATCAATAAAAAAATTATTTCTTATTATATTGTATTGCATGTTTGCGTAATTATTTCACAGCAAGTGAGCAAAGAGGTGCATGCAGCTTTTTATTCAAAAGAAGCTGATAATAAGGCATCAAGTAAATTATAAAAAATTAAGGCTGATGTTGGTACATGAATTTGTGCTAATGTGTAAGTACCTACAAGTCAGCCAGTGGTCTTACTACCTTAACATATACATTTGAAGATGCCATTGTTCTATAAAAAATAACAGCTACAAAAAGACAGACAACAGGACATGATTCTGCTCTTTGTCACATACCCAGAATGCTCCAAGGGTAACACAGGATTATTTTAAAGTCAAGTGGAGAGTGGGATTTTCTTTGAAGTGCTTCAGTAATTATGTTTGTTCAAGAAAATATGGGGAAAGGCAGAGATATGAGGCTTCTTGATGTTCAAGAAAAGCTTGTTTGTGGATATAAGTCTTTGGTGAAAGGATGCAGTGACAAGCCATCTCAGTGAAAAGACTTCTGCAGAAATGTTATCCAGAAATGTACGGTGTCTGCTTCAACATTGTTGTGTCAATCATAAAAGTTACACTTGCTTTGGGAGATGAGATGTGGACAAAATTCTTTCAGAAGGATTTTAACTGTCTTTTTCTAACTTTAATTTATTTCAAAATATTTGCCTGTTTTGTGCTATCATGTCTAGGAGCTACTCTAGCTATCTGAAATGCTACCAGCATATTTACATTGAATGTATAGAAAAATAAAAGGAAAGGAATTCTTCATTAACCATGAACTGTTCCTTTTGAACAAAATAATACATATATATATATATAT